>OX384034.1:16238200-16838200 GCA_947534325.1 Agonum fuliginosum | reverse complement strand
ACGAGAACTATTAAATTATATTATTGTAATCTAGATTGGTTATTGAGCAATCACGTTGACATTATTAATAGATATTTTCATATTTTGTGTATTATGAGCCGTATGCATTATTCGCATTATTGTTGCACTTTTAATATTAACCTAAACTAATAATAACAACATAGGGCTTGGGCGTACAACGATCTATCTACGCGAGAAAAAAATTGCATAATATTATAAATTATTTTCGTAGTTTTCATTGATAACAACAGTTATTATTAATAATCAACGAGAACTATTAAATTATATTATTGTAATCTAGATTGGTTATTGAGCAATCACGTTGACATTATTAATAGATATTTTCATATTTTGTGTATTATGAGCCGTATGCATTATTCGCATTATTGTTGCACTTTTAATATTAACTTAAACTAATAATAACAACATAGGGCTTGGGCGTACAACGATCTATCTACGCGAGAAAAAAATTGCATAATATTATAAATTATTTTCGTAGTTTTCATTGATAACAACAGTTATTATTTTAACAAAGTGATTACTACCCAATTGTAAAATATTAAATTTTTATAGTTTCTTTACATATTTTTATTAAAATAAAGTATTCCGTAAATATGTTTCCTATGGAAATCTTCAGGAATTCTTTGGGAATTCCTTAGGAAGTCTGGGAAATCTTCGGAAAGTCTGGGAAATCTGAAGGAAGTCTGGGAAATCTTAAGGAAGTCTGGGAAATCTTAAGGAAGTCTGGGAATTCTTAAGGAAGTCTGGGAAATCTGTAGGAAGTCTTTGTACTAGGAAGTCTGGTGTACACAATTTTTTGCCGTGATTTACCCCTTGGTAATAGGTAAATAAATACGGTAAATACAAGTTTACAAAATTTCTCTTAATCTAGTTTTAAATTCCTTAACAGTGGTAGAATTTTTGATACTTGGTGGTAAAGTTATTATAAATAATACCACCTTTGTTATACCCGTATTTACCATTGTACATACCGTAATTTTAATAAATAACTAATATCTTGATTAAGTATTTGGGGTATTTGTTTCTTATGTTGACAGTGACAGCTGTCAAAAATACTAGGATATGCACTTGTGCACGTACTCACTGATACTTGATTGTTTTGGCACGAAATTAAAATAATATTGTCACCTGATTGGTTGAAATTTTTCGAGGGAAATATTCCAAATCATGTACCTACCTACAAATTAATAGACCGGGAGCTCATGACAGGCGATGGTCTCCGATTTCATACAGCATGCCTTTTGGAGATTGGGGGATAGCATATTGATGCTATGACAATATAAAAAATCCGATGTGGCCAACACATGACCTCTCGCCATAATACTCTTTTATTTTACTAAGTGTGTATGAAAGTACTTACTCACAAATATACCATTGTACTAGAAAGGAATTCGGGAATTGTAGTTTTTATAATATTATTAAAGTTTATTATGACCTTATAAATACTAAATGACATTTCATATTTTCCATTTCAATTTGCCAAAAAGTCAAAAATTCATGTGACATTAACACTCAAATATTTTATTTTTTGTTTCCATAGGTAGGCAGATAAATCAAAATTGTAACAAATTTGTAGAATTTTTAACTTCTTGTCATTGGAAAATGGTGCTAGATAGAAACAACGTTTTGAATACATATTGTAGATAGTAACATTTAGTATACAATGTTATTAAAAAAATTCCTATTAATTCATAAATTTTGAGATTATTCCAGAAAAACTCTTCAGATCTTCAAGAAACTACCACTTCCGGTTGCACGATCAACACCAAAATCTAATCAGATCTAATCTAGGGTGTCAGAATATTGTATACCAAATTTCAAATTTTTTTATTCAGTGGTATTTGAGTTATCGTACCTCCAACATCCATCCTGACACACTGACACACACACAGACATCATCGCGAAATTATCAAAATCGTGTTCTAGGGACCTCAAAACGTGCTTATCCATTGAAAACTCACTATCGAAATTTTAGCATGATTACAATACCTCTTACAGATATGAGTGGCGAGAGGTAAAAAACGGGTATAAACCCTAGCACGCTTTCCGGTCATATGGAAAATAGCATTTCCACTTGCACAAATTTGGTTATAGGTGTTTTATGGCACAAATATTAATTCTGTTCATCGGCATGCTGTATGAAAACGCGGAAAATCATATTTTTTATTACAAGATCACGTGACCGTTTGAGTCCTTTGGGATCCTGCGAATCGCATGCCTTTAATTTTTAAGACTTTAAAAATGTGTTTGTTTCTTTTTATTCAGCATTCATGAGCTCCCGGTCTATAATTCGATTAATGAAACTCTTTCGCCATCGATACCTGGTGTTACCTTGTCAAATTATAAAATGTGTGTTATAAATATTTATCATTGATGCATGTAAGTATGTTATTAAATAAAATTTTGCTTTAAATTGTTATATTGTTCACAATTTTCATGATCATAATGAACGCCATTATAATCCTCAAATTAAAGCTTATAATGTTGTCATTATAAAACGGCAGCAGATAAATAAATTATTTTTGTTATGGTAACACAATAACGTTCTATAGTTTGTCTATGTCAACAATAATAATATATAAAATCAATATACCTAATACCTTATAATAAATATCACATAAAAGAAATGCAATATATTTTAAATAAGATAGTATTAGTAATAGTTAATACCATTATTTTAGGTATATTCTAAACAAATCATAATCTTTTATCTTGAATAATCGCTGTGATCTGTGATAAACAACACCTGCACATTTAGTAAAGCAGGTGAATTATCATCTGTAGGTTCTTGCCTCCGCTGTCATGTAAAGGCCAAAAGGTCACCACAGCCCAAATAAGCAATCTGACATTTCACATCCGCAAGCATGTCACAGGCATATTACGCATTTAAAAACACCGGCATATAGATGACAACAACTGTCATATCACCGTAATAATAATAATGCTTACAATAAAAATAAACCAAATTAATTTTGGTGTTAGTACCTACTTATAAATAATAAAACTATAAATTGGCAAAATTTAATAATATGGTCTAAACATACACTAGAATAACTAACAATACTATTAAAATTATTAATTAAAACAATTTTATATCAAAGCTAAGATATTGACATGCTAAAATTAAAGAATTATTAAATAAAATTGAATTTACCTTGGCCATGCTTGCCTGATCTAGGAGTTACGGACATGTTTTAAGTGCACTCTAAAACACTACATCACTGTATAATGTAAAATAACTCTAAATTTGTCTACATTGTTGGTGTTCTTAGTTTAGTGTCATAAAGATCATTTTTAGGAAAAATTAACATTCTTTAACCACCATCTTTAACTGATACAGTCTACACTACAGCCACCTAGGAGTAGGTTATTGTACTTATTTTGAAAGCGAATGGATAGTCGTGCAGTAATCCAATATATCGTAATTTATTCAGTAATAAATATTGCACATTATTACATTTGAAAGAAAATAAACCAAAATTTGTCACACAAATTTGAAAAAAGAAAATAATAATTAATGTTAATATTACTATTACACAAAAATATACTTATATGAAATATGAAAATTATGTAAACTTTTACGTAGGTTAGTGTACAAATTTCTAACTCATTTTTGACAAGTATAACTGTCAATTAATAGTTATTAGTTATTCAGCAGTAATGTGCCGTTGCTGATATTTTTTACTACACACAAATTGTTAAATACATCATGTGATTCTTTAAACAATAATAGTGGTAGTATAGTTCACATTAATGAAGAAAGCGTTTCTTATTTACTCAGCTTGAAGTCCCTTCGAAAGTATACAAATACAAGGATTTAATCATTTAAAATTTGATTGTATGAATTATGGGGAACGCTGGACTTAAACAACATTATGAAACTGCACAAAAAACTGGAGTTTTGAAAATCTCTCAGAAGAAATTAAATGAATTTCCTCCAGCAATCAAACAACTTGAAGGCAATCTTAGAACATTAGATATATCAGACAACAAATTTACAGCTTTACCAAATGAAATAAGTTATTTTATTCATTTAAAACAATTAAACATTAGTAAAAACAAGTTAACAAAACTCCCTGATTGTATTGGAGCACTCACTAAACTAGAAACTCTCAACGCTGCACATAATCACTTATCGTCTCTACCGAGAACTTTATCGAATCTTATTAATTTGAAACAAGTATATTTCACTGACAACCAACTTAAAGATTTTCCATTGATGCTTTGTGGTTTGAAACATTTAGATATGTTGGATATATCAAAAAATAAAATAAATACTATACCTTCGGAAGTTTCTGGGTTAAATGTTACTGAACTCAATCTTAATCAAAATCAAATATCAGAATTATCACATCACATTGCTGCTTGTCCCAGACTTAAAACACTGCGATTAGAAGAAAATTGTCTGCAATTGTCTGCAATTAATCGAAAAATACTTACGGAATCCAAAATATCCAATATAGCACTAGAAGGAAATTTATTTGAGATGAAACAATTTTCAGAAACAGATGGATATGAAGCTTATATGGAAAGATTTACAGCAGTTAAGAAAAAAATGTTTTAACAAGTTTATCATTTATAACTGTACCATGTCGTTATTAAATAATATGAATTATTACAAGACAATCAAAAACACTCCACTTATACATTATGGTAACATGTTAGCTTCTAGTCGATGTCAACTATTTTAAATAAATTGTAGATATATAAGAATGGTGCGATATTCAGGGTCTGTTAATTGTTTATTGTACCTGTTTTTTTGTTTAAAATTATTTACCAACCACAAGAATAAAAAAGGTTTTATGAAAGTAAAACTAGGTATGTTACAAATTATATTATTTTCATAGTTCCTTTCATAAATGTAAGTATTATTAATAACAATAAATGTTTAATTGATACGAAGTAGTATAGATTACGGAAGACGTTAATAATTGTAATTTTTCATTGATATATAAATATTAAATACATTGCTATATATATATATATATATATATATATATATATATATATATATATATATATATATATATATATATATGTATGTATGTACACAAATAAATCATAATTTTTAAATTTCAAAATTACAGATTTATTTATTGGTAATTATACTTTCGTGATCTATACTATTTTAATATTTAAAAATAAGTTATTTACTGCATAACTATTTATTTATAACTATATTGCGCACCTGTAAAATCTAAGTATAATACATATTATGTGTTATTTGAGCATGTCTGTTTGCGCGTTTATAATATAACTTCTCTTTGCAAGAACTCTTCTCTACGTGCCTAATAAATTTTATATAAGTAACCAAAGACAAATACATTCTCATCTTCAAGTTACTTTATATACAGAAAATATATTTACAATTATATAATAAATAAGAATTTAAAAATTGTACGAAAAATTCAATAATTTTTTAAATGATTTTTAAATATAAAATTATTTCTGTATCTATTTATATACATATAACACTTACACAAATAAACACAAATTTAATTAAGCTTAAGCCAAACTATTTATACTACATATTGTCAATTTATTTCCGCCACTATTCCTGTGATTTTCTTTAGTCTATAAATTTTCAACTTTTCAGATAATAACTGCAGGTATTCAAAGCTTGTTGTTAATCTATTGTTGTTCAACATGTTGTAATAAATATTCATAAAATTACTGGGGACCACAATGTTTTCGTCCCAATGCAGTGTTATGTTATTATGGCATAAATAATATGAAACACAAGAGTGTTCATTGTGCATGAGACCACTTAGTAGATAATAAAGTGTATTATTAATATATATTTATGTCGTATTTGTAACTATTGAAATAACGTACAAGCAATAAAATAAATATATAATTACTATTCATTTAAATGATATTTATTATATCGCAAAACAAGAAACCTGCTGTGACCACCACAGTCAGTACCTACTTCCTCAACAATCAGATTTAACATGTAGGTAGGTACTTTCGTAAATGTTTTAACTTTGTTTCATTCAGCAAAATTTGAACAAATTTTGAAAAAATAAAAATATCATTTTTACCTATCGCCTCATATTCTATAAGAGAGGTATTGTAATGGGTCAAAATTTTCGAGTATGAGTTTTTAGTAAATAAGCACGTTTCAGGGGCTCTAGACTACGAATTTACTGTTTTCATGATGATCTCTGTGTGCGTATGGACGTATGTGACGATTTCATTTATAATATGACAGATGACAGACATATTTTTAATATGTAGGTATGTGATGTGTGTTAAATCTGTATTTAAAAATAAGATTTTAAAATTCATTATGAATAAAAAATATGAACATGTGTTTCAATAAAAATCCAAACGACGTTCCATAATATATTGCATCAACTTGTCTACGATCATCAATGATTTCAGAGATATATTGAGAAAAGCAAGCAAGATTAGTTATCGTCGACCACCTGCGCATGAAACCATGATGATTAGTTGAAGTCTGAGATCCTTGTATTCATAAAATTGGAATTGTAAATTACCATCTAAAATAGTTTTGCGGAGTTATTTAAGATTGATATAGGTCTATAATTAATTAAATTCGACTTGTCACCTTTTCGTGGACTGGTATAATATTCGTGCCAGCTTTCACCGTTCAGGAAACGTCCAGGCAACGAAGGAAAAATAGCGGAAATAATTCATGTAGAAGCCAATTTTGGCACAGTTGTAGGGTAAGGTATCCTTAACAACATACTAAAAGTACTGAGGGGTGGTGGTGGAACTAAAAGGGTGGTGCAGGTCTCTAATGTTCCCTTTTTTCAGTTTTTCGTTAATAACTCGAAAACTACTGCCTCCTAGCGAAAAATGTTCATATATTAATTATTAAATTAATCTACATAAAAACCGGAAGTCGATATCTTTATCCGTTCAGAAACTGGAATTGATTAAACACAAGAAACTATAAGAATTCTAAAATTTTATAATTTTCTCTTGGAGAAAATCATTAAATTTCGGCTTATAAAAGACCCTTCAAAAAAATAGTACAATGTATCTTATAGATAGAGATATCTACTTTCCGTTTGCGACATTGGATTCCTCAGATATTTTTATGTAAGATACATTGTACTATTTTTTAGGCCTCTAATAAAACACTAAAAAGTTTTAAAATTCTAAAAATTTACAAATTTTTTTTCGGAGAAAATAATTAAATTTCGGATTATTAGAGACCTTTAAAAAAATAGTAGAATATATCTTACATAAAAATGTCTAAGGAATCCAATACTGCACCCGGACAAAAATTAACGTTCAAGATACATCCGTTAACACTAATTATTTCATTTTTAATAATAACAACTGTTTCTTTTTAATTTTTCATTTTCTACCCTCCATATCTCCTTAAGTATTAATTGAACCTAGCGAAAAGTGTATCGAACCTTTTTGTAGAGAATTTTATTTAGATTAATTTAATATATGAACATTTTCGCTAGAAGCAGTAGTTTTCGAGTTATTAACAAAAAAACTTAAAAAGGGACCTTTAGAAACCTCCCCCACCCCTCAGTATTTTTAGTATGTTGTTAAGGACACCTTTACCTATTCCCTACAACTGTGCCACAATTGGCTTCTACATGAATTATTTCCGCTATTTGGTCTTTTTTGGTCTTCGTTGCCTGGACTATATTATATTAATAATGCATGACAACAGTGCAGCAAAGATGAATCTACAATCTCTGATCAGGAAGGTAGGTATTTGATCTTTGCCACTAGTTGTTTTGTTATGTAATTTAACCATGAAAGTTATTTAGTCATTTTTAGTAATAGTAATAGTAGGTAATTACCAATAATAAATGACAACTTATTACTTAAATCATGATCAGTAACGATAAACTAATATTGAAAAAAATAATTATTATATAATATGCCATTATATGTATTTAACACGATTAAAAATTAAATTTCAAATTTTTCTACACTCACCGGCACGGAAAACGGGTCACTTTTTCTTTGGAAGAAAATTGTTGCTATCCCTTGATTATTTTATATAACTATGATATATTTTTAAGAAGTAGTTTAATAAGCCGAAAATAATAGTTGGAAAGGTTTATTGGATTACAGGCTTTAATTATGAAAACAGTCTTTTTAAATAAAAAAAGACGTACAATGCAACAACCATTGGTTTTGGTCAAGATTGCAAGGAAATAAACTTTTATATACCTCCGGTCGGCATCGCTAGTTTTCCATATCTCAAAATCCGCCAGAAACTCTTTGTTGCCAGCCTAGGCCGGCAAACAACCGGAAGTTATAGGTTGGCATCTTGACATTACTACAGTTGTCAAGCAGATGTCAATTTTATGCGTTGAATATTTTTTATACAAGAATTAACAAGATTTTGACAAATTTTAGACGTAAATCGTTAATAGAAACTGAAATAAATATATTTTAAGCTCAAATGCAAGTATTCAGTGCACAATTATTTAGGTTATGTATAATAAAATACAAATTAATTAAATTTATTTTATATTTTTGTTATGAAATCGGCACATAAAATATTGTGTATTAAGCTAGATTCAGAGCTACCCACTTATAAGTATAAGTGGCTAATTTAACCAATCAGCGCTCAACGTTCTCACTTATAATTGAAATTGGAATTTTGTGGAAGCCCTGATTGGTTAATTTAGCACTTATACTTATAAGTGGGTCGGTCTGAATCTAGCTTTACACGTCCAGAAACTGTTATGCTAGTGCTCGTAATTTGCAAGCCTCGCCTGTGACTCGGCGTGTCAAAAATACTCGCTCTTGCAAAAGGTCAGTTTCTGGCCTTGTGATACAAATAACTATTACCTATATGCCTCCGGTCGGCATCGCTAATTTTCCATATCTCAAAATCCGCCAGAAACTCTTTGTTGCCAGCTTAGGCCGGCAAACAACCGGAAGTTATAGGTTGGCATCTTGACATTACTACAGTTGTCAAGCAGATGTCAATTTTATGCGTTGAATATTTTTTATACAAGAATTAACAAGATTTTGACAAATTTTAGACGTAAATCGTTAATAGAAACTGAAATAAATATATTTTAAGCTCAAATGCAAGTATTCAGAGCACAATTTTTTAGGTTATGTATAATTATTTTATATTTTTGTAATGAAATCGGCACATAAAATATTGTGTATTACACGTCCAGAAACTGTTATACTAGTGCTCGTAATTTGCAAGCCTCGCCTGTGGCTCGGCGTGTCAAAAATACTCGCTCTTGCAGAAGGTCAGTTTCTGTCCTTGTGATACAAATAACTATTGAACAACAACAATAGTTTGTTGAAACAAAAGTAGCCATTTACAGTTAACCAGTAACTACAGACATTTTTCGTGCTTTTTGGCACTCATCAGTGATTTAAGAAGTAGTTTAAACTACTTCTTAAAATCTATTTACCCAGGATTTGGGGTTTTAGCTTTTCATTTGGTGGTTGTCTCTGAGAGCAATGTTAGTTCGCAGTTACTTTTACCAGTGTGAATTTGCTTATACATCTTGCCATTTACAGTCATCGGTACCATTGGCCTTATGGGCCTTTGGAGTTACCATACACTGATAAGTGCCAAAAAGCACGAAACATGTCTGTAGTTACTGGTTGGCTGTAAATGACTACTTTTGTTTCAACAATACTATTAATTGTTGTTGTTCAAAAGTTTATCTCCTTGCAATCTTGACCAATACCAATGGTTGTTGCATTGTACGTCTTTTTTATTTAAAAAGACTGTTTTCATAATTAAAGCCTGTAATCCAATAAACCTTTCCAACTATGCGTCGGCTTAAGTAGAAAACCACGTAACTCCACTTTATGTGCAAAATGAGGTTTTAGTACCATCTAGTGCATAATTTTTGAACTCATCGACTGGTAAAGTATAGGGCTGTTCGATATTCCAATTTGAATATCGATATTCGATATAAAATTAATATCGATATATCAATGTATCGATATATCAATGTATCGATATATCAATGTATCGATATATCAATGTATCGATATATCAATGTATCGATATATCAATGTATCGATATATCAATGTATCCATATATCGATATCTTGCATTTTCTTCAATTTTCTTGCTTCTTATCATTTCCACATGAGCAAAGGGATGTTTGGTTTTTAAATGTAAAAATAGATTTGATGTGTTTCCTTTATTATTTAACGATTTTTTTGCAATGTATGTTTTGCGCAGACTTTTCATCGAGTCTGTCAAAATGTTCCCAACAATACTACGTTTACCACTTATGTTTTTAATTAAAATTAAATCACAAAATAAAAAGTGTGAACAACAACGCGATGTTACTTCTAATATCGAATGATCAAATTACTTTACGACGTGTCACAACTCGCAAACGTATGGCACGCCGTTTTAACATTTAATGGTGTGTAAATCATAAAAATGTATTAAATTTAATTTACAAAAATTTTATACATTATAATATAAATAAATTATTATTATGACAACACATAATTTAAATTGCTTTCATTTAAATTATTTATAAATATTTTTGACACCAAATTTATTGTCACTACGATAATTTTAATGTATTCTTTAAAATGTTCACTGCAATAAATTTTATACCATTATATATACTGGGATACAATATTTTTGATTCCCAATTTTTTTGGTTTGCCGATAATTTAAATTCTATTTCATTATAATATTATAAGTTTAAATTGAATTTATATTGTTACAACCGATAATTTAAATTCATTTTTATTATAATTTTATAATTTAAAATGAATTTATATTATCACAACCGATAATTTTAATACATTTTTATGATAATATTATAAATGTAATTCAAACTAACGTGCCGTTTTAACATTTAATGGCGAATTTTTATGATAATATAATAATATTAATTCAATTTAAATTATCACTAGTAATCGTAAAAATTCATTTCCATTATAATATTATAAATTTAAATGAATTTATTTTATTATTAATATAATATTAATTCATTTTATATTATTACCAGTAAATAATATACAAAAATTTTCTTATATGCAATTTAAATGTGTCCTATTTGTATGAAACACTTTTATTTTCTATTTTCACGTTTTGAATTTTTATTATAAATATATAATTTTATTTCAATTCAAATTATCACGTATATAATTTAAATGGTTAGCAACTTAAATGGTTATAGCGATAATTTTAATTCATTTTGCGTTAACAAAAATTGCATTTTCATTATTATAATATAAAATAAATTTAAATGTATTAAAATTATTATAATATAATTTTAAATAATTTTACTTAACGCTATATGAATTAAAATTATCGCTATAACTATTTAAATTGCTAACCATTTAAATTATATACGTGATAATTTGAATTGAAATAATATTATATATTTATAATAAAAATTCAAAACGTGAAAATAGAATTTCAACAATATAAAAGTGTTTCATATAAAATAGGACACATTTAAATTGCATATAAGAAAAATTATGTATTTTATTTACTGGTAATAATGTAAAATGAAATAATATTATATTAATAATAAAGTAATTTCATTTAAATTTGTAATATTATAATGGAAATGAATTTTAACGATTACTGGTGATAATTTAAATTGAATTAAAATTATTATATTATCATAAAAATTCACCATTCAATGTGAATACGGCGCATTCATTCCACTAGCGCTACGCCATTATAATAGTGGAACTACTTAGAATATGTCGGTAAAGAATACTGTACGACCAATATTATTTATTGTTCGTCAGACTTTGTAACTATTAGAAACAATATGCGAGCGAAACATTCAACAAATTCAAAACTTGTTGAAATGGGCGCTAAAAACAATTGTTAATGCGCTATTCAGCATAAAAATAAAAACTCGGAAAGTTGTATTTTTTTTTGTTAATTCAGTTTTTTAGATAAGGCGAGAGGTCATACGTCTAATACATGTGAAATGTCTCCACCACATAAAGAAAAACGTTTGTTTTTAGACCATTTATTGATTTTTAATTAATTTTAAATTGTCGGTCTTATTTCTCATTTGAAATATAAGTGACAAAACGCAAATTTGATGTACTAACTTATTTATTTATTTATTTTAATTATTCAACAGGAACAGAGTTCCCAATTACAGAATAACAAAATTAAAGAAATACAGGTAATCAGATATACATAAAGATATATACAGCAGGAGTAATACAATCTATAAATTTACATACATACATAAATGATAAACATGCTAAGCTATAAAGATATACTGGTACACTAATACATACATATTAATCTTTGAATTATTTAGATAATAAAGAGCTATATTTATACATAAAATAATTTAAAATAATTTCTCAACTTTATTTTTGAACATTGAAAAACTATCAGAGCAATCTAAGTGGATTGTGTAATCATTATACACTTTGCACATAGAATTCAACGGCGAATTCAAATGAAAATTTGATTTATAATAGATAGCAAACATCGTTGAATTTCTAGTGTTACAGGGGCGTACATAGAAATTTAATTGCTCTAATATTTCTGGAACGTCCACAAAATTGTTCACAAGTTTATAAACAAACAGAATTTGTTGTTTTCTGCGACGTATATTTAGCGCATCTAAATTAAATAATGTGAGTAATTCATTATAGTCTATACTTGGCCAAACATTAAATATACAATGAAAATATCGTTTGCAAAATCTCTTTTGTACATTTTCCAAAGATGAAATTTGGTAGTTATAGTACGGGAACCAAATAATGCAGGCATATTCCAATTTACTACGTACATAACTCACATACAAATTAATTAAACAGTGTTTATTACTGAAATCATGAGTTACACGAAAAATATATCCCATTATTTTAAAAGCTGAATTTGTCAAAAAATTAACATGAGGTATAAATGTTAATTTTGGACCGAACAGCAAACCAAGATCACTTTTGCTGAATACTTTTTCGAGAACTTCATCTCCCATTTTGTAAGAATACAATATTAAAGACTTTCTTGCAAAACTCATGACTTGACACTTTCCCAAGTTGAAATATAATTTATTGCTTAATGACCATTTATAAATATTATTTAAATCTTCTTGTAATGTGACGCAATCATTGATATCTGAAATTTTGCAAAACAGTTTGAAATCATCAGCATAAATAAGACATTTTGCGTGAACTACAACTTTAACTATGTCATTTATAAATAACAAGAATAACATGGGGCCCAACACACTACCTTGAGGCACCCCTGACGTCATCTCATAATTACTGGACTCATAACCGTCAATAAATACGAACTGTATGCGGTTTTTTAAGTATGATGTAATTAAATCAAAAAAATTTTTGTGAAAACCAATACCATTAAGTTTTGTTATCAACAATTTATGTGACACTGTATCAAATGCCTTGGAGAAGTCAGTATAGATACAATCTACTTGTTGTTTCTGCTCCAAGGCATTTGATATATATTGCGTAAAACAAAATAAGTTTGTGGTAGTAGAACGGCCAGACGTGAAGCCATGTTGATATTCACTTATATATGTTTGTGTTTGTGTCTTAATATTTTGAAATAGAATATATTCAAATATTTTAGCAAACCAATTCAAGCAGGAGATTGGGCGGTAATTGTTAACTTCACATTTATTACCTGTTTTAAAAAGCGGACAAACTTTAGCAACTTTCCACTGCGATGGAAATGTTTTTAATTTTATACACAAATTAAATATATCACATAAGGGATTTACAAATAGCTCTGTACAACCTTTTATAATAAAAATAGGAACATTGTCAGGGCCAACTGACTTAGAGTTACTTTGTTTCTTAATAGCATTTGACACATCAGCAGTTTCAATTGTATTAAGCTGAACTACTAAATTTGTAATATCCAAATTATTAAATAAAGAATTATCGATAGTGTCATTTGCATTATCTGATGTAAAAACACTTTGAAAAAATTCTGCAAAACATTGCGCAATTTTTGAACAACCAACAACTGATACATTATTGTATGTCATTGTTTGAGGAACTCTGTTATTACCTTTCTTACTTTTTATAAAGGACCAGAACTTATTACTATTTGATCCAATATTACGCTCTATTTTATTTAAATATTCCCGATATAATGACCTGGACAATTTTTTACTCATCACTCTGTACTCTTTAAATTTGTTATGGTAAATGTTCAAACCGTGCTTTTTATACAATTTACGATAGTGATTCTTACTCTTAATTGCATTAATGAGTTCTTTATTGAACCAGGTAGGATATGAACTGTTGCGCCTCTGGATTTTTGGTATGCATACGTTAAATATGTCGTAAAGTATAGCATAAAATTTATTTATAATTATTTCAATATCATTATATTCAGATATCCATTGCCAATTTACAGATGATAGCATGTTGTACAAAAGCGCATAGTTTCCTCTTTTAAATTGATAATACAGTCCAGACGTTGAACAAGACTTGTGATTAGAATTAACTTTGGGAAGTTCGATTAACAGAGAAGGATGATGTAAATCTTCAGGTAACAAGGAATCATTACAATGTTCTACATTACATTTTAAATTAGTGACCACAACATCTAATAGTCGATTATTATAGTTATACACTTTATTTTGCTGCTGAAGATTTAACATATTTATTGCATTTATGAAATTATTCACGTTTAAATCTAAGAGACTATTATCGCAATAGTATTTATTCAAGTGTGTAATATTAATATCCCCAATAATAAGAATTTTAGAGTTATAAATAAATGATAAAGAGTTCAAACAATTGTAGAAACATTCATAAGTTAACGATGATGCATTCGGAGGTATGTACACTGCAATTAAGAATAAGATGTAATTGTTCGTAATCAATTTTATACACAATAGTTCAACATCTGGAGCATCGCATTTTATTGGAATATTAGTTGCACACAGATGAGATTTGGCAGCGATAAGAACGCCGCCACCTCGCTTCTTGCCTGTAGCTGCGAAGTCACGGTCATTCCGAAAGATGGAGTAGCGATCATCTAGCAGTTCTCCATCGTGTATGCTGCTAGTAAGCCATGTTTCAGTAAATACCAGAATATCGAAATTTATAGTTGACACGTTACAATAAAGTTCTGACAACTGACAACTTGCAATACTTTCTGTGTCTACTAGATGGCGCTAACGTAGTTTGAATTTTTATTATAATAAAAATTCAATTTAAATTATCGGATGTGATAAAATAAATTCAATTTAAATTATAATATTATAATATAAATTCAATTTACATTATAATATTATCATAAAAATTCAATTTATTTTATAATATTATCATAAAAATGAATTAAAATTATCGCAAGAGGTAAATTAAATTGAATTAAAATTATCGGCAAATCAAAAAAATTAGGATCAAAAATAATGTATCCCACATTTTAATATAATATTAAATCTCTTCTAGTAAACATTTAAATAAATTTTGAAGGTATTAAATAAAACTGATGTCAAAAATATTCAGTAATAATTAAAATTGTATCAATTTAAATTAGGTGCTGCGAAAATTTGTTTGATTTAATACTGTTGTATATACATTTTGTATGAATTAAATTTGTAACATTTTTTCGATATACACACCATTAAATGGTAAAACGGCGTGCCATACAAACGAGTATAACTATTATTTAAGAAGTAAACATAAACATAAAATTAAGTATTATTCCAATGAATACGTTTTCTAATTCAAAAGATTTTATTGCCCCTGTCCCTAGTTTTGTTCCTCCTAGCTAAGTGGCATAGTCGCATAGTACAGATACAAAAACATAATGGCGTTTTACAGCAGAGAACACAAATTTTTGATATTATGTTCTGTTCGCCGTTCTATAAATTTTGAGACGCGATTCAATTTTATTAAACAAAATACAGTATAATTTTTACAACTTACCCAGGTACCTATAGTATTTGAAATGAAAGATATCTGAAAAAGGTCATTGTGAAACAGTATCGAAGTAAGATTTGAGCTCCGCCCGTTCCCATAATGTCATATTCAGTAATACGATAGGTTCGTAGTAGGGCATCCTACCCGGTTCTAACCGGAACCGGGTACCCGGGTAACCCGCTAAAAAAATTACTATTCGATAACCTGGTAATTCGTATCGGGTACCCGGTTTTTTTAAAATTAAATTGAATCACGTAACAACATTTCTTCAAGTGCGAACATAACATCTGCTTTCTGTTTGTACACAAGTATATTCTCGCAGAGGAAATTTTATGATCTGTCCCTATTGTGTAGGAGCAGGTACCGTTTGGTGTTTGGTCCCTATTATAGATCGGCTTACCATTTATGATTTCTTAGTTTTGTTTCGAGGATTACTACAAATTTAAAATAATTACACATACAGTTACTTTTACAAGATTACATTTTATGAGAAATTATCGTTTAACAGTTGACAAGGTGACATCAAATCAGACATCTTTAAATCTCATTAAATGTTCTTTGCAGTTCATTGTTCATTCATTTAACAAATTAATCTGAAATTGAAAGTAAATTTTGAAATTATAAAAAATGCACAATACTACGAATAGTTATTAATGATGGTTTGATTATAAATTATTTATTAATTATTACAGATCCTCATTCTGAAAATTTTAAGTTATTATAGCTGTAATAGCATTTTATTTTTGATTTGTTTTAGATAAGCAATAAATGTATTTATTTTTGTTTTGTATGAAAAAAAGTGCAATAATTGCAATTTGTTTTTGTTTTATACACAAGTATTTTATTATATTATAATATACAACCTTTATATTATAGTACTATGTATTTGTATTAAATACATTGTTTAATAAAATTTAATGACAATAATAAAGTATCAAAAACATTTTTTCATCATCAATTTTCAAAATCATTTTTCCTCTTGGCGGGTACCCGGGTAATTGAATGCCCTAGTTCGTAGTCTACAAATAAAACAACATAATTAATTCTGGGACGAAGAATCACACAGAGGTATATCGATATATCAAACATCGATATGTCAAACATCAATATATTTTATCAAACATTGATTTAGCCATACATCAAACATTGATTTAGCGATACATCAAACATCGATATATCAAACATCAATATATCGATACATAAAACACCGATAAGTATATCGATATATCAATAAATCAAATATCGATATATCGATATATCAATACATCGATATATCAATACATCGATATATCTATATCTTTTCTTCGAAATATCGTTATTCGATATATCGATTTAAACGAACAGCCGTTCAGTCCAATCTGTAACAAAAATTCGACGTTTGTGGAAAAAAATCGCAAAGTCCATTTTTTTCATAAATTGGCATGCAAGGAGCTTAAAACTGAGTTGTCACCCCCCGGGCCCCTGCAATTTTTGGGAAATCCAAAAACATTTTGGATTTGATTTTTCGCGAAAACGGTAGGTTGTAGAGAGAAATTTCGTTAACAAATATTGTTAAGGACAGTATTATCTACAATTTATGTCATTGGGTCACTGCTCTACGACGAAAAGTGCAAAAAGTAGAGGGCGCCAAAGTTGCCAAAAATGACTTTTTCACTTTTTCACCGCGAAAAATTGTTTTTTGATCTTTAGTGTAAATGGAAAAGTTGTAGAGCACAAAAAACCTTCTAAAATGAGTATTCAACGTTTTCCGTGCGATGAACGGTGACTGAGATATAACGCGGGAAAGGACGCATCGAAGGCCGCGCTGTGGCGCTTGCTCTTAACAATAATTTTGTACGCCAAGAAATATTGTGCATTTGATGGAAAAAAATCGCAAACTCAATTTTTTTCATAAATCGTTAGAGGGACATGCAAGGAGCTTAAAACTGAGTTGTCACCTCCCTGGCCCCCTGCAATTTTTGGGAAATCCAAAAACATTTTAGATTTGATTTTTCGCGAAAACGGTAGGTTATAGAGAGAAATTTTGTTTAAAATATTGTTAAGGACAGTATTATCTACAATTTATGTCATTGGGTCACTGCTCTACGACGAAAAGTGCAAAAAGTACGTACGCACGTTTGATGAAGAAAAAGAAGTAGACATTGACGAACCTCCCTCCCAAATTTTCCGTTATGAGGATTACAGTAATAAGCCAACCTCATCTCATGTCGTTCAACAAGCAGGCGCCGCCGAAGAACCGCCAAAGAAGAAAAAAAATGACGAGTAACAAAAAAATCACTCGGAAAATATGAAATTTCATTTACACTAATGGCCGTTTTACACTACGCTAAATATTGAACAAGAAATTGCGCAACAAATTGAGCAATAAATTGCTTTGTTTTTAATGAACTCTGTTTTATACTGAGACATTTTTATGTACCTTCCTACAATATTTGGTTTGTGATTATGTGCAGTTCGCATACAATAATAATTTTACAGCTGCGCTTATCTATTTTTTCAGACAATTTACGAAGCAATGCGATATTTCACACAATTTGCTGTATGATACTACACAATTTGAAAATTGAACAATATCTTGTTCAAGATTTGGTGTAATGTAAAACGGGCTTATGATGATCCTTTTTTTGATCCTTATTTTGTTTTTTAAAATTTTGAATAAAAATTACAATTATTCGACCTCAAAAACATAAGCGTACTCATTTTCATAACATTTTCTCAATATTACCTACTTCCATTTTAAACAGTTACCTACCGCGTTATATCTCAGTCACCGTTTATCGTAGGGAAAACGTTGAATACTTATTTTAGAAGGTTTTTTGTGCTCTACAACTTTTCCATTTACACTAAAGATCAAAAAACAATTTTTCGCGGCGAAAAAGTGAAAAAAGTCATTTTTGGCAACTTTGGCGCCCTCTACTTTTTGCACTTTTCGTCGTAGAGCAGTGACCCAATGACATAAATTGTAGATAATACTGTCCTTAACAATATTTTAAACAAAATTTCTCTCTACAACCTACCGTTTTCGCGAAAAATCAAATCCAAAATGTTTTTGGATTTCCCAAAAATTGCAGGGGGCCAGGGGGGTGACAACTCAGTTTTAAGTTCTTTGCATGCCCCTCTAACGATTAATGAAAAAAAATTGACTTTGCGATTTTTTCCCATCAAATTTTACAGATTGACTGGACCGTATCTCCGAGAAAAATTTTCCCGCCAAGTTATTTTACTTACGAAAACCACGTAACTCCTATTATAGTGTGTAGTAAGTTCGCAGTACACAGTTTTTTGCTTCTCCTGCAAAATGTTAAAAACTGGAGTTACGTGGTTCTCTAAATTAATGTTTTGAATATTTACTAATTGTTTATTATCAAAAATAAAAATTATGGACATAACATATTAAAAAATAAGTTGAAAAAAAATTACAAACACATAAATAACCATAATTCGTTTGTATTTATAACGTGTGTTCTATCATTGCCACAGTATAAGGTAATTATTATATTATACTGTGTCATTGCCTCCTAAATACTACAGGCCTGGCCCAGTGCGCTTGTGTGTCGCTGTGACGTCACGTGCCGAGACGAACCGATATAGACGCGCGCATAGTAATTCACTGCGTACATCAGTGAATTTAGTGAGAATGCACTGGGTGCCTATTCTAATTCATAGCGACAGTCGCTAGCGAAGTTCAGTTGATAACTTCGTGACGTCATTCCGTTTGTAACTATATCAAGGGTTAGGGATATTTGGCCTCTAGTTGATAACGACTGATAGAGATTTTACATTTACTGTGAAATTTGTCAAGAAAAACTGCTAAACCACCATTTTACCTATCACTTATCATAAACGTATTATTTGTTTTAAAATAAGCCATTTTTTGATTTTCAAAGTAAATTATTTTTTCAAGAAAAATTTCAATTTCTTATTTCTATAATTTGTAAGTTGAATTATTTAATAAACTAATCAAAAATATTAAATACATATAATGAACCCATAATTTATTGGTATTTTATATTTATAAAATAAATATTTTAACCTCACAACGAACAAAAATCAACGCAACGCGCAAGTCTACCGTAGCGAGGGTTGATAAGTCGTAGCGAAAGTCGCTTGGCTACTACGTCACACATGGTAGGGGGTTATCAAGACAACCCAACTTATCAACGTTGATAAGTGAAATAGAATAGGACCCCTGGTAATTGTTGTATTTTTGTCGTGATTAAGATTTTAAGTAGTAGAAGAGACATAATCTAATAGGTATGTTTATATCTGGCACTTTATTTATGCATAATAACATAAATGCGTCCCGTTCTAGGTACCTACTATATTTACAAAGAAAATTAAAAACTTCACTGCGTTCTCGTGATTTCACTGGAGTTAAACTTTTTCGAATTTTACATTTAACAGCTTTATTAAATTAGGTAATATAAAGTCAAATATTTTAGTATTGGAAAAATCGTCCCGAGACGAAACTAAAGATAGTATTAACTTGCGTGTGCAGTAAAACGTAAAACTGTATGCAAACATGCAAAGCACTATGAAGCGCCGTTCGGGACAAAATTAAATGTCGAAAATATTTTGTTTTCCTTGGGAAGAAATATTTTTTAGTTAGAAATAATAAAAATTTTCCAGAAATAAATATATTTTTCTAGAAATAAATATCTTTTTTAGCAGCGTAAATATTTTTTATGCTGATATATTTTTATTCCCGAAAAATATTTTTTTCTCCAAATTTAAAAATATATTTCTCTCAAACTAAATGATTCTTGCGAAATAAATATTTTTACAAAATATATTTTCTCAATCATAACAAAAAAACTCCCATAAGGAAATATTACTTTCGTGTGTAACAAAAAATATTTCCTGCGCCAACCAAATATTTTATTTGCTCCAGCAACACAAAAATATTTTTCTCGCAGAACGCGACACTTCACTTTAGCTACAGTAGATGGCGCAAGCTGTTGTCGGTAATATCGTTAACTACTGTTTGAATAGCCAGAACCCAGAACGTCGCTGCATGAATTTAGCTATCATACGTTCATAATATCAATGAGGGCAATTACAGTCTAATTATTATACATATTTTAAGTACAGGCTGCTATGCTAATCAGTGAAAGGAATTACGGTTTAAAATGACAATGCGTTAACTTGTCGTTTTCGTTTGTATTGACATTGATACTTTGTCGTTTATTTGCTTAATTAATAAATAATAGAATATTTTTTCAATAATTATTATAACGACCACAACACCCTAGTAAAGTTAAAAGAGTGCCAAATAAACTTGTAATACTCAGAGAACCCGGTACTTAAAATATGTATAATAATTAGACTCAGCTCTTTGTTTTATAAGAAATTCATATTTTTAGGCTGTAATTGTCCTTACTGATATTATGAACGTATGATAGCTAAATTCATGCAGCGACGTTCTGGGTTCTGGCCATAGACTAAGTTACTGACAAGACAGGAATCCTATGTACCAGCTCGTGAAATGATGTTTGTAGCGCCATCTGACGTTGGAGATCAAGAACTAAATTTAGAGGGGTACGCGGGGCAGAGAGGAATTAGGTTTGTTTCCCTGTTATTCATACCCGTACTATTCGAAAATTAAAGCACAATTTATATACAAATAAATTATTTTATTTTACAAATTCGGTACACAAAATTGCATATTATTATAATGTATTTTTTATTGTTAGCACATTTCGAATAAATTATTAATAATTAAGTCGAAATTCTAACAAATAAAAAAACATTATATTACAATAGAAACAGTTACCATAAATTAATTACATAAATATTAATTATCTAGTAAAAATAAATAACAAAGATTATAATAATTATCGCACCGTTACTATAGTACCATAATAAGTTTGGCTGAGTAAAAGTATAGTTATATTTCGAGCCTCGTTCTCGTAATTACAACTATGTAGTACGCTTTGCCGGTACGATTATGTCACAATGTTTAGTAAAAACAAAAACGTAATGTGTTACGTCCCCCTAGATTCCTCTGTCTCCGATCTCCCTGATAATATTTAATCATTACGCTTTCTTGTGCGGTTGTGGTCACATCGGCTCCGATTAATTAATTGTTATAAAGTTAGTGTACAGTGTTCTGCAATTATTTAAGAAGATTGGAAAAAGAAGAGATAGGATAGAGACCCGCGGTTGAGGAATAATGGAAACTCGAAAGGAAAATAGCGCAGTCGTCGGCAAATTCAAATTCTTCTTCTTCAGAGCAAATTTTAGAAATTAAACAAGGTAATTTATTACCGGTGGTGGTCATGATTTTCAAACTTGTTTTTTCAAAATGTTTATCAGCGGTTTTTGCATATGTTTTTGTTTTTATAATATTGGATCGGTATATTTCTTAGAGGGGCAAGAACCCTTATAAGTATTTCGAAGTCTTAGTTTACAGTGTTTTAATTGATTTCTTAATTATCAGTACGAGTTCACACAAGATCACATTGATCACTGTACAAAATACTACTTATAGTAGATTATTGCCTTTATTACAAGTCCGAAAGTTTTTTAAACAATTATAACTATAACTTAAATTTAGGGTGATGTGGTTTTTGCATATGTTTTTTGTTTTTGTAATAGTGGATCGGTATATTTCCTAGAGGGGCAAGACCCCTTTGAAGTACTTCGAAGTCTTAGTTTACAGTGTTTTATTTGACTTCTTAATTAGAGGGGCAAGAACCCTTATAAGTACTTCGAAGTCTTAGTTTACAGTGTTTTATTTGACTTCTTAATTAGCAGTACGAGTTCACACAAGAGGTGAAACATCTGCAGTTACATAACTGAAATTCACGCAAATAGTGAAGCAGTTACTTAATGGATCTTATCGATTTCAGTTTTATAAGAAATAAAACATTATGCATATTACTCATCCCAAAAGTAAAATATTTTCAAACAGTTAGCAGGTAGATTAATTTAACACGAGAGATTAAACAGTCTGTTTTAATTGACTTCTTAATTAGCAATACGAGTTCACACAAGAGGTGAAACATCTGCAATTACATAACTTAATTCGGACTTTAGCAACCGAAATTCACGCAGGCAGTGAAGCAGTTACATAAATAGATCTTATTGATTTAAATTTTATAAAAATTAAAACATTATGCATATTACTTATCCTAAAAGTAAATAATGTCAAACTTCTTAAAAGAAGAAAAATATACAATTAGTCATTCGAGTAGTAAATTACTAGCCTTATCAGACTAATTAGCATCGGAGATTATCGTATCTCCGAAATAATTACCCATTAACAAATTCGAAATCGAACCACTCTTCATGCATCAAACACGCAAGAGTTCCTAGTTGAAAGAACTGCGGATTTACTGGGGAAGTATCCAATCTCAAAAATCGAGAAATGGTAAATCTGCATCCAGATGTTGAAAAACAATAGAATAACTGGATCAGTACAGAGGTCGGAAAGGAGACTAAAAAATTATAGCTTAACAAAATACGCGTCTAGCGAAGTTTCCTCCTTTACCGCACCAAAACTGAACCCCGAAATAAAAGCTTTTTTGCCAGATTAGTCTCAAAAGAGACAATATTTTTCTTGACTCGCAGATCCAGTTAGGGACTGCAATAACTGTAATTGGAAAAACTCTATCCAATATTTTGTCAGAGGAGGAGTGGGTTAAGTATTATAACTGGAAACACTCACCACCTCAGGGCTACACAGGTGCAGATAGGCGCTCGAGGTGCTACAGCATAGGCCCAAAAATCGAGTTGTAGTCTCGCAGACTCACAACCGAGCTGCAGCGATACAAACAAGGTTCAGGACTTCAGCGAAAACTTAAGGCAGGTCACCTGTAAATATGCAGTCTTAACGACGACAACACAGCAATATTAATTCCAGAGGTAAGTGCTGGTCGTCTTAAAGTTTCTAACAAATATGGAAATCGTTTACAAAGGATACCTATGTAGTTGAGCTGCATTAAGGGTTACGAATTGCTTTTTTATAGTCAGCCAAGGCAAAAATTGTGCCAAAGGTAACTAAAAATAACTCAACACAGTTACATATTGCTATACAGAATTCAATAAATTATTTTCACCAACTGTTGAAAATGGAGAACACCAGAAATGCGACTAAATTACTTAGTCCCTGTTCATTTAGATGCCCACTGGGATCTAAAGGATGTATATAATTTTTAAATTGTCCAGTAGCTAAGTAGCAGCAAATATTGAGTTTTTCTTACAATAACAAACTGTATCAGTTCACTGGTTTGCCGTTGGACTTGTACAAGTCCTTTTCATTTTACAAAAATTATGAGGATAGTAGTACAGAGCTTAAGATAGCAAGGAGTTCTATAACTTTTATTTTGATGATTTTTTGTATTTCGTCAATCCATTTGAACATTGTTTATCTAATTTGCGAGAGATTATTGATCGCTTTCAATACCATGGGTTGTACTAAATATTTGTAAAAAGTAGTTCAACACCTAGTACTAAATATTATATTTAGAGTTATTATAAACTCTAGTAATTACTTGTTGGAATTACCAGAACATAAGAAAATTATGTTAATTAACAAAATAAAATCTTTGTTGGGAAAGAAATTAATTTCAATCAGTTCTTTCGTACAGCTGGCTTTACACAAAAGCAGTTGGAGACAGATAAAAACATAGCTCTGTCTAAAAGTAACGGCGATTTGGATAAAATTATGTTTTTACCCGATAAATTAAACACAAATTTAAATGGTCGATAAATAATTTAAGTTCTAAAAATCCTATAAGACATTTCAAATTCGATTTGAATTTAATATTTTTCCTGATACTTCGAATCATGGTTCGGGTATATTTTGTGCAGGTCAAACTGCACAGGATCTTTGGAATCGTGCTTAAAGAAAAGAACATATTATGACCTATTTGTATTTACTGGCAATTTTACAGACCTTCGCTGATTTGCAAGAGTTAAAGTAAATTGCGAAAGCTGGTTGAGAATAGACAATACAACAGCGATCTCATATGTTAATAAAATGAATGGAGCGCAACTTAACAAATTACATAATTTAGCAAAATTGTGCGAACAGAAAAATATTTGGCTTTACGCCTCGTATAACCATCCAAAAGAAAATAAATGCTAAATGTGAAAAGTTCTGTTCATGGCATAGAGATCCTTATTGTTTAATTGTTGATGCACTCACTATATCATGGAAAAATATAATTATGCGTTTCCACCGTTTGCTATGATTTTAAAGGTCTTACATAAAATTATAGAAGATTAAGCAGAGGGAATTTTAGTATATTGAACATAAGTTCACCCACTTGCAACCAATCTATCCTTATTAGCAGGAAGATTGCGTGGGAAGCGTTCGAAACCGAAACTCTAAATTATTCGCCAGCCACTGTTGATATTTTAATATCATTTTTATCGGGCGCAACGCTAAAACAATATCAGGGGGTTTTTATAAACTAAAATTATTTTTTTCTGTGATAGTCACGGATATGAGTTGTTTATGACGACAGAAAATAACTTATAGTCCAGTAAATGAAGGGTCCAACCTTGACAAAATAGCTCACCAATGTAATTTTTATATTAATTTATCGGGATTGACAAGTAATTTAAAATAAGAAAAAGTTCTGTAAAAAATGTTCTTGTATGGGGGAGAAACAGCCCCAAAGGTTCCAAAGATCGTTTCTCCGCCAATATCTGCTAAAATATAGCATTTAGAGAATTTTTTGTTTAGAGAAAAATGAAGATCAGTTAATTATTTACAAAAAATGGTCCTTATGAATTTTCTCTAAAATTTGGCCGTTTTCCGAGATAAACGGGCCCAAGCGCACCCTGGATTTTGAGCTCCTGCGCTGCATGCCGGAGAGCACGCTCCATGCATCTACACCAGGAGCGGGCGGACAAAAGTCCAATAAATTGGGTAAAAATGTATATTTTTTATTATTCAAAGTTTCGGTGAAAGGGGAAATCTACAGCTATCATACCCGGTGACTTGAGTCACATTTTGATTTTTTGATATTTTAGATATTTTAGTATTTCAATTTATACAAGGTGTGGTTTACGGCAATCCCACTTCAGCACGGTCGGCAATTTCCTATATTCTGGGGGCCTATTAACAAATAGCACTTTTATAAAGTGATTTTTTAAGGGAACATGCAGATTGAAACCATTATTTCTAAAGATTCAGTAAAATATGGAATACTAATATGGTAGGTATTAGACAAATTAGCAACTGAAAGTCATTGAGATAAATTATCATTAAAAAATCTAACAAAAAGATTAAGTACCTTAGTTGCACTAGTTTTAGTGCATAGAGTTCAAATTTTAGCAGAAATTGAGATAAATAATATTCATCAAACACAGACCGGCATTGAAATTGAGATAAATTCTTTCATTGAAACCTCAGGACCAAGCCAAAATCAATTTTTTCTAGATTTTCTTAGAAAAACCTAATTTACGTGTGGCTAGTACTAAACATTTATTTAGAGAAAACCAAATTAGTGCAGCATACCAATAAATGGTTTTATTTCCTGGAATAAACCACATACAGCTGTATGTGTACAAACTTTTTCTAGATGAATTAAAACAGTTTCAGATAGATGTGGAATTAATATAAAGCAGGTTTCAGCGCATAGTACAAGACATGCGTCAACATTAGCAGGGTGTAAGAGGAATTAGTTTGGATGTAAGTAATAAGAAACACAGCTGGCTGCTCGAGGAATTTCCAGATATTGCAAAGTGTTATAATAGACAAGTGTCTAATTATAATAAGGAAAATTTCGGGGTTACAACCCTAAATGGATAACTATAACAATGCTGATTTGTTATTAAGTATGTGGTTGGTTTTAGGGAAAAATATAGCAACAAAATTTCAGCTCTTTCATAAATCTAAACATCTACATAGTTGTAATTACGAGAACGAGGCTCGAAATATAATTGAAGATTAAACGAACTTACCTGTAGGTGAAGTTCAATCGAAATTATATGAGAGCCTCGTTCGAAGTAATTACAACCTCCCACCCATTTCCCAACCCCATAGGAAAATAGCAGAAATTTTCTTTCAGCTCTAAACGAAATGATTAAATATTATCAGGGAGATCGGAGACAGAGGAATCTAGGGGGACGTAACACATTACGTTTTTGTTTTTACTAAACATTGTGACATAATCGTACCGGCAAAGCGTACTACATAGTTGTAATTACTTCGAACGAGGCTCTCATATAATTTCGATTGAACTTCACCTACAGGTAAGTTCGTTTAATCTTCAATTATTTACGTTATAAGTCCGGTAGATGAGTTTTTACGGTACGAGTAAGATGTTTCCGAACGAGGCGACGAAGGAGCCGAGTTAGGAATTTCGAAACGAGTACCGTGAAAATCTACCGGACGAATGACGTACAACGTTTTATTTCATACCTGTGTTGCATTTTTGGACCAAAGTTTGCAAAGTTTTCTAAATACAATCAGGTCGTCTTGGTCTCAATATAAAAATTAAATTTCAGTCCGGAACAATACCGTAATGTTTCATTTTCCGGACTGAAATCAATCTCATAAAGAAGCAAATGCAACACAGTATGAAATAAAATATTTTACAGTGTCTGTATTTTAAATAGGTACCTGATATTATTTTATGTGCTAATCACTGGTATAATATATGATAAATAACAAAAGTATGATCTGTTAAAGCTATTACAATTTGTTAATTAAATAAAATACACAGTTTTTTAATTGTGTTTCATAATGGTTTCATACAAGAGCTGATAGTAATAAGAAAAAAATTATTTTTCTTCTTTATTTTTAAAATTGCACAAACATATGGGTGTATTTATTTTTAGAAGGTGTACGAGTATTATGCAAGAACTATTTACACTAAAAAATTAAATTATTTTTAGCTTCTAGAATTTGAAATAATTTAAAATAGAAAGGTCCACTACTCTATTCCTATATTTTTCATGTATCTCTGTGATACAAGATGTGAGATCATACAGTAATTACTTTTGTTCGTTATTTACGTAATTATTCATAAAAGAACATTATTGATTTTCTTATAAACATGAAAAGAAGAACTGATTTTATAATGAAAATCAAATCAATTTTTCTTTCTGTTTTAAGTATTGTACAACAGGGGTGTGAGATTATACTTAATTAACATTGAAGCAGGTGCTATCGTATTATATGTGAGATCATACATGTAATTATTTTTGTTAGTTATTTACATATGTTGTTATTCATAAAAGAACAATATTGATAAACATGAAAAGAAGAACTGATTTTATAATGAAAATCAAATCAATTTTTTCTTTATGTTTTAAGTATTGAACAACAGGGGTGTGAGATTATACTTAATTAACATTGAAGCAGGTGCTATCGTATTATATGTGAGAACATATATGTAATTACTTTTGTTAGTTATTTACATATGCAGTTATTCATAAAATAACAATATTGATTTTCTTATAAACATGATATGAATAAATTTTGGTATCAGAAATATTAAGCATATTCTTATAGCTATTGATGGTTGTTTATTCAAATTGAAGTTAATTATGTATTTTCATACAATGACTATGAGAAAGTAATCGTTTTAAAGATTTGTTCAAAATTAGATTTACAAATATTTAGATGTACCTACTCTTGTAAGAGTATTGTATACGCGGGCTCAAAGTGAATTTTTTTATTTACTGGCTCGTTGTTCTTGGAGATAATAATTAGTATACAGTATCATCTAGCTTATGTTAAATATATCACAGGCTTAAAATAGTTTCCAATTTTTTTTATTTTATACTGGATCGTTGAGATACTGTTGATGATAAATAAATTTGTGTTTGGTATCATTTTGTTTAAGCTAAACATGCTGAACTACTCAAGATGATAATTAGTGTACGGTATTATTTTGATGGGGCATGTTAAATATATCACAGTCTTGAAGTAATTTCCAAGATTTTTTTATATGCTGTATCGTTGATCAGCTGAAGATGATATTAGGTGTACGATATCATCTAGCTTATGTAAAATTAATCACAGACTTGGATAAATTTCTACGATTATGATCCACAAAGGATTGTTGAGCTCCTGCAGATGATATTTGTATTTGGCATAGTTATGAAACCGCGAAAATATACCATGAACCTGAAGGATTTCTTCAAGTTTGGGCCAACACAGGATGATATTAGTGTTTGGCATTCGTCTGTAGGTATTGAAGGTGATAATTAAGAGTCACTAAAGGATAAAGGATGGGTTTGGATAAGAAGTCACGATAGTATGTCATTTTAAAAATGGTAAACTAAAATGATAATCATTTCTTCGCAGACCTAAGAAATTTGTCAATAATTTCGTTAGGTCTGGAATCCTTGTTATTCATTTTCAAGTTTACCATTTTTATAAAATGACGTACCATTACAAAACACAACAAGTTGATGGTGTGAGCCTGAAGAAGAACGCCGTGCTGGGAACAAAAATCGGAAGGAATCGAGTATGTGGATTGGGTTAAACGGGTGAAGAAATCGGGAAAGTGGATAAGGAATGGAATCTGTCGGAAAATTTTGTCCTTTGCTTCATTCACTGCTTTAATAAAAGGTTCTGAAGGGTATTTAAGGCGGGGCTTGTCCTTAGAATACTCCTTCAGTCTAATTACATCATGAATACCAGTGCATGTATCAGTTAAAAGAAACTGCGTACACGATTGGCACTCATGATGCAAAAGTTTTTTTAATAAAAACCCAGCAATATAGGAGCCTACAAGTCCACACATTCTCTTCGCCATGTTTACAGCTGTGCTAAAGGGTGCTTGTGCTGAAGTAGTTGGTAGGATGTCGGGTTCGGGGTCAGTTGAAGTGGATGGTATGTCGGCTGCAAGGGTTGTACTAGGAGGTGGAACTTCTGATTCCACCATGGAAAGAAGGACATCGTAGGAAAATAGGAATCGATCGCCATCATCCTCACAATTTGATCCAGAGCAACTTTTGACGGTGTTGTTTAAGACACTAGTCTTATATGCACTAGCAAATTGAGAGGATGTAGGACGGGTATTACTTCCACACAATCCCCTAATACCACTGTAGTAATTTTCGAGAGGATCTTGATTTAAACACCTGGTACCCAAATATTTAAATCCGATGTCTGACAAAAATTTCCACAATAACTCGACATTGCGAAGAGTATATATAAACAGACGCGCACTCCCTGGACTAGCTACCTTTTTATTATGTTCGTCGTAAAAAACTAACCCGTCAAGGATAGTTTTCGCGGACTGCCAAAAATCTAAGTGAGGCGACTTGTTGGTAAGCCTACTACCCAACGGTTTTGCTGATGTGAAAGTAGAATTCATGGAATCAAATAGATCATTCATGAAACCAACGAATTCTGCAGTATGCAATCCGTCAATAATCCCGTGATGTGAAATAAGTTCCAAACACATCCTGGTAGTGTTGCTAAAGATCTGCGCTGCAGTCTTGACGCGCATTTTTTCACGATGAGACGGTTCCACGTGCCTCCGTGTCAGTTTTGACATTTTGGCAGTTGGAAGCATCCCATCCTGAAAATAAACATGCTTTATGTCAGCCCACTTCGCAGTTTTGTGATCCCCGAATACAATGTTCCTATCAATAAAACTATTCCTCATGCATTTAACGAAATGCGGAGCATCGAATAGATGAAAAATTTTATTAGTATCAACATTGTAGACGAAGTCATTAGGATCTCTTCCACTTTCACGGGTCAGTAATCGGATTGCTCCCACATTCCAAGAGCCGGCATCACTAACGGATGCAACGACTTTGAATTTCGTTCGTTCATGAATTGCTCTAATTACATCACTGATCAACGTCTTTAGTATAAAACGATTCGCGCAGCTTCTCGTGAAGTAGAAGGCAACGGGTTGCTTCCACCTCTTTCGAAGCCCACGAATCATAAATACTAAAGCATGATCAGCAATGACTTGACTTGATTCTTCCCCCACATCAACAAATCCATTAACACGACATGTATTCTTACCAACAACCAAACTAAGATTTTTAGCTATTTCCATCTCGTCGAACATAAGAATACAATATCTATCCAGCTCATTCATACTCTCAGACACGTTATTCAAGTACCTAAACACACGCTCGTTAATGCCAGGTTTTAAATTAAAATTACTCGATACCTTTCGTAAAGTCCGTGTTGAGGGCAAAGTCAAAAGTTTCTGAAGATACCGGTAGCATTTAGGAGAATGTTTAAAGATAGAAAGGAACATGGATTTTTCTTGGATTGTGTATCGGCGGGCTTTTTTGTTTTTTTGGAAATTACGGAGTTGAGATAGAAGGAACATTTTAAGGGTTTTTGGTAAATTTTGAAGGTTATTAATGAAGTCGGTAGGATTGCGAGGTATTGAATGGAGTTTTTGGTTAAGGGTAACACGACGTCTTTTCAAGACTGCCACTGCCCGGTCAGCTTGTTGTAGCTTTGAGAACATGAACTTCTTGCGAGGAGAAAGGTGAGTTTTTCGGGTTACCCCAAGATCTTCTAACCGTACTAAAAACAAACAAATAAAACAATCATAATTCATCGTTGCTTAATAATGTTATGTAAGTATAAATACATACCACTGCGAGGAGTCTGCGTCATTTCTAATTTCCGACGTTTTGGCGTTGTGACAACGTCATCTGCCTGGTCCCTTAATCTTTTCTCTCCCGATTGTGGCGTCCGGGGTCGCTTGGCAGGTGTCGTCTCCAGATTACACGAATCTGAAGATGGTCGCTTGGAGGGTGTCTTGCAGAGTATAGGGACCAAAGCAGACGACGTTGTTTGGTCAATCTCCTGTGTCGGGGTCACAGGAGATAGAATGGTTGGTGGAGTTACCAAGGATGACGACGATGGTACAATTGTGATGTTCAGATCTTCGGGAGCTTTGAACAAAAATGATTTATGTATTATCAATTTAGTGCGGATTATATGCATTTGCATATATTGTATTATTGTGCATATTAGTATTTTTTTTACAAATGTATGCATTTCATACAAAAATAGATCAAAATATGGTGTAATTTTTTTGCATATTTCAATATTTTTTGCATATATTTATTAAAAATGAATATAACTGCATATTTTGTACCTTTTAACCCGAAATTTCAATTTTTTAAATAAATTTTATACATATAAATAAATTAATAAAATTTGATACCAACTATAGTAGTTTATACATTTATTTTAATAAAAATAGGTAGGCACACAAATCGTATTCCAGAAATTATACGTTGTTTTGTTTATTTTATATGATATTCTTGTGCATTGTTGACAAAATGTAGTATTTTTCTGATTTATAAAAATAAATTATTAGTAAAAATGAATAAAATTATGTTGCATATCTGCATATGCATGCATATATTTGTAAAATATTGCATATTTGTTTAATTTTGTGCAAAAATTGAGCATATTTTGGGCTTTTTTCAATGCATATTGCATTCATATTTTGATCATATTTGCCTGCATATAATCCGCACTCTAATTATCAATAATGTTACATAATAAATTTAAACCAAATAAATACCTTCCACAATGGGATCAGGTTCGGCGTTCCGATTTAGAGCCATCGAAATCGTCTGTCGTCGTTCCTTGGCAACGAAAATATTTTCCCACGATCACCTGGCTGGCGATCATTTGTGGGGCAGTTCGCCACCACACATTTGCGACTCTCACGCTACAATTTAATATATAATCAGCAAATACCGAAAAATGTTATAAATAATATATTTAAAATAATTAATACTTACAGAACTCATCGCACCAACTGCAAATACGCCTCTTCTGCTGTGCTGCTTCCACAACACCGCACAAAACACGCGACACAATCACACAAAAACAAAAATAATAATAACTTAAACGAAAACAAATACACGAAAAATAACAAGAACAACAAATAATAACAGTAACAATAATAATAACAATATATAACGTAATTGCAAACTGCTCAAAACACAAGTTGACACAATCAAAATGGTGACAAATATGAACCATATGGACATGAACAATAAGGAACACAGTAGAAAAGGAGCGAGATAGTACAGTGGCTATTCCAACAGTAGTTAACGATATTACCAACAACAGCTTGCGCTATGGGGCGCCGTTTGTTCCATTTATAAAACGTAGATAAATAAACTTATTTCTGTGATAATAAAAATATTTTTAGCGATAAAATGTTTTCTTACAAAATATTTTCTGAAAAATAAATTTCTGATAAAAGTTTTTCTGATAAATGTTTTTCTGATGAAAGTTTTTATGATAAATGTTTTTCTGATAAAAGTTTTTCTGATAAAAGTTTTTCTGATAAAAGTTTTTCTGATAAATGTTTTTCTGATAAAAGTTTTTCTGATAAAAGTTTTTCTGATAAAAGTTTTTCTGATAAAAGTTTTTCTGATAAAAGTTTTTCTGATAAAAGTTTTTCTGATAAAAGTTTTTCTGATAAAAGTTTTTCTGATAAATGTTTTTCTGATAAAAGTTTTTCTGATAAATGTTTTTCTGATAAAAGTTTTTCTGATAAAAGTTTCTCTGATAAAGGTTTCTCTGATAAAAGTTTCTCTGATAAAAGTTTCTCTGATAAAAGTTTTTCTGATAAAAGTTACACATTACAGATTTAGACGAGAGATGGCGCTGCATGTAACGTTTTACTTACATAACTACATAAGGTTTTACTTACATAACTACATAACGTTTTACTTACATAACTACATAACGAAAGAACGCACCCGTCCGCGATGGATTTCTATTTCATCGGTGACAAATACATCAAAGTTTTGCGCGAAATCAAATAGGTACAAAAGATACGTCTGAAATGAGATACATTCTTTTCATCGAGGAACAACTCGATGAAAATAGCGGCGCCCCTATTTTTCGTCGAGGACGGGGTGCGTTCTATCGTTTCATCGAGGAGTTACTCGATGCTCCTCGACCGGTGTGGCATAGGCATAAAACAGCATAGGCATGAACTGGGCGTGGACGCCTCGCGCGCCAACGCGAACACCTTGGTTGGGGCGACGGGGGGCAACGTTGCCAAATGTAGTTATGTAAGTAAAACGTTACATGCAGCGCCATCTCTCGTCTAAATTTGTAATGTGTAACTTTTATCAGAAAAACTTTTATCAGAGAAACTTTTATCAGATAAACTTTTATCAGAGAAACTTTTATCAGAGAAACTTTTATCAGAAAAACTTTTATCAGAAAAACATTTATCAGAAAAACTTTTATCAGAAAAACTTTTATCAGAAAAACTTTTATCAGAAAAACTTTTATCAGAAAAACTTTTATCAGAAAAACTTTTATCAGAAAAACTTTTATCAGAAAAACTTTTATCAGAAAAACATTTATCAGAAAAACTTTTATCAGAAAAACTTTTATCAGAAAAACATTTATCAGAAAAACTTTTATCAGAAAAACTTTTATCAGAATTTTATTTTTCAGAAAATATTTTGTGAGAAAACATTTTATCGCTAATAATATTTTTATTATCACAGAAATAAGTTTATTTATTTACGTTTTATAAATGGAACAAACGGCGCCCCATATTGCGCCATCTACTGTAGCTAAAGTGAAGTGTCGCGTTCTGCGAGAAATATATTTTCGTGTTGCTGGAGAAAATAAAATATTTGGTTGGCGCAGGAAATATTTTTTGTTACGCACGAAAGAAATATTTCCTTATGAGAATTTTTTTTGTTATGATTGAGAAAATATATTTTGTAAAAATATTTATTTCGCAAGAAACATTTAGTTTGAGAGAAATATATTTTTAAATTTGGAGAAAAAGATATTTTTCGGGAATAAAAATAAATCAGCATAAAAAATATTTACGCTGCTAAATAAATATTTATTTCTAGAAAAATATATTTATTTCTGGAAAATTTTTATTATTTCTAACTAAAAAATATTTCTTCCCAAGGAAAACAAAATATTTTCGACATTTAATTTTGTCCCGAACGGCGCTTCATAAAGCACTACATATTACGTGTAATATTTTATTAAATACGGCAGTGTGGTAACGTGACAGCGTTGTCAAGCACGCTTCACAGCGGTTAAAACTTGGATGGGTGACCATCGAGAAAAAAGTAATACCCACTGCGGCTCGGTGTGCCCGGCCCCCTTACACCGAAAGGTATAAAAAGGGGTTACTGACTATATATATATATATATATATATATATATATATATATATATATATATATATATATATATATATATATATATATATATATATATATATATATTATATCAAAGTTAAGTGATACATATAGGTACAAAAACAACTGGAAAACAAAATAGAAAGTTGATCAGATTAACTGGTGACGGTGAGTGGTGACACGGGAAAATATAGTTAATAATTTTGTTTTATATTATACTAGCTGAAGTACCTACCCGACTTTGCCCGATACACACAATAGAAATAAATCTTTATTTGTAAATTACAGTATTTTCTATTTCTTGACAGGTACTTGTCCCCTATGCCCCCCTATGTTTTTTTCAGTACATTTTGAGATAGCTAGCCGCCATTTTATTTTAAGGTGGCGAACTGACATTGTATTGTAATACGCCTGTGTCTTAAGTTAGATCTTTATTTATTGCTGTACTTAATTTGAACCGAATCGGGGCAGAACAATTCGAGATAGCTAGCCACCATTTTGTTGCAAGATGACGGACTGACATTGTAATATGTCAATGTTTTAAGTTAGATTCTTAGCTATTAGTACTATACCAAATTTACGTGCAATCGGTACAGTACATATTGAGATAGCTAGCCGCCATTTTGTTTCAAGATGGCGGACTGGCATTGTAATATGTCAACGTCTTAAGTTAGATCCTTAGCTATTACTGTACCAAATTTGAATGCAATCGGTGCAATACATTAGGAGATAGTTAGCCGACATTTTGTTTCAAGATGGAGAACTGACATTGTAATTTTAATACGCCTATGTCTTAAGTTAAATATTTATTTATTGCTGTACTTAATTTAAACCCAATCGGTGCAGTACAGTTTGAGATAGCTAGCCGCCATTTTGTTGCAAGACGGCGGACTGACATTGTAATATGTCAATGTCTTAAGTTAGATCCTTAGCTATTCCTGTACCAAATTTGAATGCAATCGGTGCAGTACGAGATAGCTAGCCGTCATTTTGTTTCTAGATGGCGGACTGACATCGCGACCTTCGGATGCTCAAAAGTATTCACGCAAAATTTGGGAGCAATCGCTCCACTGATTCTAAAGTTTTTGAGGCACATACATAGGTAGTTAGTTACATACTTTTCTTCTTTATACATTTTAAGTTTATTATTTATTTATTATTATATTAGGTTTACTATTTTATTTATTTTTAAAATATCCATGTTATTTTTTTAAAGAATAAACTGTTTGCATAATTTTTATTATTTACGGATATCTTAGATACTTTGCAATGAAATTCACTACTTGTTCGCGTATATTTATGTTTACTTAGAAAATAAATTGTAGAAATATATTGTTAGACTTTATTTTGAAAATAGGTAGGTTGGTAGGTACTCAGGTATTATTATTTATATTTATGCTAAGTAAAACATATTTCATAAGAAACTAATACAGTAATAATGACTTCGACCTGAGTTTAGATCCCATTTCAAGTGAAATACAAATATTAAACACTAGAGATCGCGACTCCTATTTATACAGAGTTTAACGCTATTCAACCACAGAAATATAATAATACTGGAACGTGCACTCGCGACGCCAGCCCGAGCCGACAGAGAGTTGCGAGTTGCAGGTGATTGCGTCTTTGTCGTACAGTCCTGATTGGTGCCCGAGCCGACAGAGACAGCGACTCGCGGCTGATTGCGTCTTTGTCGTACAGTCCTGATTGGTTTGTGGAGTGTAAGACAAAGATAGAATCACTTGCGAGTAGCTGTCTCTCTCGGCTCGCTTTTCGTACACAGCGACCATAGGGAGTGCACGTTCCAGTATTACTATATTTCAGTGTATTCAACTGCTATGCTCAGCCTCAACGTTTGACGTCATCCGAGCGCTGGGCCAGGCCTATAGTATTTAGGAGGCAATGGTTCTATCCATGTACTCTTATGACCTTGGTCAATCGTAGAGGCATACTCAAAATGAGGTTCCTGATGCCATCTTGAAGGATATTATTATATGCTTCTAACAGTGCTTCTTTGAGTTATTCCTACTGGGACCGGTTACACGACTTCGAATCTTTATATTGAGCATATATACCACTCATATTATATTGGATTCATATCTGTATTCCGCGCTGGACACATCATACGATTGATGTTAACAACATTTATGAAACCATTCACGTTTGCAGCAGCATGAGGGCGCGCATTATCGTGCATCATAAATATATCCTCTTAAAATGGTGCATAAGGGACAACATTGTCGGTCAAAATATCTTGTATGTACCTGACGGCATTGAATACTCCCATAGAAACAAGGAAAAGACCTATCCGCAACTCCACTGATATCCCAGTTCACACCATTACTGATCCTCCCAGGAATCTTACAGTATTGCTGAATGCACAAGTTTCCCAATTGGTCGTCGCACTTTTACACATCCATATGGTGACATTAAAAAATATCGGGATTCGATAGTGACTAGAACACGAGTCCAATCACCTTAATCCCAATTTACACGTCTTCCAAAAAATTACAAGCGAGCTACTCGGTGATGTTGGAGGAGATCTGGCCGCATGGCGGGGCATCGTGCAAGAAAATCTACTTCTTTTACCCTTAAGCTATTGTAGTAATGATTTATGGGTCTCCATAACAATTATAGTGCGATTTCGACACGATGTCAAAATAAAATATCTAGCATTTTTGTTGTTTTTGCGTCTTCTCAGAGGCCTATTCTAAGTCTTCTGGTGTACAAGTAATCTGTCCCCTGAAAACGTGTATAAAAGCGATAAATAGTACTAACTGATACATTGTACCGCTTAGCTAAGAAATGTTGACTTCTTCCTAGTCTAGTAAACAAGAACCATTTTGGTGAATTCGAGTTAGTAGAATCCGAAAATTATGATCCATGTCATGTCAAAATTACAAAGAATTGAATGAAAATTGAGAATGTCGTTCTTTATGCTGAAAAAATGAACTACTAATTTTTTCAGATTTTTTTACCGTTTAAATATAGAGAAAATAAATTTTAAAAATCGAGTTTATAGCATAGGATTAAATGGAACATCGCATAAATGACGCCTAAATTTAATCAAAAAATACAGAGAAAAATCTGAAAATTTGCACATAGTAACTACAAAACCTTATCTATGTAATAAGATTTTTTAAATCGAGCTTTACCGTGTTGATGAAGAGTATTTAGCTATTAATTAACACTCTAAATCTAAACTGAACTCGGTGACAGATGACAGTAAAGACGTCATGATGTATAAACGTGACAACATTGGTTGACAGTTTTCATATTGGCAAATATTATAATGAAAAAAAAATTCAAATGAATATTTATTTAAAGGCATTTTTTTCGAATAAAATTTCACATTTAAAAGTTGTCATCCTGCAGTCTTTTACATTGAGATCATAGAGCACTTCCCCTTACGCCGCACCACCCGAGTGAATATCCTTAATTCATTAAATACCAATATTAAGAAAAAAAATCACATACCTTTTAGACACTTGAATAAACGAAAATCCACTGAAATTTTTTTTCCCGTAATTATATTATTAGATATGCTTTTGTTAATTAACAAATTTTTACAAGCTTTCAATTTACATATAAACCCTGATAATTGTTAAACTAAAAACCTCAATTTTTTCACTTCTTGGAGCTATTTTTGAAAGGCTTTAGAAAAGATCTCCGTTGGAAAATTTAAAAAATGTTTCCACTTTGTTATTAACAATCTAAGAGGTGAAAAAATGAAAAATGCATAAGCAATGAATTTTTTTAAAATATGCCAATTTGTTCGTATTCTTATTATTTAAAGTCACATAAAAATGATTTTTATAATTTTTTATTCTAATTATTTATATAATTGTTATAAACAAATGGATTGTTTATATTTATAAGAATATCGCCCTCACCTGTCAATGTCAAAAAATCAACCAATTAAATTGACGTATTTCTTCAAAACTTAGCGTTTTCCACTTGTGCACTCAGTGCGCACTGAATTCGGGCAGCGTTTTCCACTTGTACTTTCAGTGCGCACTTTTTTAGTGTTACGTTTTCCACTTACATTTAAAATTGCACTGAGGGCAAGTTGAGTGCGCACTCAGTTGCACTGACTATAGGAGCAAGTGCAATAGTTCCAGTGCAAATATGGCGACGAATAATGCCAAAAGTTTAACAATTATTTCTGTAATTCAAGAACTTCTAGAATCCTCATCAAGTGACAGTGATTTGGAAATACAAGAAGTTCTTGCGAATTACGAGAGAACCAAAAGACCAAAAATAATGAATTACATTAGTGACGTTGTAAATAACTACTCCGATAAGCAGGTGGTAATCAAATAATTGATATTTATTTATTATTTATTTACGCATAAATACTTGTTATAGTTTAAAAGTACCTTTAGGATGACGCGTAACATAAGCAACCGTTTAATTGAAAATTTTGGCTCATCCGAATATTTCCCTGGAAAAACTGTACACGCCGGAACACCAACATCATCAGCAGAGAATCATGTTTTATCATATCTTTGGTATATAATAAATATAATATCGCAACATTAATGCAAAGATTATCAGCAAAGTTGGGCCCTTTTTTGTAGGTTTGCGGGGAACAAATGTTGTTTTAGGGACGTAGCCGAAAGATTCGGCATTGGGCAAACGACATGTTTTCGTCAAATAAATAGAGTTATGAACTATTTAGTTAATATAGCATCTCAGATTATAAAATTTCCAAAAACCATAGAAGAAAATGATGAGATGGCAGCAAATTTTAAGAATGTACGTTTACTTAACAATTTATATGCAGAGAATAACAAAAATATTTATTAAGTTTTTGTCTTTTAGATTTCTGGTTTTCCAGATGTGATAGGATGTATTGACGGGTCTTCAATAACTGTCAAAACTCCAGCACACAAAATCAAATCAACATATGTAAACAGGCATGATATACCATCAGTAACCCTACAGGGAATATGTGATTACAAAAGACGATTTATTGATGTTTTTACTGGCCCACCAGGGAAAATTCACGATTCAAGAGTTTATAAATTATCATTTATCAGTGCTGAATTACCAAACATTTGTAACAAAGAATATCATATAATTGGAGATAATGCGTACCATTTACGGGAGCATCTTCTTACACCATATAAAGATTATGGTAATTTAACCGAATCGCAAAGAAATTATAACTACAAATTAAGTGGAACCCGAGTTTTAATTGAACATAGCTTTGGAATTTTAAAAGGAAGATTTAGGCAATTGTCCTGTGTACAATTTCACCATGTAGATAAAATAACATTATTCATTTTATCATGTTGTGTGCTGCATAATTTATGTATAAACGAAGGCGATTTATTTGAAGTGGATGAAGATGATGATGTGGATCTTGAAGAGGGAGAAAGTACTTTTACGACGACTGGGAGAAATGAAAAGAAATATTATATGTACTATGTTAAGTACGTAAAATACTGTATTGCAATAATGATAAGTTGTCATAGTCATAGATAGGTACCTGAAATTCAATTGATTTAATTATTATGTTGTATTTCACTTGTAAAGTAATAAACATGTCATAAATTGTTCACCTTGTGTTTTGAATTAATAAATGTGATAAAAACCAATACAAAACCAAGTTCATAGTTTTTTAAATTTATATTTATAGAAAAGTATTATAATTGGAACAATTTTGTTTATAATTTAATATAATATATTATACATATAGTGTTGCAAGGTGTGGAGGCTTTTGGACTACTCCAAACCCTCAGCTTATCTTATTTGTTATTCTTCGCCTCCGCCGCTCTTTGCCGACTACAAAAACGACGACACCAAAAGATACCTCGAAGGACCACCTACCCCTTTGGTAGGATTGGAAAGTGAACTATAAGCACTTCTTGTGTGAAAACGACAATTAAATTCAAATCATTTAAAGCACTGAATCAATAAACTTTATTATCTATTTATTTCATCTGACATTTTTCAAAATATATTAACAACAATCAAAAACAAAAAACATTCATCTTTTTTAAATAAAAAACTCACATGCCTACTTCATTATTTTTACTATAATTAATTTGGGTCAGTTTGCAGCGACATTCCACCTCCTGGTTTTGGAGTTAGTTCCAATACCAATTCTGGGAGCTGCTTTCTTATTTCAGAAATATTTAAACTGCTAGGCAATTCATTATCCCATCCAATTTTTAGCTTCCAAACATCTTGTAAAATGATTTTTGCATTTACGACGAAGTGTGCGAGAAATCCCAATGGATCGAATATGGACATTACTAGTTTTAGTACCTACTTCCCTTTTCGTGGGAATCACGTTTCCCAAAACTATTTTCGGCTTTACTTTATTAAATAGAAGTTTAAAAGTAAAATAATCTTCGTGCGGATTCCATTGCAGTCCAAGGACTCGATCTGTTGAATTTTCATCCTTCTTGAAATCTAGATTTTGTGACGATTCTTCAGCAAACTTAGGATCTCGGTTCATTTTCTTTTTAACTGATATTACTTGTAAAGCATTTGACTTACTTTCAGTTAGCGGCGGTTCATCTTCTTTCCACAATAAGCCTGTTTTTCCATGTGGAGTTGACATGACAACTCGTTTTATCCATCATATTTTGGCCTCGTTCGTCTAATTTCGATTTAATTTCATTTCCATTTAATTTAGTGCCGAAATTATCGATGCTGAAGAAAGATTTAACAATTTGGTGAAGGTCATCCTCTTGCTCGTTGTCGTTGATGTACATAGTTGTGTCTATCGATGTCTCTATTTCTTCAGTACAATGTCCTGTGCTTGTCTTGTCTACTCTGTTTTTCACCCAGTAATTGTTTCCATGAACAACCCATCCTAATTTACACCTGGAGACAAATGGGCCATTCTTAGGACCTTCATGAGTTTCCCTTGGTAATATAAGATCTATGTTGTCCTGTCCAATTAATAATTGTGGTTTAGCATTCTCAAGAGACTCAATTAGAACATTTTTTAGATGAGGCCATTTCTTTGAAAGTTTTTTAACATCAACTGATTGTGAAGTAAGATTTAAGTCTTCAATTGTTCTCACGTCTTTCACTGTGTATGTGTTTGTATTTATTCCTGCTATTTTGATTTCAATTTTCATTGACTGTAAGTCTTGTTTAGCTGTTGAGTTCGTCCATCGTAATCGAAGTCTGTCAATTGGTCCAGTAGCTCCAATATCTCTAGCCAATTTTGAGTTAATCATTGTTATTGTTGAAGCATCATCTAGCAAGGCATACGTAGATATATTTCCAGCAGGTCCAGTAACAGTCACTGGAAGAATTCTCAGCAAAACTTCTTTCTGACGTCCTACAGATGTTTCAATTGTATTAGTGACAGCTTTTACTTCACTTACTTGATCGCTTTCAGAGTTGCAATAATTGTTTGTTGTTTCTTGTTGTGCTGCATGCAGCAAGTGATGATGACGTCTTTTGCAGCCTGAAACTCCGCACTCTTCTTTACGGGAACAGTCCTTTATAAAATGTCCGGGTGTAATACATGAAAAACAAAGTTTTCTTTTAGCTGCCCATTTCTGTCGGTCCCTTTCAGATTCTTTTTTAAAAATTCGACAGTCAAATATTTTGTGATTATTCCTGTTGCAAAATAAACATATATTTGAGTTATCTTCGGAAGTTGTAAATACTGATTTTATAGCTTTTCTCTCTTCTTTATTCTCTCCTGATATTGCGTTATAGCTCAAAGGCTTTGAACAAATAGGTATCAGGTACTGAGCTTGTTCATTAAGCCAATCAGCTAAGTCATCGAGAGTAGCATTTTCATTTCTAAATAATATTCTGCTCCATTGAATTTTATAACTAATTGGAAGTTTTTCTACTAATTCTTCCATAAGAATTGAATTAGTAATATACTTTGGCTTATTAAACGAAATAATAGTTGAAGTGAGATTTGTTACCTGACTAGCAAAATCGATAAATTTTTCAAATTCATTGTCCTTTATGCAATACATTTTTCTTACTTTTTCTATCATCGTTTTGATAATCACATCTGGTCTTCCGAAGCGTAGCTCTAATAGTCCTATGATTCTGTCTAAATTATCCGGATGAACCATGAGCCCTTTAACTGCATCACGTGCTTTTCCTTTTAAGCATTTCTGAAGACGTCCCATGTTGTCCAAATTGTTCAGATGCCATCTCTCCGTGGACTGCCGAAAGTTTGAAATAAACAGTGGCCATTCTTCGGGTTCTCCTCCGTAGTATGGTAAATCAGGGACTCTTTGAATATGAGTATTTTCATTTTTCGACTGCGAAAATAGTACCTGCGCTATTTGTGACAATGCAGCTGTTTGCTGACTCATTAAATTATTTTGTGTATTAATTATTTTAGCTAAAATTTCATTTTGATCACTCACGTCATGTCTGTTTGCTATTTGTTTCTTGTCAGAAAAATTCAGTGATGCCTTTAATGTGTTTTCTTCCTTTTCAATTCCATCTTCAACGTCACTTAATTTCTGTGACCTATCGTCATCTTCCAGTTCCATATTCAATAATTTCAGTCGGAGACTTGACAGTTTCTCTTCTCGCTGTATCTTCTTGCGGAGTAGTTGTTCCTCGAGTTTGCCGAGTCGCTCTTCTTCTTGTATCTCAGCTTCCACTAATTGTTGTCGAACGGATTTACTCGATTTTTCGGACAACGTTGTGCTCTTCACAGACATATTGTCGTTTTCGATGTTCGCAGAGATATTTTGTGATATCTTCACAGGTTGTTCCACTACAAATTCACTGAAACGAGATGTAATGCCTTTATTGATTCTTTTGCTCACCCGTTTTTCATTATCGCCGTTTTCGCCCATTTTGTTCCGCTTTAAATCCAAAGAACTTGTTATCCGGCTCGAAGGACCAAAAATGTGGAGGCTTTTGGACTGCTCCAAACCCTCAGCTTATCTTATTTGTTATTCTTCGCCTCCGCCGCTCTTTGCTGACTACAAAAACGACGACCGACGACACCAAAAGATACCTCGAAGGACCACCTACACCTTTGGTAGGATTGGAAAGTGTTGTGTTGTTGGTTAATTAAATAAAACACTTTACTTAATATTTAAACAAAGAGTAAACGTAACTTTATTATAAGCTGTGAAACGATACAACAATCTGAACTACATCGTATTTTACAATGGCGACCATCACACACTGTTGCCAACTCTAGCCGTAGTAAATAATTATTTTATATTAATGTCACTAGATGGCATGGTATTCCTTACACGCCCCCCTATTTTGTTTACAAATTCAGCCTATTTGGCTTTTTTATTTTTCGTGTAGGTCTAGCGTTGTTATTTTCTTGAACCTTATTATTTGTACTACCTTTATAGAGAAGAGACCTTTCTTTTCTCATTTTGATATAAATAGTGTTTCTTCTATAGAATTTATTATTTTCAGTTTTGACTAAAAACGATCTTGGCTTTTCTAATTTTTTAATTATCTCAGCTTTTTCCCATAACTTAGTTTTTACATTTTGTAGCCATATCTTATCCCCCTCCAGAAAGGTTTGTTCTCTACTAGCAGTGTTATTATAATATTCTTTTTGCATATTTTGATTATTTAACATAGTCTTATAAATAATATTATTATCTAAGGTTACATGTTTTAATTTTTCAGTCTTAATTGGTAGCTTAGATCTAAGTGTTCGGCACATAAGTAATTGCGCGGGAGTATATTCTAAATTTGCAACTGGTGTATTGCGATAATTCAATAAATACAGTTCTATATCTTGATTATTTTCTTTAGCCTTTTTTACCATTTGCTTGGCTATACCAACACCTTTTTCCGCAAGACCATTACTCTTAGGATAATGTGGACTAGACGTATTTAGTTTAAAATTCCATTCATTAGCAAATTTATTCATTTCGTAGCTGTTAAATGGCATATTATCTGCAATTATTATTGAGGGTATTCCGTAACTACTAAAAATCTTTTTCAAATTGCTTATTACCGTGCTACTAGTTTTGTCTTTTAAACGTAATATTTCTAGCCACCTTGAGAAGTAATCATATATTACTAAATAATTATTTCCAGCATAGTCCGCAATGTCAATACCTAATTTATAAAACGGAATATTTGGAATATCATGATTGATTAGTGGTTCTTTAACTTTTGAATTACTATATTTAACACATATTGAGCAGCTAATTATGAATGATTCTATGTCTGACATAATACCTGGCCAATATATATTATTTCTAACAATTTGTTTCGTTTTTCTTATTCCTAAATGAGTTTCATGCACAAGGTTTAACATATATTTTCTTAAACTTTTGGGCACCACTAATCTATCATCATAATACACTAAATTGTTTTCAACACAAATATTGTTTCTTATTTTAAAATAATGCGATAATTCACCTGAATTGTCACATTTTTTCGGCCATCCATTTATGTAATTGTTTATTACTTCTCTTAAATCTGAATCTTTGCTAGTTTCGTTTTCAAATTCTTCTTGTTTAGTTTTTGACATAGTGATTAAACCTTCACATATAGTATGAACTACATCATTCATAGCAATATCTTCTTTATGTGAACGTTTTACATAATTTCTAGATAATAAATCTGCTATGTACATTTTACTTCCTGGTAAGTATTTTAAATCAAAACTATAAATTAATAACTTAAGTCTTAGTCTTTTTAATCTATTGTTTTTAATTTTATGTAAGTCTTTGTGTATTAATGAAACTAACGGTTGATGATCGTTAAATATTGTGATTTTATTTCCATAAATGTAATTATGAAACTTGGTACATGCAAACACTATTGACAACAATTCTTTTTCTATTTGAGCATATCGTGTTTCAGTTTCTGTCATTGATCGAGAAGCATACATAACAGGTTTGCCTTCTTGAAGCAGACAACATCCTAGTGCATCTTTTGAAGCGTCACATTGTATTTCTATACTCTTATTAGGATTAAAAGGAGTTAAAATAGTTGCTTCACTTATCATTTCTTTTAGTTTTGAAAATATTTTTGTATGCTCATCGGTCCATAACCATACTGTGTTTGCTTTGAGTAATTCTCGTAAAGGAGACGTGGTTTCAGATAAATTCGGTATAAATGCTCGTAAATAATTCACAAATCCCATAATTTTTTGCAAATCTTTTTTGTTACTAGGTATATTTAAATCTAATATAGCCCTTATTCTGTCTTGATCTGGAGTTACATCCTGTTCATTGAATGTAAACCCAAAGTATTTAGCTTCTTTTACGAAATATTGTAATTTATCCGAATTAAATGTAATATTATTTTGTCTAGCTCTGTCTAAAACTTTACTAACAATTTCTTTTAACTCTTCTTCAGAACTAGCTGCACACAAAATATCGTCAAAATAAACTGTAACACCATCTATGTCTCCAAAATATTTGTTAGTTAATTTTTGAAAGATTTCTGGGATAGATTTTAGTCCAAAAGGAGCACGTAAAAATCTGTAGCACCCAAAAGGAGTACTAAAGGCACATAACTTCTGAGATTGCTCATCTAATTTGATTTGAAAAAATCCGTCTTTGAGGTCAAATACACAGAAGTATTTTTTATTTGTTAACTTTGGAATAATTTCCTCTATTGCAGGTATCAAATAAAAATCTCTAATAATATATTTATTTAACTCATTAGGATCAATGCAGATTCTCAAAGATCCATTGGGTTTTTCTACGATCACAATATTACTTACCCATTCTGATGGGTTTTCCACTGGTTCAATTACATTTCTTTTTTCTAGTGCTTTTAACGTACTTTCTAATTTATCTTTAATTTTAAGAGGTACTCTACGTGGTGGAACCGACTTTGGGACAGCATTCTTACTTAACTTTATTGTATGTTTTCCTGGAAATTCCCCTAGACCAGAAAAAACATCGTTATTCTGTTTGACAAATTCCTCTTTACTCAAAATTTTATTTTCAGTAATATTGTCAACTAGTTTTATACAATTTGTTGCTATGCAGGTGGGCAAACCTAAAATACATATATCTTTAGCATAGTCTATTATGTAAAATTTAGTACTGATTTCTCTAGTTTCATCATTGATGTTAGCATCTAAAACACCTACAGGAGCAATTTCTGAGCCACCAAAAGCAATAAGTTTAATATCTGTGTTTTTCAATTTACTTTCCCAACCATATTCTTTTATTTTTTCATAAGACAATGTATTAACCTGGGCCCCACTATCTAATTTAAATTTAATTTCCCGACCATTAACTTTAAAGTGTTTGTACCATGTTTTATGAGATTTTTCTACAATATTTGGTATAGAATCCATTTTGAAATCAATATTTTGATCATCAACCTCTATAGTTTTAACATTTTTGTTTTTATTTTGATTTGATTTAGACTGATCATTTTTCTTAAACCTACATACATTAGCAAAGTGATTAGCCTTATTACAATAGTTACAGGTTTTACCACTGGCTGGACATATATCATTTTTGTGATACATGCCACATTTATTACATTTATTATTAACTTTGTTCGCAAAATGTTTTTGGTTTTTAAATTTGTCACAATACTTATCTTTTTGTAGTGCGTTTACTTCTTGATTGCGATTTGTAATTACTTTCATGTTTTGTTCAGCCAATTCGACAGCTTTGCAGTGTTCCACAACCTTCTGCAGATCTCGATCTTCTCGAAGTAGGCTTTCTTGCAGTTCCTTCTTGTTCACTCCCATGATGATTTGCATCTTCATGATCTTGTTCCGCTGATTTCCAAATTCACAAGACTTTATCAGATCTTGTAGGTTCGCATAGAATTTATCGAAAGGTTCTTCATCTTCTTGTTTTCTTGCAAAGAACTTGTACAGATCCATTGTGTCATTCTTCTTGGGCAAGCAATGACCTTCCAAAACTTTTAAAATTTTATCCACTGTTTCTTCAGCGAGCTTTAAACTTGTTATTGACTGATACAATCTAAGTGCTTCAGTGCCCATTAGATTTTTTAGTCTTGCAACTTGTACATCACCAGTCTTTTGGTCTGTTTCAGTTGCCACAAAGTAAATTTTAACCTCATTTTTGAAATTTATGAAGTTAGCAGCTACGTTACCAGTCAAACTTAAAGCTTGTGGCTTATTAAACTCCATGTTCTTTGTTCTTAAACCACGTTTTTTCTTTCAACTTTATCTTACTGATTTCAGTGATTTCTTTTCAAACTTTTTTGTTTACAACACTTTGTTTAACGACTGCGCCATGTTGTGTTGTTGGTTAATTAAATAAAACACTAAACGTAACTTTATTATAAGCTGTGAAACGATACAACAATCTGAACTACATCGTATTTTACAATGGCGACCATCACACACTGTTGCCAACTCTAGCCGTAGTAAATAATTATTTTATATTAATGTCACTAGATGGCATGGTATTCCTTACAGAAAGTGAACTATAAGCACTTCTTGTGTGAAAACGACAATTAAATTCAAAACATTTAAAGCACTGAATCAATAAACTTTATTATCTATTTATTTCATCTGAAATTTTTCAAAATATATTAACAACAATCAAAAACAAAAAACATTCATCTTTTTTAAATAAAAAATCTGACGTGGCCATCACACAACCTTCCGCCATATCTAGACTTTAAACAGAAATGTATACGTACAATCTGGTGCCTATTTAAAATATACAAATAAAAATATAAAATATTCAAACACAGAAATTAGTATCACCTGAATCAAAAGATTCATTCACACGAAAACTCTTCTGTGTTGAAGCAATCCTACGTTCAGTTAGGAACTACATTTAATAGCTTAATTATGACTTATATAGCGCTAGTGTGCCAACTTGTCACCCGTCTCATCTGTCAATATTTATACTCCCTAATAAAACTACCGATATTTTTTACTCGAATGATTGTCCTCAACAAGCTTGCTGGTTGATCTTGCATGCGTTTCACCCGTTCCGTTTTATACGTCGCTGCAAACTTGACGACGTATGAAATTTAGACTGTTCACATGTGTCCGTTGCGTTCTATCCGTTTTGATGGGTACTTCTGTAAAGGTTAGATTCACTGGTGTTATGACATAATATTTATTACGGTTTTATAAACTTACGAAGCTAGTCATTTTGCTTAGGTAAACCAAACAAATACAAATACTACGAATAACCGTATGAAACCACTTGCTAGCTGTCAAACTGTCATATGAAAGCATCCGTTTTAAAGGTCGCGCTGCAACGAGTAGAGAGTAGACGAACTCTGTCCGTCGCTGCATTTACCAACGCGCCAATTTTTTGAATTTGAATCTAGCCAATCACAACTTGCGACGGATAGAACGGAACGGATGAAACGCATGCATGGAAACTTAGCTTTACATTAGGTTTCATGGAGAGATAGTACAAAATTACGTGAAATATTATTTGGAAAAATAACATAAAAAAGAAACATTGTTAAAATATTAAACATAGATAAAAAATGAGGAAAGCAGTGTAAATTTCGTTGGAATAAATTAAATACGAAATATAAATAATAATACATTTTATTTCATATTCTAAATTACACAACATTATAAAATTACTATTTTCTTATGTACTAAACATTTAAAAATAAATCATAGTAGGTACAGTCTCTATTGCACAAATAAACCATATTAAGTGGAAAAATATGTTTACATGATATTCTTTACAACATTATAGTTAATTTCCTTTTTACTTCCTTGTACGGAGTAATAAGGAAGTATTGTAATCGTGAAAAATTTCGGTTTTCAGATTTTGATGGAAATAACCGTTTTGACCTTTTCTGAATCCATTATGACTAGTTTCGTCGTGACGTCTGTACGTATGTACGTACGTATGTACGTATGTATGTCGCATAACTCAAATTCGGTTAGACGTAGAAAGCTGAAATTTTGTATTTAGGACTGTTATAGCACCTCCTATTTTTTGTTTCAATCTATAAACCGGAAGTAGTACTTTTTAAAAATATTTTGATAAATAATTAATTTTAGACAATTTTTTTTATTTTAAATGAAAGATTATGTGATTATTATCTACAATCGGTATTTTATAAATTTTTCTGTATCTTCTATCATTTAAGAATAATTAAAGTATATACTTATAATTTAGTATTTCGGTATCTTGTACTCCATGATCGTTTAACATTTGTTACTACGTAAAATTTAAATGATTATGACATGACAGTGACAATAGTAAAATATGCTTTATATCTTCTTCTGCAGTTTAAATAAAATGACTAAAATATATTTGTGAGTATACTAGTATAATAAGTTAAAAGAATTTTTTATATTATTCTACAATTTTAGTTATTAAGAAAAGTATGAACACACAAGGCGTACAAGGAAGTCATGTGGTGTCCACGTCAGATTTTTTACTTCCTTAAGGAAGTATTGTAATCGCGAAAAATTTCGGTTTTCAGATTTTGATGGAAATATCCGTTTTGACCTTTTCTGAATCCATTATGACAAGTTTCGTCGTGACATCTGTACGTATGTACGTACGTCTGTACGTATGTATGTCGCATAACTCAAATTCGGTTAGACGTAGAAAGTTGAAATTTTGTATTTAGGACTGTTATAGCATCTAGTTGTGCACCTCCTATTTTTGGTTTCAATCTACAAACCGGAAGTAGTAAATTTTAAAAAAATTTCGATAAATATTTAATTTAAGACAAATTTTAAATGAAAGATTATGTAATTATTACCTACAATCGGTATTTTATAAATATTTTTGTATCTGGTATCATTTAAGAATAATTAAAGTATATATTTATAATTTAGTATTTCGGTATCTTGTAGTCCATGATCGATTAACATTTGTTACTATGTAAAATTTAAATGATTATGACCATAAAGTAAGAAGGTAATATAGAGTACCAAGTACCGTGGAAACTGATGGAAACAAGCTCGACACTAGCACTGCGGTGTCCTGTGGCAGAACTAACCAAGGCTAACATGATTATGATGCCCAAATTTATTTTGTATTATTTAAATATTTTTAAATTAAATTATAAAATAAAAGAAGGTATTTGAAAATATATACTTATATTTCAAAATATTATTTTACAAACACATACACACATAGCAATAAAAGAGGAACAAACTATTGAGATGAAATTACCCAAATATTTCTTTCAATATAATACATGTTATAAAACGATTTAACTTATTTAGGTATTCTTAAACTGTGGTTCTTAAAACTAGACGAATTATAAACTATTATAATTATTCAAATATTAATTATAAAGATATCTCTATTCAAGAATTATTATTATTTCAAAGTTATATAGAAAATAGAAACTAACAAGATACCTTATAATAATATTAAGACCGGATTTATTACCAAAATAAATCATCTTTATAATTTGTATTTTTTTCTATGAATAGGATTAAACGATTTAAGTTAAATTCGGTTCCTAAATTACATTATCAAAAGTGTAATAATAATAAATAAAAATGTAAATAATTATGTATTCATAGTTTTCTCCCGAGCTATCATGATTGCTTGTAATTCGTTTGATGTCATCTATGCAATAATCGACATTTCACACAGGACAGTGTAGTTTCCAATAAAGAATAGCATGTCTTTACCATTTCATTATTTTCTAAAAATAAAAATAACAGTAAAATTATGGAAAAAATTTAAATATCAGTGAATTACCGGGATTTACAAAAAAGGCAACGAAAATCTTGAAAAAATAAAAAATCAACAATATTATAAACATTTCACACAGGGCAGTGTAGTTACCAATAAAAAGTACCATGTCTTTACCATTTCATTAACTTTATAAAAATAAAAATAACAGTAAAATTATGGTAAATTTAAATATTAATGTATTACCTGACTTTAAAAAAGGCTAAACATATAATTAACTATAAACAAATATTTGCAATAACTGAACAAGATAAATAATAATAACTTTATGAGATAAATGACACAAATTTGTTTCACCTTGCGCTTGTTGAAAAGATAGAAACAATATCTGTCAAAAATATTTATTTTCGTGTGTAACTTAAATATTTTATTACTTTCAATTTTATTTTGAAATGTAATATTGAAGTTCCTTCATACTTAATTTGAAATGCAATATAATAGTGTACACTAGCACTGCGGTGTTCTGTGGCAGAACTATTTTCATGACGTCACGTGCTGTACGTTTTCCTGGGCAACCTGTGACTCTATATCAATATCACAGTATAATAGGAGCTTATACTGTGTCTATATTACCTTCTTACTTTATGATTATGACATGACAGTGACAATAGTAAAATATGCTTTATATCTTCTTCTGCAGTTTAAATAAAATGACTAAAATATAATTGTGAGTATACTAGTATAATAAGTTAAAAGAATTTTTTATATTATTCTACATTTTAGTTATTAAGAAAAGTATGAACAAACAAGGCGTACAAGGAAGTCATGTGGTGTCCACGTCAGATTTTTAAATATATTTACAGTTTGATATCTTATCATTTCTAATTTTCGTATAATTATTGAGCAAAATATTTGCTGTAGTTGAAATAATAGTATTTAAAATTTGTAAATGATTATTAAATTTGATAAGAATTGGCAGCTAATTAAAAACAATAATTTTCAAAATATTGAAATATTGACATTATCTCAAATATTATAAAAATAATGGGTATTATAGAAAATTGTTATAGAAATCATATGCTGAAAACCGGATGGCGATATTTTTGTTCGTTAAAATATGGCAGTCATTATTGTGTCAAGAGAAAATATTACCACTTGATTTAAATTACTGAAAATTTGCTAAACGCATTTTTATTATTTTTTCGAAAACAGGTTAACTAACATAAAAATCCCATGCATCATTTTTATAGAGAATTTTGTGCTCTATAACCTCATATAAATGTTTTTCTCGTAATGATAAGCTAAAGATGAGTTAAACTTAAAAAACCAGAAATAGCGGTCATTTTTTCAAAATTTCCGGTGCGGTGATTTCCGGAAACTTTTGATATGTTAAAAAGCACATTTTTCTGTATTTCTGTATTGGATTCCGCCGAGAAAGCTTTTGTTGCAGTTTGTCCGAAGTTTGAGGCATTTTTATAGTAAATTCCCTGGACTACTCGAAAATGAGGCGATAGGTTAAAATTGTACCAAATTATAAAGTAAAAAAATCTGACGTGGCCATCACACAACCTTCCGCCATATCTAAACTTTAAACATAAATGTATACGTACAATCCGGTGCCCATTGAAAATATACAAATCTAAAATATTAAAACAGAAATTTGCATCACCTGAATCAAAAGATTCATTCACAGGAAAACTCCTCTGTTCAATTATTACTACATAATATCTTACTTATGACTTATATAGCGCTAGTATATCAACTTGTCACCCGTCTCACCTGTCAATATTTTTTACGCAGAAACAAAAATCAACCTAACATGGATTACCAGATTTCAACGTTTTATCTGATTATATTACTTCCTTGTACGGAGTAATAAGTAAGTATTGTAATCGCGAAAAATTTCGGTTCTCCGATTTTTACGGAAATATCCGTTTTGACCTTTTCTGAATCCATTATGACTAGTTTCGTCGTGACGTCTGTACGTACGTACGTACGGACGTATGTGTGTCGCATAACTCAAATACGGTTAGATGTAGAAAGTTGAAATTACAAACCGGAAGTAGTACTTTTTACAAATATTTCGATAAATATTTAATTTAAGACAATTTTTTTTATTTTAAATGACAGATTATGTGATTATTACCTACAATCGGTATTTTATAAATATGTTTGTATCTGGTATCATTTAAGAATAGGTAATTAAAGTATATATTTATCATTTAGTATTTCGGTATCTTGTAGTCCATGATCGATTAACATTTGTTACGTTTGTTACTACGTAAAATTTAAATGATTATGACATGACAGTGACAATAGTAAAATTTGCTTTCTATCTTCTTCTGCAGTTTAAATAAAATGACTAAAATATATTTGTGAGTATAGTAGCAGTAGTATTAATATATTTGTATAATATGTTAAAAGAATAAAGTCAGATTTTTTTATATTATTCTACATTTTAGTTATTAAGAAAAGTATGAACAGTTTCATAGGCGTACAAGGAAGACATGTGGTGTCCACGTCAGATTTTTTTTACTTCATTGTACGGAGTAAAAAGGAAGTATTGTAATCGCGAAAAATTTCGGTTTTCAGATTTTGATGGAAATATCCGTTTTGACCTTTTCTGAATCCATTATGACTATAGTTGGTCCGCGATGTGGTGATCGGTACGTCATTAGTTTCTAAACTTATAATAAACAGGCATTAGGCGTTTTTTATTCATCTAACTAGGTTACTTGTGGTTAACACAGTGGTTAGTGTGATACGTCATAGTGACGTATGCAGTAACATTTTCGAATGAAATCGCTTCGGTTACATCGTTGGCTACCTCTTGTTTGTCAAATTTAAATCAGTGATGAAGATATTTGTTATTCATCCATAAGCATAATTAGGATCGCTTATAATGAATGTTTCCTCGACATCATAGTTAAAGGATCAAAATACTTAAAAAATATATAATTATTTTTACTAAGTACCTATACATTTGTTTCACATTCAGTAAATATCAATACTTATCAATATTACAACATTAATAATTCCTTGATTAATAATAAGTGTTCAAAACAATCATAACACTGACACAACTGACAACTGACACTTACAAATTAGAAAAAGATGAACATAGTAACTATACAGCAAACCGTGCTATAGTCCGTCCCAAACTTCTTTGCCGTTACGTCATTATTTTATTTTCAAGAATAACTACGGAATACATTGTCTTACTCTTTCTATCTTATTACTGTCATATATTTAGTTGAAACACGTATGTCATTCGAAATTTGCGAAGTATTGATACTGTTACGTGAAGTTTTGTTCTTTGTTTTTATTATGAAGTAGAAAAAGAAAGAAATAGAAAACGTATATAATTATATTGTTGATATACCAGCAATTATAACTTGTTATTTGAGTAGGCTGTTTTTCATGTTGTTTTATGAAATACATTGTATTGTAAATTTTGAAACTGTCAAACAAATAAAAACTATTTTCACTGTGATTAAATAATTTAACATAGGTATATCGTTGTTTTATGCATACATTAGCTGTTTACATATAGATATTTATAATATTATTTATAAATATGCTCGGCAAACGCAATAATAAACAAACAATTCAGATTGTCTTGAATTTGTACCAATATTTTACTGCTGAAAAAGAAAATTATTTATTCCCGTGTCAGCTGTTCTAGAGGTATTTATTTATTATTAAATTTATATAGTTATTCCAAATATTCACATAATATAGTTTAAAAATATTTGATATCAAAATATAACTTTCCCGCCATAATTTCAAATTGATTCATACGAACTACAGGTATGACGTCACGGCAAAGAAGTTTGGGACGGACTATACACACCACGGTCAGATATTTTCTGTAACTACAACTAACCAGGTTACGTCGTGACGTCATTAAATTGTGAATAAAATATGGTTATCATGTAACTATAAGTAACCATAGATGTAACCGGAGTGAATAAAAAATGCCTATTATGTATATCTCTCTTTGTCACATGCATGCTTGTTCATTCGTTAGTTAATGTTACGTCAGTCTAATATGTTTATCTCTTTTCCACTAGTATACTTAAAAAGAGAACGATACATTTACGTCAAGAGAAATGTCAAACACTGCTTATCATTTCAGGTTATGTTTTGTAGGAAATTTAAGAATATTCGCAATGTTGTATAAGGAACAGAAACTACAAATAATAATAAGGCTGGAATGTAGAATAGGTGTTTAAGAGAAAATGCTTTTTTTTAGGAGATCGTTTATCGTTTAAATATGACCTAAACAAGCATAATTAGACCGCGGAAGAGTGTTTTTAACATGATTTTTTGAAGAAAATGAAATTTTTTTGGTTAACCTCAATGTGTCAAAATTGCAAAAAATTTAATAAATAGTATATTACATTACAAGTCATGAAAATGTTTCATTGCAGACGAGGAGGCTTGTTTGAAGAATGCGAGGATGCGCAACGTCCGAGCATTTCTTCAAAGCCTCCGAGTCAAGCAAAGACATTTTTATGACGCGTGATGTATTCTATTTTTTTAAATCGGCAATTAAGCTTAAAATTATTTAAAAAAATTAGGTTTGCATAAATCATCAGAGCTGTGACAGATTTTAGAAAAAGTTGTCATGACAAGTAAACAAAGTTGAAAGTAAAAATGACTAGGCATGAAAATCTTACTTTCATGACGCAAATTAGTCTGGAAATGACGATTTTCATGCCGATTTTGAAAAAATGATTTTTTTGTATGTTAACCTGAATGTGTCAAAATGGCTAAAAATAAAGCCCCACAAACTCGGTTTTGGTATTTACTACACTAACAAAGCTAACAAAACCGTACTAGAGCCACACAAACTCAGTTTTTGTTTTTACTACACTAACATAGCTAACAAAACCGTACTAGAGCCCCACAAACTCGGTTTTGGTATTCACTACACTAACAAAGCTAACAAAACCATGGCAAACACGATTGAAATTTATATTAATCTAAAACAAATGTAATATTGTATTTATGTCAAATAATTTCGAAAACTAAGAAAAACAAGTAATAAAAAGCTTTATATCTGTGAAAAATATATTTATTTATTGATATCTCCATTACATAAATGTATAAAAACGTTAAATCGTTAAATCACATGTTTAATCTGTTAATTTTTCAGCATAACCAGTGTTGACAGTTGTCCCAAATTTTACCCTAAAAACTAACAAAATCGGCCCAAATCCTTGCTTCCGCGGCCTAATTTTGCTTTATTCTATTGACACCAAAAAAAGTGAAATTCCTCTTAAACACCTATTCTACACTTATAAGGCTGGAATGTAGAATAGGTGTTTAAGAGAAAATGCAAAATTAGACCGATTAAGATAACATGTACTTTAGCTTGATGTTAAGGATAACACCAGTTGGAAAAATGATTTTTGTAAAATTCAGTATGGAATTGTTTTACTTTTCCAAACTCATTTGAGTTTGGAAAAGTACAATTTTTCCTAACTACAATGGAAAAATAAAACAAAAGACAAACAATGTACAATAGCTATTTTTTATATAATATTCACAACAATATTTGTACAATTTTCAAATAAGCAATCAGACACATTTGAATCAGAACTCTTTACATTAACAATTTTTTTTTTGTATTATATCTGATACATTTTGCAATGAATCAGTAGTTTTGTCACAACACTGTTGATTTTCTCCTAATATTTTTGAGGATATTTGTAATTTATTTTCAACGGAATTTTCAATGTAAGATTCAGCAACGCTAGAAGATTTCCAATTTCCATGACGCTTAAGAACGGTAATATCAGCCCCAGCGTCTGCAAGTAATGTTGCAGACGTTCTCCGGAAGCAATGTCTAGTGTAGGTTGAAGAATTTCGTATTTTCAAAAATTCCGCAATTTTTTTTGGTATTCCAGCAATAGTATTGATACCCACCGTCTGTCTTGTACATTTTCCATTACGATAACCAATAAAAAACCTTGTGGTTTCAATTGGTGTGGGCCGAAGGGCGTAATACATCCTAAATAGTTTTAATAGATCCACACCGTCAAAATTTCCACTTGATATTGCAAATTCTCTTCTCACATTAGTTTTCGTGTTGGGAATTTCAATGAGAAAATATGATTGCATGTCTTTAATGTTTTTTGTATCAAGAAATGTGAGTTCTTCACGTCTACAAGCACCACTAATTCCTACGATCAACACCACCTAAAAATGGAAGAAAAAATAACTGTATATATGAAATGTCAAATTTTATGCAAATCTAACCTTTGGCATCAAATAAATGTCATTATCCGCTTCCTTCAAAAAATTTTCTACCTCTTTTTTTGTAAAAACGCTAGATTTCTTTGTAATCTGGCCAACTGACTTCCTTTTAATGAACGCTATCAAACTTGAATAATTTTTAATCTCAATCTTCTTGTTGACATTTAATGTAGCTCGTAACATCGAATAAACACTCCATAATGTAGAACCTTTCAAAATTCTTGATTTCTGTTCAAAGTATGCTTATAATACTTCTTCATTAACAACTTGAACCCTTTTTTCCAAACACCAGTTCTCGAACTCTATATACGCCTTTTTGTATTTTTCTTTTGATTTCTCGGGTAACAATGAATTACGTGCCAATTCCGCACACTCATGAATATCAGAAGATACTGGTACATCATCTAATTCAAACATTTTTAGGAAATGGAACCAACGAAACACTTCACGCATTGACAAATTTTACTTTGTTTACTTTTGTTTTCCATAACAAACAAAAATATGTTACTGCATCAAAACAAACTTTGATTTGAGTATTTGACATAAAAATATGAAAACAAATATATTCAATTAAAATAATAAGGAACTATTACTGAATTTTACAAAATCTTGTGTACAACTCGTCAGGAAAAGTGTTTTTCCGCATTCACGACGTGTTTTTGATCTCGACTTCGTCTCGATCAAAAATCTCACGTCTAGAATGCGGAAAAATTTCACTTTTCCAAACTCGTTGTACAAATAGCTATTGTAGCTAACATGAAGTTAACTCCATTGGGCCTAACAAAGCTAACAAAACCATGGCAAACACTATTGAAATTTATATTAATCTAAAACAAATGTAATATTGTATTTATGTCAAATAATTTCGAAAACTAAGACAAACAAGTAATAAAAAGCTTTATATCTGTGAAAAATATATTTATTTATTGATATCTCCATTACATAAATGTATAAAAACGTTAAATCACATGTTTGATCTGTTAATTTTTCAGCATAACCAGTGTTGACAGTTGTCCCAAATTTTACCCTAAAAACTAACAAAATCGGCCCAAATCCTTGCTTCCGCGGCCTAATTTTGCTTTATTCTATTGACACCAAAAAAAGTGAAATTCCTCTTAAACACCTATTCTACACTTATAAGGCTGGAATGTAGAATAGGTGTTTAAGAGAAAATGCAAAATTAGACCGATTAAGATAACATGTACTTTAGCTTGATGTTAAGGATAACACCAGTTGGAAAAATGATTTTTGTAAAATTCAGTATGGAATTGTTTTACTTTTCCAAACTCATTTGAGTTTGGAAAAGTACAATTTTTCCTAACTACAATGGAAAAATAAAACAAAAGACAAACAATGTACAATAGCTATTTTTTATATAATATTCACAACAATATTTGTACAATTTTCAAATAAGCAATCAGACACATTTGAATCAGAACTCTTTACATTAACAATTTTTTTTTTTTTGTATTATATCTGATACATTTTGCAATGAATCAGTAGTTTTGTCACAACACTGTTGATTTTCTCCTAATATTTTTGAGGATATTTGTAATTTATTTTCAACGGAATTTTCAATGTAAGATTCAGCAACGCTAGAAGATTTCCAATTTCCATGACGCTTAAGAACGGTAATATCAGCCCCAGCGTCTGCAAGTAATGCTTTATATCTGTGAAAAATATATTTATTTATTGATATCTCCATTACATAAATGTATAAAAACGTTAAATCACATGTTTGATCTGTTAATTTTTCAGCATAACCAGTGTTGACAGTTGTCCCAAATTTTACCCTAAAAACTAACAAAATCGGCCTTGCTTCCGCGGCCTAATTTTGCTTTATTCTAGGACAGAGAATAGAAATGAACCGATTGACACCAAAAAATTCCTCTTAAACACCTATTCTACACTTTAGCCGAAGAGTTTTCGTGTGAATGAATCTTTTGATTCAGGTGATACTAATTTCTGTGTTTGAATATTTTAGATTTTTATTTGTATATTTTAAATGGGCACCGGATTGTACGTATACATTTCTGTTTAAAGTCTAGATATGGTGGAAGGTTGTGTGATGGTCACGTCAGATTTTTTTAAATTATTAAAAAAAAAATTTTAATAAAAATTTGACGGCGCCTTTAGACCTTTGGCGCCGTCGTGCGATGCACGACTTTGCCCATAGGGATGGCGCGGCCCTGCATCGGCCCAAAATACTTATATGGGATATTCAAATCTGATAAAAACACGTATTTTTAAGCAAATTTTTGGCTGACAGGGATTAGGGGCTGAAAACTGGGGTAAAAACCCCCCTTTAAATTTCCACAATTTCTCTTTTCCGGGAAAAGTTAGTTCACATGTTACTGAAGACAATTCAATCGCGTTTAAATGAATAAATCTGCTTTCATAATTATGAAAAGGTTGAGGCATTTTTTTAACAGAATTTACCGGACTATACGTAACATAGCTACATAACTTCGAAATATCTGTGAGCTTTTTTTTGCTATGTATCATGTAACACATGTGTGGTTGCTGGGTTGTATAATTTGTTTAAATTCATTTTGCAATAATTCATGCGGTTATTCTTTTTTGTTGAAATTTTGAAGTTTAATATTTATGTTTATTACAGGTGGTATTATCCAAAGTAGCAAGTTGGGTAATATTGGATTCCACATTATATTATTAACTGTGTAAATGTTTTGTTTTTCAATATTAACATCGAAGAATTGAGTACATAGTGATACTGTTAGACCCAATGAACATATGGAAGTGGTTGATCGTTTCTGGTATATTTGCATTATTTTATTGTTGTTAAATATAATATCATAATTTATGATTTTTATTGCTCCAGATTTTTGTGAAATATTTCAAAGCACGGTATTTTCGACGAATATAAAGAGGAGGAGGAATGTTTAATTCACAATATAGACTTTGGCTTGGACTGGTACGATATGCAGCGTAGGCCAGCGTGATGGGGATTGTATTCAATTTGTTTAAATGGCTCTTTTTTGCTGTTCCATATACAGTACTTTCGTAGTCTAGTCTGGAGATAACTATTGATTTGTATAGTAGGGCTAATGTAGCTCGATCTGCTTCCCATTTTACACCAGATAAGTATTTTATTGCATTGATTGCTTTGCGACAAGAAGATATTGTATTAGCAATTTGTAGTTTCCAGGTGAGGGATTTATCATATATATATATATATATATATATATATATATATATATATATATATATATATATACCTAAAAGTTTGATACTACTTTTTTTGGTGATTAATTGATTGTAAATTGTTAAATCAGGACAATTGTCAGGTGTCCTTAATCGACAGAAGTCAATACTGCTCGTCTTTTCGGATGAAAAGGTGAATCATGTCATTGTTGCGTTATTTGTGATTATGTTTATTGCTTTTTGTAGACGGTTTTTGGCAGCAGTGGTTTCTTTTGATGATGTAAATATTATCAAGTCATCAACATACATCAATGTTTGGACACTTTTTGGAATATTGTCTGTGATGCTATTAACAGCAATTAAAAAGAGAGTTACAGAGATCGTGGATCCTTGAGGAATACCATTATGTATATCGTTTGACGCGAAGAGAGTGTATCATCAACCCGTACTTGAAAAGATCTATTTGTGAGGAATTTCGAATGTTTTTTCCAGATCAAACATTACAGCTACTAAATGATTGCGACGTAAGATTGATGACTGAATTGCGTTGGTGAAGTTTACTAAGATGTCAGTGGTAGATTTGTTTTTTCTTGACCCGCATTGATAAGGTATAATTAAATTGTTTTTCTCCAAGAACCATGTAAGACGAGTGTTATCAGTATTTCATATATTTTGTCAAGGTGACAGGTAAGAGAGATAGGTCTATAAGATGATACATTCTTATGGTCTTTTCCAATTTTAGGTAATGGAACAACTATAGCTGTTCGCAATACGTCGGGGTCATAGACAAGAGATATAATTTAGACAGGAATCTCCTATGATACTAGGTTGAGCGATAGGTACTCCTAGCGGTTGTAATTTGGAACTAAAGAGTAAAAAATGCAACCCGTTTAACAACAAAAATATTTCAAAGTGTATGCTGATTTAATGTATTTCGATATTAAAATTTTTATTACATACATTTATTGTAACCCAATTATTTTCTTGAAATTGTATTTCACATTAAATATGTTGAAAATTATTTATATTTACAATAAATGTGTGTAATATAAATTTAAAGGACGCCGCACCAAATACATGGGACCAATAATCTCGGTGAAATTTTCTGTAACTTTGGGAAATGACAGTTCTCGAAGTCTAGAACAAACTTTCAAATGCAACATGGGTCTGAAAATGTGTTAAATAGCGAGAAATTAAGGCATTTTCAGACCCATGTTGCATTTGAAAGTTTGTTCTAGACTTCGAGAACTGTCATTTCCCAAAGTTACAGAAAATTTCACCGAGATTATTGGTCCCATGTATTTGGTGCGGGGTCCTTTCGAAATACATAACATCAGCAAAAAATATTCTTCCTCGATGTCCTCTTCGTAAACATCGACAATGTGTTGCCACTTTGCCGTAATTTCTGCCCCGTCAATTGTAAATTTTAAATCGTATTTGAATAATTATTCCTCGTGCATTTGAGGAGATTGTGGTGGATCATAATAATGGTAACAATGGAACTGTTCAAATGTTCTAATGTCAATTAATTTCATAGCTGCCAACTGTTGGTAAAGTTGATAAAATAGATAATGTTGTTATCATTCATGGCTGCCAACTGTCAATAAAGGCCGAGCGCCTGCAATCTAAGTTACCAAAGGCTGGTCAGGGTATTGTCCATTTTGCCACATATAATTGAAAAAATCTTGGATGAAACTTATCATAATGTATTGGAATATATTGTATGATATGTTATCTGGTCCGACAGCTGCCGAGGTTTTGCCTGATGTTTTGATTGTATGAATAACTACTTCAAGTGAGAAATTCAGTGGAACTTCGAAGTTTTTTTCTGAAAGCTAAATTATAATTATCGTCGCTGCTGACGGAATGGGGGTTTTCACGATTTTTTGTTTTTTTTATATGTTAATCTATACATTAAAATATAACACCCGTATTTTTTATATTTTCGCTTAAAAGTTGCTAATAAGCCAGAAAAAAATTCATTAAGTTTAAAATAATAAGTGCCGCGAAAATCGATGCCGCGTGTAACAGTGTGACGTCACCAACACCTAGAACATACGTTCAACGCGCTGACAAGGACCGATACGTAGGTCTTACCTTACACAGTCAACATCTTGTCAACTTGAACAGAAAAACATAACCAAACTGTTTCATGCCGTTTCATTTCGATTAAAAGCAATACAAAAATTCTTCAATAAACTGTAAGTAATCGTGTTTGAACCTAACCAAACTCGACAACATGAACCCGTGAACGTTGGTGAACGTGTCAAAAATCGAAAAATCAACAGGTGGTCCGTCGTCCAAACGACAAAAAACGAACTTACACGAACCAGCTCCTGGTTTGATATCAATGTTGGCTACGTCACACATGGCGCATTTCAATGAACGATTCAAAAGACTTACATTTGCATTTCGATAAATAAATCTATCAACATTAACACTTTCCTATAACTTATACATGCTGAAAATTGAAATCCAATAAGTATTTCTTTAAAAGCCGTAGGCTTGAAAACCCCCATTGAAGTGAGTGGCAAGTTGTTCAGCTATTTCTTGTGGTTTGACATAATCATATCCGTTCTTGTTTATTAATGGAATTTTTTGATATTGTTTGCTACCGACTACCTTTCTAATTTGTTTCCATAATTGATCGCTTGTAAAGTGATGGGGTAAGTTGAGATGTAAACTGATGCCATCTTTCCTTCTTTGCTGAGATAATTGCTCGGCGTACTTGAGCTCTTATCTTCTTATAACTGATTAAGTTGTCAAAGTTGTCAGTGTTTGGTTGCTTTTTGAATAATTTTAGAGCTTTCCTTTTTGTTTTAATAAGCTGTGCTATGTTTTCGTTCCACCATGTGACATGTTTTTTATTTATGGAAGAGGATGATGATGCTGTTGATGAAGACGTCGAGTTTGTTGAGTTTTTCTTAATAGGAAAACATGGTGGCATATTTGTCATGGGTATTGTTGTAGTTGCTGCAGTGAGGATTGATTTATTTATGAGTGATAAAATAGGATTAATATTTGATTTTTCATCTACAATATAATCGGGAGTATAAATATTTTGTATAAAATGGTTCCAATCTACTTTTTGAAATAACCATTTCGGGATAAAAGTATAGTTCGGTACGATAGTGAATGGCGGTCTATAAGTATTGGAAGATGATCACTATAGAAGGAGTCTTTGGATATTACATCCCATGTAAATAAAGGTCCTAATGTTGCAGAGCAAATGGTTAAATCTATTACAGAGAACTTATTTGATCGAATGTTTGTGTAAGTTGATTTGTTAGGCATATTTAGTAATATAAAGGCGAAAAAAGCTGAATGTAGGTGGCAGCACCGACGTGTAGAAAATGGCTACGAGTGAAGGGTAAACTACTACTGTTTTATGTAGCCAAACGGTGTTATATCGTTATTGTGAGTATTTTATATAAAAATGCAGAAAGTAAATGTCGAATTGGTAGACATTTTTGAATTTACTAATTCAAAACGATCCCTACGAGAAGGCGAAGTTGTTTACGGAGGGCTCGATCTCCAAGATATTTTTTATTCGATTCCGGCCGCGGACGAAGTGCGGGAAGGAGAGGACGTGTACACGAAAACAAAAAACGTATTAAACAATTATTTTCGACAACCCACAACGAAAAGCATTTATCCACGGCCCTAAGATTTTCAATATAATCTCCCCAATATAGAAATGTTTAAAAAATCCGATTCTGGACACCGGCAACCCATATTTCAATTCGTCTAGATATTAGAGCAGATTAAAGACAAAAATTTCAAGAAATTACAAAAATGTGTTTTCTCTCTCAGGGAAAATCTCAAAATAAACCCTCGCATATAGCATAGCCTTAAACAAAACAAAAATATTGTACCTTATAGAAAAATGATTGAAAAATCCAATGCCGAAAACCGCGTGTCGATATTACTAATCGATCAGAAGTTATAGTTGATTTAACTCAACGTTAAATAGAAATTTTAAAAAATTTCTTATTTTTTCTCGTAGAATAAGTTTACACGGCACATAAGTAAGAGTCACAAAAATTTTACGAATTTGTTTCTTATAGAGAAAGATTCCAGGAATCGAATGCAAAAAACCGGAAGTCAATATTTCAACCCGTTAACAAATGGCAGCTGTTTTTGTGTGAAAAATACAAAATTATAACTGAATATAAAAAGAGTGCTTTTTAAATAGGTACACATTTTGTTGATTATCTCCAAAACTGTATTATTTATATAAAAAAAATTTTAAACCTATGTTGTAGATAATTTTATGCTCTACAATTTTGTAATTAGACTTTTTGTCGTAATATTAACCGTTTACGCGTTAATCGCAAAAAAAGTAGGACATTTTTCAAAAATATTGCTAAAACTGCCACTCATCCTGACAAGCACCCAAATTTTTTTGAACCACTAGACCATTAGTAACAACTTCCCTAGACGGCAACAAGCGGGGCGCTATAACGAGCGAGTAAGGCAGATGGATGAACCCGATGAATCTACTTTGAGGGGCTACACATTCAGCCTGGCGGTGAATGAGTTTATGTCAAGAGACTACGAATTCAGCCCAGCAGTGAACGAGTCGGCATCGAGGAACTACGCAGTCGACCCAACGAAGAAAAAGACTACCAAATGTCATCAGGGCCGTCGTTTGGATTTTGAGGTCCCGGGCATAAATATTGTGGTGGACCCCCCCCCACCCCCCAGTAAATAAAAAAGTGAATAAACAAATAAATTTTTAATACATACAAGAGAGGAAGATATTTATAAAAAAATATAATAATATATTAATATAAAAGAAAAACAAAATTAATGGGACATTATTTTCCTTGCTTTAATTTCAGCAAATTTCATCGTTGAAATCCCTGACAACAATGAAATATTTGATTGTTGAAATCTATGACAACAAAGAAAAATACATTGTATTTCATTGTTGAAATCTATGACAACAAAGAAAAAATACATTGTATTTCATTGTTGAAATCTATGACAACAAAGAAAAAATACATTGTTGCATACTAAATAATTTTCGTTTCGAATGTCTGTTTAAAAGTTACCTCATCAATTATTATTGCGCATCTTTGACGTTTGCAAACGGTTTCAAATCGTCTGTATTGTTCATTAAAATAAGGTGGCTCGGTGGGGGCCCCCATATCCCGTGGGCCCCGGGCATTCGCCCGATTGACCACGCTAGCGACGCCTCTGAATGTCATCATTGGTATGAATGTAAAATGTGATATTGGTGGTGTAGACATTCTGGGGCTGCGTGTAACGTTATTAATGAAAAGACATGGACGTTCTGTAAAATGCAAAGTATTCATTGTGAATCACGAAAAACGTCAGAAAAAAATGTCTATGCGTACGGACAAGATAAACCGTTGGGTTTATTAGGAGAATTCAATTGTCTGGTAAAAGCGGGTAAAAAGGAAACAAACGCGAAATTTATTGTCATAAAAGGAAATGGAAGGCCGATACTGGGTTGCGAAACTTCTAGTAAGTTACAGATTTTAAATATAGGAACAGATTTACAAGTTAACGAAATACGGTTGGAATTGTTACGCGAAAACTAGGTGAAAGAGTGGGTAAACTCAAAGATTTTCAACTGAGAATTCATATCGACAAATCTGTCTCGCCAGTGGCACAGCCATTGCGTAGGATTCCATACCAGACTAGAAACAAAGTACAAAAAGAAATTGACAAATTAATAGAACAAGATATTATAGAACACGTTGAGGGTCCTACGCCGAGGTACGTCTTTGTGTGGACATGCGACGAGCAAACGAGGCAGTGGTGCGAGAGAGACACCCGTTTCCGGTCCTAGAAGAAATATTAACAGAAATAAGTGGAAGTAAATGGTTTAGTACGCTGGATATTAGAAATGCGTATCATCAGATCGAAATGGATGAAGATTCACGTAGCATTACGACGTTCGTAACTGATAGTGGATTATATAGGTATAAAAGACTTATGTTTGGAATCTCGTGCGCACCGGAAATGTTCCAACGTATTTTGGAAACTGTAATTGGGGATTGCGAAGGGACACTAAATTTTTTGGATGACATCCTTATTTACGGGAAAAAAGAGAAGAACACGATAGTAGGCTGCAAAAAGTTTGTGAAAGGCTAAAACAAAAAGGTTTTACATTACGTTTAGAAAAATGTAGTTTTGGGAAACAAGAAATTAGTTTTCTGGGTTTTCAAATAGATGGCGCAGGTTATCGTCCAATGCAAACAAAAATCGATGCGGTGGAAAGTTTTCAAGAACCAAAGAATGCGGAAGAGGTTAGTAGTTTTTTGGGTTTAGTAAATTTCTGTGCGGCGTTTATCCCTAATATGGCCACTATAGTGAGCCATTGAGGAAATTAACGCGAAAAGAAATACCATTTAGCTGGAAAAAGCAGGCATTCGCTGAATTAAAACAGATATTAATAAGCGCAGAAACATTGAATTTGTACAGAAAAGAGCTATAGTAATAGCAGATGCTAGTCCAATAGGATTGGGAGGTGTATTAATGCAGGAAATTAGCGGCCACTGGAGAGTCGTGAGTTATGCTAGTAGGAGTTTGACAGAATTCGAACGTAAATATTCACAATTTCATATACGGGGTAGAGTTTGACCTTGTAACCGTCCATAAAGCTTTGCAGTATCTATTTGCAACTCATTCGAAACCGACTGCAAGGTTAGAGCGCTGGGTGTTGCGACTGCAAGTCTATAAATATAGAGTTATTTATGAAAAAGGCAAAACTAATATCGCAGACCCATTGTCTCGGGAGTACTTTAAACGGTCATTTGACCAAACTTGTTATTTGAGACCAAACTAGTATTTTACCAATCTGTTATTTAACGAAACACTGTTAAACCAAAACGTTATTTGACCAAATCGTCATTTAACCAAATTGCCAAAGCGACGGACGCTAGTGACATCTTTAGTACACTAGGAGATCCACTTATTTGCCCAAACTGTTTTACAGTCAAACGGTCATTTGACCAAATTTTTATTCTTATAACCCCGTGTAAGATAAACTTCGTTTGGTGAAATAACAGGTTATAAGAATAAAAAATTTGGCCAAATGACCGTTTGACTGTAAAACAGTTTGGGTAAATAAGTGGATCTTCTAGTGTACTAAAAATGTCACTAGCGTCTATCGCTTTGGCAATTTGGTCAAATGACGATTTGGTAAAATGGCGATTTGGTCTAATGACGATTTGGTCAAATAATGTTTTGGTTTAACAGCGTTTGGTTAAATAACAGATTGGTAAAATACCAGTTTTGTCAAATAACAGTTCGGCCAAATACCCGTGTAAGATAAACTTCGTTTGGTGAAATAACAGGTTATAAGAATAAAAGTTTGGTCAAATGACCATTTGACTGTAAAACAGTTTGGACAAATAAGTGGATCTATTGTCTCGTCTTTTGGTCTTTTAAAAATACCTAGACATGGAACAGATAGTGACGAAAACGATAAACATTATATTAATTGGGTCATGAATGCAGCGGTACCAAAAGCCCTTAGTTTGATGGAAATAGATCGGGAATCAGGGAACGACAAACTGTTGAAGGGGGTGCGCGAAGCATTGAAAACGGATAACTGGAACGAAATGTCAAGTTCTAAATTTCGAATGGTCAAAGACGAGTTATGCGTACATGATAATATTGTATTGCGCGGAACAAGACTAGTAATACCGTAAAACTTACAGATTCGGATATTGAAGATTGCACACGCAGGACACCCGGGCATCGTAGCGATGAAGAACAGGCTGAGAAGCAAAGTCTGGTGGCCGGGTATAGACAAAGACGTAGAAAAATTTGTAAAAAAGTGTGAAAGTTGCCAGATGGTTCAAAAATCGATCAATACTGCACCTTTGAATCGTAATAGATTACCAGATAAACCGTGGAATAGTCTAGCAACGGATTTGTTAGGACCACTGCCAACAGGCGACAGCTTGCTAACTATTATACATTATTACAGTCGGTTCTACGAAGTAGAAATCTTGAAAAGTACAACAACCGATGTAATTATACGTAAACTTGATGGAATCTTGGCTAGCCACGGTATAGGCGAAAAAAGCTAAATGTAGGTGGCAGCACCGGCGTAAAGGAAATGGCTACGAGTGATACGTAAACACTGAAATATAGTAATACTGGAACGTGCACTCCCTATGCTCGCTGTGTACGAAAAGCGAGCCGAGAGAGACAGCTACTCGCAAGTGATTCTATCGTCTTACACTCCACAAACCAATCAGGACTGTACGACGAAGACGCAATCAGCCGCGAGTCGCTGTCTCTGTCGACTCGGGCACCAATCAGGACTGTACGACAAAGACGCAATCAGCCGCGAGTCGCTGTCTCTGTCGGCTCGGGCTGGCGTCGCGAGTGCACGTTCCAGTATTATTATATTTCAGTGAGGGTAAACTACTACTGTTTTATGTAGCCAAACGGTGTTATATCGTTATTGTGAGTATTTTATATAAAAATGCAGAAAGTAAATGTCGAATTAGTAGACATTTTTTAATTTACTAATTCAAAACGATCCCTACGAGAAGGCGAAGCTGTTCATAATGCAGGACACATAACAATATGTGGTCTTAAAAAATTGTGGCGTATTGCCTGCAAACATCTAATTTAAATGGGCCTCGTCATAAAATAACATTATATTTACTTTTTCTCATTCCTTCTTGCGGGTCGACTTATTGGATTTGTTGGAATTTTTTGCGATGGAATAGCACTCTTTTTAAAAAATCATTTCATACACTTGGCGAAATTCTAAGTCAATGTATTTTCTTGCCTCTCAGGTAGAGAGGATACTTTAAATCTGGTTCTATAGTCTTGGAATTGAAGCAATATATCTTTCCTTTGCTACTTATCTTTCATCACCCTCACTCAATCGAACGTATTTCGAATTTTTCATAAACTGTCGGCACTGGAGTGGGGCTTCTGAACATTACTGTACTTATACCTGAACACAAACGAACGAAGACCGGGAGAAAGTCCAAGAAAGGAACGTTTGTTGGTTACGACTTGGACTCGCCCTGCTACAGAATACATGTCAATGAGGATCGTGATGTGATCAGTTCAGATAACGTGATCTTCGATGAATCAGACTGCGGAGGATATGCCGGGACGGAGGTCATTGTAACGCTTAAACGGGACGAGGAACATGATCATGAACAGGATCAAGATTTGGAGGAAGAATCAAAATCGTCAGAGTCAGATGAGAACTCGGAACAACAGTCGGACAACAGCCAGCTAACCAGGGGCCGCCAGAGCGCACTCTTCGTAATCGTCAAAAGCTGAAGGTGCCAGCTAGATTTAAAGACTTCCTTATAGACAACGAGCAGTCCAGCGATGAAGAGGACTTCGCCATGATAGGAGAAGTGCAGGACATCAAAGTATCGGAAGCACTGAAAAACGAGAAATGGCGCGAGGCCATGAATGAAGAGTTTCAGTCTCTCATGAAAATGAATACTTGGAAGTTAGTCAATCTTCCAAGCAATGCAAGGTCTCTGTCGTGTCGTTGGGTGCTGCGAGAGAAACAAGATGGAAAACTTAAAGCTAGACTGGTGGCTAGAAGTTTCGAACAGGAGAAAGGAATCGACTATTCGGAGACTTTCAGTCCAGTTGCACGCCATGTGTCAATACGGCTGATATTAAGTCTGGTTGCGTCCAACAAAATGAAGCTCATGACATTTGATGTCAAGACAGCTTTTCTGTATGGCACACTGAATGAGGAGCTTTATATGAACCAACCAGAAGGCTTTGAGGATGGTACAAAGCGAGTGTGTAGATTGTATAAAAGCTTGTACGGGCTAAAACAATCAGCGAAAAATTGGAACGAAAAGTTCTCCAATTTTCTAAAGACCTTGGGACTTGAGAGCACTGACGATGACCCGTGCATTTATTATAATGAACATGTCAGTATTGCGATAGCATTATTTGTGGATGACGGACATGTAGCCGGAAGAAAGGAAGATGATATGTTGATAGTCCTGGGAAAGCTAAATCGAGAGTTCGATATTACGTACGACCGTAGTCAACAAAATTATCTAAGTTATTTGGGTATGCAAATTGAATGTAATCCGAATGAAATTATTGTCAGCCACCCCAGGTATACGGATCAAATAATTAGACGCTTCAAACTGGAATCATCAAATAGTACTTCTACGCCAATGGAGAAAGGGATGGTAACGGACAATGAAAATTACATCAACGACAAACCGTTAACACACCACGTACCCTATCGCAAGGCAATCGGAAGCCTAATGTATTAGGCAATGATTTCTAGGCCGGACATATGCATTCCAGTAAGCTACCTCAGCAGGTTTAATAGTAAACCAATGACTAGTCACTGGAAAATGGTCCGAAGAGTTTTCCAATATCTACAGGGGACCAATAAATTTGGAATTTCGTTTGACGGAAGCGATAAATTGGTCGCATATACAGACTCCGATTATGGAGGAGACATCATCACCGAAAAGTCAACTAGTGGAATCCTGGTCAGCTCAGAAACAGAGACTGGTAGCCACCTCGACTGCGGAAGCCGAGTATCACGCTGCTGTCTCATCGATCGACGAGATCTGCTGGATCCGCAGAGTAGGAAACGAACTATGAATGCTGAACCAAGATTCACCAACTGTCTTATACGTTGACAATCAGTCAGCGATCCACATGTTAAAGAACGCTCACGAAGGGAAAATAACGAAGGGCAAAAAGCACGTGGATATCTCGAGAAAATTCATCCAAGAGCACATCGGGAAGACCGTGGAGACCAGACACGTCCAAAGTGCAGATCAACTTGCTGACATGCTGACTAAACCGTTAACTCGAAAGATCTTTGAAGAGTTACGATCGAAAGTGGTTAAGTTGAGTTTTAACCACTTTCATTATTTAAATCTACCGCTGTTTAACTCTCAATCGACAAATATGATTTACGTAGTAATTTATACAAATGTTGTGATTGGTTGTTACCACCAACCGGAACATGACAGTAATTTTTGTGATAAATGAAGTTGTGCGTTGAGATCACATTTTTGTTTGAAATCAATGTTTTACTTTATAATCCTTGAAAATAAATGTATGAAATAGTTATCAAAGTGATCTTGACAAATAAATGAAAAGACTGAACATTTTATTTATGTAATGCAAGGTATGTTTTAAATTAACAATCAAAATATTGTAGGTTAGAAATAAGTTTATTTTTATGACAAACAAAATTGTATTTACAGGTGGTGTATGCAATTGGCTTCTTTTTATAATAACCTTATCAGTATCCTTATTGATATCTTCAATAATAGTTTATTGAATAAAGATTGTCGTTCATCTTATTTCTCATTTTGACATACCTCGGATTTCCACATAATCCTCAACATATCCACGTAGTGTGAGTTTGTCCGTTGGACACAAATGGGTTTCTTGTATACAAAAAATATTAGGATCTAGTTCAGCTAACATTAATTTTATTTCATTAAAGTGATGCTTAAAACCATTACAATTCCATTGTATGGCCATTTTCTCAGGTATAGGATAAATTTGAGTTAATTAGTTACTGTTTAGTTTTTTGTAGTTGGTTGTGAAGGTGTGAGTTTTGTTATAATTTTTTGCAATCCCGATGTTTGATGAATCGCCTATTCAGGTATTAATTGTTTTTGGTTCTAATTTATTAGTTTTTTTTAAGAAAGAATAGGGTGAGGGTGTGGTGTTATTTAAATTTATTGTTATAGGTGTTAATGTAAAAGTAGTCGGTTTAATTGGTTTTGTTTGATTTAGTGGCATATTATTTCTTATGTTTTTGTTTGAAATTACTGAAGACAGAGAAGTTGTTGTCAAGGTGGTAGTTTTAAGTGGTGTTGATGGAACTTTGTGTTGTGTATATCGGCTAGAATTGTAGATTTGTGTAGAGTAGGTGTAAGCGTTGGAATTTGTATCTGATTTTTATCAGTTGTGACAAAGTCACTAGCATCCGCCTACCGCTACTCTCAACTTCAACCGCCACCGTGGCTCGGTCGGTAGAGCCACGGCCGTCTCTATTTATCAGGCCGGAGTCTTCACACTGGCAACAGCGCACCGAGTAGCGAGTACCGGTAGTGGTCCTACGCGTGCTATAAGTTGTATGGGAAATTTCAAAAATATGCAGTAAAAACATCTTTAATTATAGAATTTTCAAGTGTATAATTGAACAATGTATAAAATAAATAAGTTTGCACAACATAATAACTTTTCATCTTTTGGAAATTTGAAAGTTGTTACGTAACCATCCTTAATTTTGGAATCGTAATTACTTTTGCACCCTGGCGCAGAGCAACGACGTGGCATCTGATATATACAAAAATTACAAATTAAATAGTACAATATTCATTAACAGTTTTTTCTTCTTCTATTACACATAACATTATTTTAATTTTGATAGAAACATTTATTTTAAACGGTATGATGAGAATAATCAACTTACTTTAAAATTTAGTTTTGTTTTCTTTGTGTTCACAAAAATGAAAAATAATTACGATAATAGGACTAATAATAAGTTTTTATTAATATTTCTTACCTTTAATTTGAAATATGATTTAGTATTTTACTAAATTATAAACAAGAAGTGACGACGAACGCTGAATGTAGGGATATATAAACAGTATCGATACTTTACTAATATCGATATTTTTGATTCGATACTAGTACTTTTTATACTCGATACTTTTAATTCGATACTTTACTTATATCAATACTTCATTTCTGGTATCGAATAAAAATACTCATATTATAGAAATTCCTATATTTTGATTAGAACACAAATTTTACATACATATTAAATACATAATAACAAAACTGCATCATAGCACAAATCACGGCAAAAGAAGTTTTTGAATCTTGTGCTCATTGTGAGTTTGCGGTTAGCAATTGTATGACGCATGACGTCCTGACCATGTTCATTTTACGATGTTATGATTTAGTATTTTTATTTTCTTATATATCTATGTATGGGACTTATAAATTAACATTATGATATGGATATGAATATGTTATTATAAACATAATAAACAAAAATAAATAAAATAATAATTTGAAACCGATACTTACTGGTATCGATACTTTTCTTTCGATACTTTACTAGCATCGATACTTTTCTTCCGATACTGTATTGAGTATCAGTATCGATACTTTTCATTCGATACTACATCCCTGAATGTAGCTGAACCTAAACACGGCTACCGGGAACTCAGAAACAGTAACAGCGGTCTTGCGCGCTTATAATAATGGAGCGTGAACGCATTAAATTTTAGTTTCTAAGTTAAATATCTCACGATACAATTAAGATATCGTTATAATTCTTTTAACAGAATAAAATTTGAACATTTCTCAACACTTCGTACGCTTATACTATATGTCTATTTTAACAAATACAAAAGTTAGCAGCATACTACTTTTTTACATTATTTATGAACATAGCATCTTTTAAATAATTATTACAATTTTATTATAAACAATTTCCAATTAAAAACTTATATTTGTTAAGAATATTGTTACGAAAATAACTGGTAAAAATTTCATTACGATATCTGCAGTAGTTTCTGAGTAATTTAAAAATAAGTTGAAAAAGTAATGTATTCATTTTCGTTCGTTTTGTGAAAATAGGACCGTTAGTCTTGTTGCCATAATGTGCACACTCCGGCCTGATAAATAGAGAAGGCCATGGTAGAGCGCATGTAGAGCGTCAGACTGCGGAACCTGAGATCGCCTGAGATCGATGGATCGAATCCACTACCCGCCAACATTTATATTTCTATTTGTAATTATATTTTATACTTGTTATTGTCAAACCAATGTTGAAACTTGTAAACGCGACCGTTGGGATTTTTAATTGATAATGTTAGCCCGATTAATTAATTTTTCGGTATAGGCGAAAAAAGTCGAAGTGGCTGACCTCTAGTGGCAGAAAAATAAGCTGTGAGTGTGGGATTTTTTCAAGATTTATTTTCATTTCCATCAACAATTATTTTAATATTTCATCCCCATTTAAATAATACGTCAAGAAGATAGTCTTTAATTAAAGAAAACACATAAATTACCGTACGATATAATAAAACGATGGTTAAGTTAGGTTATCCCACACTCGAAGCACGTCGGTGCTGCCTCGTACAGTCAGCTTTTTTCGTCCATAAATACAGGGTTTCAGAGCTCTGTTAGTCACTTAGTTCCGAACAGTGGCCTGACAGTTCAATGAATGCATTGTTCATCGGTTTTAGTTCATGCTAACGACGGTAGGCAACGCTAAGGTCGCACTCGTTTGTGATTGCTCCGATTCTGGCCAATCAGAGTTTGTTTTCGTATACGTCAAAGTCAAAACAGATACGAAAATGTTTAGCAAAGTGAAATTCAGTTGTGATTCAGGTTAATATTACCTTCTTGTTGTCTACTGTCAACAAGTATTGTTATATTAATTTGTTACATTTTAGTAGTTTGTGGTGTTTGAGGTTGAAGCGTTTCATCATGATTCACGTAAGTACCAAATATTTATATTGTATTACTGTAATATTTTAACTGACAATGATAGTTCAAGTTTAAGTTTTATTGTAATTTTAAACTAACATTGATAGCAGCTTATGCTATGCCAATATTTCAAAATAACATAATCAGTTTACATTGTATATTGTGTCATTTGACGTATATAATATTGCACATTTTGTTAGGTTTGCTTTGTTTCCTTGATCAATTCGGGAACTATCATCCCTAGTCGTTATGCATTGCTTTTCGTAACAAATAAAATGACATCATTGGTATTGATTGATTCTTGATATTTTTACAGAGAACATCAAATGTGCCTATCTGGAATGTGTGACAAACACTCAAACACATTACCTGTTGAGGAAAGAGGTACATTATTTTGCTTTCCGAGATCAGAAGTTATAAGGCATGAGTAGAATGGATAGATTGGATTTGATAGATGTACCATTTAACAATGTGGTCCATCAGTGCCGAGTTTGTCACCTTCATTTTAATGATATACAATTCCAAACTGCCGAGAAAAAGAAATTAAACTTTGGTCAAATACCCCGTTCTGTTCTTCCTGAAGGTATGTACATTATTTGCTTAAAACTGTAATTAATTGATACTAACAGAAGTATTTACTATTAAATACATTTTTGAATTAACATAATGAAACTTAATTTGGAAAATGATTACTTTCGAATTCGTTATTTAGCGTAATTATCGTAGTTTTTCAGAATAGCAACTCATACTATTGTGTATATAAAGAATGCAAAGTTTTAAAAATTCAATATTTAACAGTTACAGAGTTAGTTATATTTTTCGCAGAATATAAATTTGGAATATTGTAGGGGTTAAAGATTAGGAAACTTTCCAATAGATTTTTGCAGAATTTATATTAATTAGGTATGAGAATACCAAGAAAATTTTACAAATGGGATTAAATATTATAATTCTGTAGGTACAGATGTTCACATTACTGTTAAAGATTAACGGTAATTGAAAATTATCCAGTACTAATTTCTTTACCTGTAATTTGCCTTATCTGTAAATCGTATTATTTTTGTAGAAATTTGGGATGTTATTGGGGTTTAATGTAATTTGGAAAAACAGTTTTGCAGTTGTGTGTAACCGTCAAGAATTATTGTCGTAAATATTCATATATTTTTATATTTATTTCAGAACCTGGCTGCATTGACAATATTGTAACTCCTGAACCAACGTATATTATTTTTTATTTTTTTTGTAATGTATACAATTTTTGTTTGTAGGTACATATTGTAAATTCGATGGTGTTAGCTATGTACAGCGTGAGGACTTCAAATTAAAATAAAGCATGTTTCCCATTCCCAAATTTTTCTTTTATTTGTAATACCTTTAAATTATTATAATTGATACGGAGAATAATGGATGATCCTGTATGGTTATGTTTATTATAGTAAAAAGGCTTACTGGATCCAGGTTTTAAATCATTTATTGAACAGAATTCAATAAATGATTTAAAACCTGGATCCAGTAAGCCTTTTTACTATAATATAATTATTGATACCTTATTTAGAAATTCCCGCAACCCGCGTACGTAGTATTTAGTTCATTCTAATGACGGTAGTTGGCGCTCAAAACTACGTTCAAAGAAAATAACACTAACTGTCCTGTCTGTACGCTAGTTAGATAGTTTGTGGTTCCGAATCGCCAGTCGATGAAGACACCTTCTGCCTCTCCGAGAGCACCGGTAAACGTTCCGCACATTGTAATTAGTTTATCTCTCTGGCTGTGCTCTGCCCTGACAGAAGATACACCGTGGTCGCTAGTAGTACCGCTCTAACAACACCATTAGTAGTTTATTTAATTTCTAACCGCTTTATTTGTCTATCTACGGCTGTGTTTTGACCTGACGTAGTTTCTAACCGCTTTATTTCTCTATCTACGGCTGTGGTTTGACCTGACGTAGTTCCTAACAGCTTTATTTCTCTATCTACGGCTGTGTTTTGACCTTACGTAGTTTCTAACCGCTTTATTTTTCTATCTACGGCTGTGTTTTGACCTGATGTAGTTTCTAACCGCTTTATTTCTCTATCTACGGTTGTGTTTTGACTTGACGTAGTTCCCAACCACTTTATTTCTCTATCTACGGCTATTACCGTCATCACAACTATACACATTATTTTTCAATCTGTTGCATACATTTTTATTTGAGTAAAATAAAGGACATTGTTAAACTTGAAGGACTTTTTTGTAAGAAATAAAACGAACCTGACATCTCCGCACTTGAGCTCCCGAAAGGTAAATTTTGGACGTAGACTGCCGAAACACGTCACACAGTGTTTGTGACTGGAATGGGATTGACGACAGGTTCTTTTTAGTGGCCACCATAGTGAAAGGTAAATTGGGTTCTTCGTTAGTTTTGTTGTGCATTGAGTTAATATCTGACCCCATACTCGACAATACTTTGATTAATGTAGTTTTAATAGCGGAATCAAGATTTGAGGTAATTCTTTTAGAAATGATTTTTTTTCTTGAATATTTATATTTTTATTTGAGGTTTTATATATGATTTTTTTTTTGGCGTGTAGAGGTTAACTCGATTTGCCTATTTGCTTCGATATAACTGCATTTGTTTTTGGCTTTATATTGACAAATAGCGTGTTCAAATTTAAAGAAAGGACAATCTCGCGATATTGCGGTGTGTTTACCGTCACAATTTGGACATTTAATTGTTTCAGGATTGCAGTTTTGGCCGATATGTGGAGGCAAGCCACATATACATATTTTTTCGTTTTTGCATCTGCTTCTGCTTTGCATGTCCAAAAACTTGACATTTTATGCATCTCATTGGATTCGGGTTGTATAGGCACACTGGGAGTGCATACATCGCTACATATAAATAAGATGGGAGGTTGAGTGAATTGAATGTAATTACATAGGCACTTACTCCTTGTTCTTTAGTTTCTTTCATCAATTCCTCTTCTGTACAATTTAGTAGATCCCGACAGTATACGATTCCACGAGTAGTATTTAACGAAGGGTGTGGCTGACAACGACAAGTTACTTCTTTATCACAAAGTTTATTTATACTTAAAAGTTTCTTACTTTGGTTGTCATTTTCTGTAATAATCATCAGTCCTTCTTTGATTTTTTTAATGTCTTTAACGGTTCCACAGATATTTTTAATTTCAAAATTAATTGTTATAGGCTTTGTATGTTTTTATAATCTCCCGAGGTACATTTTACCAAGATGAAATAATTGTATTCATTATTGTTTGTGCTGCTTGTCCTTAGGCGTTTAAAGCTTCGTTCTCGCCCGTCCATCATCAGGATGGACGGTACTGTTGTAGTTATGAATATCAGATGAAATAGTGTTAGTAATAGGTATGACAATAAATGGAAATTGTAGGTACTTGGCGATATTTTGCGGTGATCCTCCGGATATATTTGTATTAGGACCAGACTAGTTGAGATGTATTATTGCTGTTTACAGTAATCTAAGTATGTTGGTGAGAAAAGATTTATCATCACACGTGGGTTTTGACTTAGCTAAATCACGCACGTCTTATCACTTTGACAGTTGCGAGAGGAATGATAGAACATTTAATCTGGTATTTTGTTCTGACTGTTTTGCAGGCAAAAGTAGTTTTACTTCTGGATGAAATGCGTGGTATTTTAAACGGTATGCGGTCTAGTGTGCAAGGATCAGCAATGAGACCGTTTATTAATTTATACAATAATTATAGACAGGAAAGTATCTTCCTTCTATTTACTAAGGACACAACATTTAATTCAAACAGTAACGTAACATGTTACGTCCATAAATACAGGGTTTCAGAGCTCTGTTAGTCACTTAGTTCCGAATCGCCAGTCGATGAAGACACCTTCTGCCTCTCCGAGAGCACCGGTAAACGTTCCGCACATTGTAATTAGTTTATCTCTCTGGCTGTGCTCTGCCCTGACAGAAGATACACCGTGGTCGCTAGTAGTACCGCTCTAACAACACCATTAGTAGTTTATTTAATTTCTAACCGCTTTATTTGTCTATCTACGGCTGTGTTTTGACCTGACGTAGTTTCTAACCGCTTTATTTCTCTATCTACGGCTGTGGTTTGACCTGACGTAGTTCCTAACAGCTTTATTTCTCTATCTACGGCTGTGTTTTGACCTTACGTAGTTTCTAACCGCTTTATTTTTCTATCTACGGCTGTGTTTTGACCTGACGTAGTTTCTAACCGCTTTATTTCTCTATCTACGGTTGTGTTTGTTACATGTTACATCCTTGCGATGTTACAGATCATCTCAAACAGATTGCATTTGTGATATCACATTATTATATACCACAAACATCACCGAGAAGTCACATTTTTAACATCACTAAAACCATATCACAGAGATGTTAAAAAAGGATGTCACTGAGACTTGCGTTTGCGATATCTCCGTGATGTGTTAGGTTTATTACAAAAGTGATATCAGAAAAGTTATGTCGCTGAGAGATCAATTTCGCGAGATCGCATAGTAATCATGAAAGTAATGTCGATGAGAGATTAATTTCGTGAGATCGCATAGAAATCATGAAAGTGATATGGTTGAAACATCGATTTCGCGATGTCGCAAATGATTATTAATGTGATATCGCCGATAGAATTATTTCGTGAGGTCACATGGATATCATTATGGCGATATCGCTGAGAGATCAATATCGTTGTAATCTAATCTTTTATCTCAGGGTTACGGCTAGTTTGTGAATTCTTGAGTGGGTTGTGAAATGTAAAAAATAACCACCTTTGACATTAAATTGAAATAGTATAATTAAACCTCAGAAATGTACACTTTACACGCAAAACTAGTCACTTACAACAATGGGGTTAACTCTTTACAACAATTCGTTTAAGTTTGGTTTGGGCTCTTCCTGGTTGATTATGGCCACATTCTAACTCTAACTTTTTTTGACACTTTTATTTCACTCTTCCTTCCATAGGTATTTCGTAATTATTGGTAGGTACATGTACCAAAGAGTCGAATGCGAGTATAGTTAATTTTCTTAGAATAGGCCCTAAATTTACCTGTCGACACTGCACCGGAGAACCCGTACCTACCGTTAGATTTCTTTACAAATTAATTAAAATAACTATAAGTGCTATTATATATAGTTAAAGTTTAAATTACACAAAATCTTGATTCTGTTTAAAAACTCAAATTATATTTCGAGATATTGTGTAGAATATGCCAATTGCTGACTTTGAAACAACAATCATGCGTATCTCGCTTTTGTCCGAAAATAACATCTGCTCTTGAGAATGCAAGCTGTAGCGGCTAGAGGCTACAAGAACGCAAGTTCTCTCTCTCATTGAATTGAAAAAAAAAATTAAATTAATAGAGCCCATTGCAATGATTTACTTCGGGGCGGTAAGGGAGAGAAAGCTTGTGCCTATGTTCGTTGTTCGTGTTCTACAGAGCTGAGTCATAGTTCGCCAACGTATTACTCGCCTGAACGCAACTTAGCCAAAGAGACGACTTCTATATACAATATTCCAAGGTAGCGAAAAATGTATACCAAAAAATTTCATTCATTCGCAATCTATGTCCGCTCGATTACTATTTGTATACCAATTTGAATTTTTTTAGCTCCATGGCCATCTCTTATTTCGCGTACTGTACGTACGAAAACTTATCTTGTTTGGGCATTGCAATATTTTGTAATTAATTAACATTAATGAAGAATCTCTATCTTAAAGGCACTGTGCAAATTTCTTTCCCTGATATTATTTTATTATTCGAACTTAATATGAAAAATATTTTAAAAACATCGTTGGCAGTTAATAATAAATTAGCATCATTCTCGCTAAACTCTTAAACAGCGATTTCTATAGGTATTTATGTAAATAAAAATTGCAAGTGTACTTATTGTAAGTAATACTCAAGAAAATCAGAAATTTTAAGCAGGTCTACGTCTACCTAACGGTACCTATCTAATCATTTAGACAAAGGGCAAGAGCAGGTCATAAAATTTAATCTGGGAATAACCGTGCGTACAAAGAAAACAGATGTTATGTTCGCTCTTGTAAATTTTGTGACGCGATTCTAGTAGTAGGTATAGTATTTTTTTGCAAATGCACTATTTTTGTGAATTTCACTGAGGTACAATAGTATATTACATTACAAGTCATGAAAATGTTTCATTGCAGACGAGGAGACGTTTGAAGAATGCGAGGATGCGCAGCGTCCGAGCATTTCTTCAAAGCCTCCGAGTCAAGCAAAGACATTTTTATGACGCGTGATGTATTCTATTTTTTTTAAATCGGCAATTAAGCTTAAAATTATAAAAAAATTAGGTTTGCATAAATCATCAGAGCTGTGACAAATCATCAGAGCTGTCACAAATTTTAGAAAAAGTTGTCATGACAAGTAAACAAAGTTGAAAGTAAAAATGACTAGGCATGAAAATAAAATTTTCATGCCTAGTCATGAAAATCTTACTTTCATGCCGCAAATTAGTCTGGAAATGACGATTTTCATGCCGATTTTGAAAAAAATAATTTATATCATATTCTATTGTTTGTTTATAAAAATGTGTTTTTGTTTAGATTTTTTTGTTACGTAGGGGACTAATAAGGTACAAAAATACAATAGATACATGACATCTAAACAATTTTATTTTTTGCTATAAACATGTTTTAAACATGATTGACATTAAAGTGCTATTTTGACAACTGATATAGTCTGTGAAGTGTCATTTTTAGTGCATAGTCTAGCAATAATTAACAATAATTTATAACATTATGTTTTATTACTCATTCTTTGAAATTTGATTACCTACTCGATGAAAATTAGTTTAGGTATATTATTATTCACATGGGTTTCATCAAGTAATACTCTGAGAAAAATGACGGAATTATGCCAACATACGTAAAATTACACTTTTGTATTTTTGAGAGGGATATGAATTCACATGTGCCGTTTGCCGTGAGATTAACTTAGCATTTCGTCCCCTTTATTAACGTAGTCTTCTTTATTCACTAAATTAATTTAAACGGTCTAGTACCAATATCTTCTAGTCTCGAGTTTCATTTTTGGTCCGCGTCAAAGTTATCAATTTCGTCATCTGTCTTATTTCGAGTTAAACGTTCAAAGTTAAGCTGGATTCAGAACTATCCAATTATAAGATTAAGTGCTAAGTTTCCAAAATTTCTAATTTCAATTTATTATAAGTGTGAACATTGAGAGCTGGTTGGTTAAATTAGCCACTTATACTTGGATAGCCTACACAGGGCAGGTCTGAATCTTGCTTTATGCGATTTAACAACTTTTGAATGTTTAAAGAGATTCGGCTACACCTCGAATATTATAAATCGTAAATATTCTTGTTTTGTATAAACAGATAATTAATAATAAATACTGGAAATAAATATGAACATAGTAAACGTATAACGCAGATAAACGTTGGTACAGCCCTTCGAGCATATACTGACTAGAGGCCGCCTTACGGCGTTTGTTGTGATCGGAAGATATGCGGTAGGGGAGATTAGCGGGGTCGGAAGCCGTGATGTATTGAGGGATGCGTAATTTCTTAGTATTATTTCACAAAGTGAAATAATACTCACAAAATCTCATAAAACTTTTCACAAAGTAAACGCAGAACTTAAGTTTATAGTAAAATGACATGTGTAACAAGAAGTAACACAGAATAACAGCAAAACGCTGCCCACAATACACCATGACTTCCAGCCCCGCAAGTCCGCCCTACTGCATATCTTCCGATCACAACAAGCTATGCATTGGTATAGGGAATTACTTTTCTAGTCAGTATATGCTCGAAGGTACAGCCGCGGCTACAAGGGAGGGGAAGACGGAGGTTAGTTATCCCCTCTGAGAATCTTAAGTTAGATCTTAAAATCGAATACTATTCCAATTTATACTATTTTAACGTACGTGGAAAGTAATTTATTTTTGCACATAAGAGAGTGTTATTCAAATAAAAAATTTCATTTTTAAGGCATTTGGCCTTCAACTCAAAATAATGTTCATCTGTGACGCTATTTTATCATTACATTTTCCAAAATTACTCCCCCTGAAAACATAACCTGGATCCGCTACTGCGTTGGTACTAGTTGAAAGCAATCACGTGGTCAGTTTCGTGCAGGTTCATTGGTTTGTTCCCGTCGGAAGGCACGTGCGTTGACTAAATGCACAGGGTGTGGTCTGTGGTGAGTGACAGTGGCGCTGTTTAGTCTTTACAAACAAACCGTACGATATAGTGATCATAGTGACAGAGTAAATAAATCTTCATCCAAGTTCTTTTTATATATTTGAATTTGATTGTTTATGTAGTATTGTCTTGTATAGTTGTTCAATTTATACGGTAAGTAACTTTATCTTATCTATTAAAGTATCCTAATAATTTAAATCAAACAACCATGTTATAACTCATACATATATAAATCATAAGTAACCTGTTGCATTGCATTTAAATAGTGTCCTTTGTTTAATTTTTAAATTAATTTTTAATATAATTCATAATAAATGATGATAAATGAGTAGGAAAGTAAATTTAAATGTGACTGTTTATTTATAGATATAAAATGGACAATGGAAGCAGCAGTCAACAAACTGAAATATTAAATCAGGTAAGATAAACTATAGTAGGTACCTTATGCTTGCTTTACATTACTTATACTATTTTAACTAGAAACAAGACCAAATTTTTATATTAATTCCATTGCTACACCAATAATATACCGGGAGTTTTTTTTATTAGTAAACATAGGGCAGGTCATTACCATAGTTACAGTGTTACAGAATGACAGCAATGTATTGGAGCGTCTTTTTTATCAGTAAACATAGGGATAATTACATAATAAAATAAATATACATTAAAGAAATGATAAATTATGTATTTATATTTTCTACACTTAAGAACTAGGTAGATACCTACATTAATAAGCTAATGAGAATTTTTTTAAACGAATTAAATGCTCAAAATTGGAACCATTAACTTCTAAACAATATCCTAAACGATTATAAAAATAATTTATAGCATTTGCTGGGGAGTAATATTTTGGAAGCAGCACTAATTCGATTTTTTAATTGTTCAACTTTCATTCTGTCACCATTGTATACATTATTTTTTAAGTGTCTACCTAGTTCTTAAATTCTCATTAGTTTAATGTATCTACCTAGTTCTTAAGTGTAGAAAACATAAATAAATAATTTATCATTTCATATTTATTTTCGTATGTTAATTATCCCTATGTTTACTGATAAAAAAAACGCTCTAATACATTGCTGTCATTCTGTAACACTGTAACTATGGTAATGACATGCCCTATGTTTACTTATAAAAAAAACTCTCTGTATAAAGTAATTCATTTATACTTCTTTGATTACCTTATTTCTTAAATTTCTAATTTTACAGATGTATTGCGTTGTTAAATTTATTAACAACGCAGATCATGTCGACATATCCGTAGTACCTACGTCCTGGTTGACAAATAAAGAAACTGAGTGTTTCTGGCCGAATACAGGAAATATCCGTAAAATGATAAAAACTTCCGCAAAACCAGAGGACAACTGGACTATATATCCCGTAAAAATGTATAAAAAATATGGTAATATATTTATTACTTTGTGCAAAGATAATTATTTTAACTGATGTGCCAATATTTCAGTTTCTTATGAAGAGGCTTTAGCCAAGGAAAAGTGTTTTATTTACACTTCAAACGATACTGACGCAGAAAGTCAGCAAAAGTGCAGAAAACGAAACCAAAAAAAGATGGTATCCCTGGTTAGAATGCCACATAGAAACACATAAAAAAAATTTATACGATTCTATGGTAGTCAATATGTGTATTGAAACACCTCTTTTACCATAAACTGCTGGAAATCCAGATATATATTTTATTGGTTTTTATCCGCATATACGAATGTAAGTCTATTCGATTTTATGAGTTTTAATGGTACACAGGTAGAACGGATTTTATACGATTCTATGGTAATCAATATGTGTATTGAAACACCTCTTTTACCATAAACTGCTGGATATCCAGATATATATTTTATTGGTTTTTATCCGCATTTACGAATGTAAGTCTATCCGTTCGTATGAGATAATGGTACACAGGTCGAACGGATTTTATACGATTCTATGGTAATCAATATGTGTATTGAAACACCTCTTTTACCATAAACTGCTGGAAATCCAGATATATATTTTATTGGTTTTTATCCGCATTTACGAATGTAAGTCTATCCGTTCGTATGAGATATAATGGTACACAGGTCGAACGGATTTTATAGGAATCTATGGTATTTAATATGTGTATTGGATCGCGCATTTTACCATAAACTGCTGGAAATCCAGTAATTTATTTTATTGGTTTTTATCCGCATATAAGAATGAAAGTCTATCCGTTTGTATAGGATATAATGTTACACAAGTAGAACGGATTTTATTGGAATCTATGGTACTTAATATGTATTTTACCATTCATTGCTGGTTACAGTCTATCTGTTTCTATACGAATATCGGTAGAAGGTATAAGTTAGAAGCCACAGGTAAAAATAGCGGAGAAGTAAGCACTTCTAAAATTAGACACTTAGTGATTCCTATACGGTTTTATAGTAACTTCGCTATTAACTTTTAATTGGAATTTATCCGTTTCTATGTGATACACATTCTATTTGATCCTATGAGCAAAGTGGGATACTATTTTCTATGAGAATTTATACGCATTACACACTTTGTTATTTCTATACGATTTTATAGTAATTTCGCTATTAACTTTTAATTGGATTTTATCTGTTTCTATGTGACACACATTCTATTTGATCCTATGAGCAAAGTGGCATGCAATTTTCTATGGAATTTATACGCATTACACACTTTGTTATTTCTATACGGTTTTATAGTAATTTCGCTATTAACTTTTAATTGGATTTTATCTGTTTCTATGTGACACACATTCTATTTGATCCTATGAGCAAAGTGGGATACTATTTTCTATGAGAATTTATACGCATTACACACTTTGTTATTTCTATACGGATTTATAGTAATTTCGCTATTAACTTTTAATTGGATTTTATCCGTTTCTATGTGACACATTCTGTTTGATCCTATGAGCAAAGTGGGATACTATTTTCTATGAGAATTTATACGCATTACACACTTTGTTATTTCTATACGGATTTATGATAGTAATTTCGCTATTAACTTTTAATTAGATTTTATCCGTTTCTATGTGACACATTCTGTTTGATCCTATGAGCAAAGTGGGATACTATTTTCTATGAGAATTTATACGCATTACACACTTTGTGATTTCTATACGATTTTATAGTAATTTCGCTATTAACTTTTAATTGGGTTATATCCGTTTCTATGTGACACACATTCTATTTGATCCTATGAGCAAAGTGGCATGCAATTTTCTATGAGAATTTATACGCATTACACACTTTGTGATTTCTATACGGTTTTATACTAATTTCGCTATTAACTTTTAATTGGATTTTATCCGTTTCTATGTGACACATATGTAATCAATTAAAAGTTAATAGCGAAATTAGTATAAAACCGTATAGAAATCACAAAGTGTGTAATGCGTATAAATTCTCATAGAAAATTGCATGCCACTTTGCTCATAGGATCAAATAGAATGTGTGTCACATAGAAACGGATATAACCCAATTAAAAGTTAATAGCGAAATTACTATAAAATCGTATAGAAATCACAAAGTGTGTAATGCGTATAAATTCTCATAGAAAATAGTATCCCACTTTGCTCATAGGATCAAACAGAATGTGTCACATAGAAACGGATAAAATCTAATTAAAAGTTAATAGCGAAATTACTATCATAATAGAATGTGTGTCACATAGAAACGGATAAAATCCAATTAAAAGTTAATAGCGAAATGACTATAAAACCGTATAGAAATCACAATGTGTGTAATGCGTATAAATTCTCATAAAAATTAGTATCCCACTTTGCTCATAGGACCAAATAGAATGTGTGTCACATAGAAACGGATAAAATCCAATTAAAAGTTAATAGCGAAATTACTATAAAACCGTATAGAAATCACAAAGTGTGTAATGCGCATAAATTCTCATAGAAAATAGCATGCCACTTTGCTCATAGGATCATATAGAATGTGTGTCACATAGAAACGGATAAAATCCAATTAAAAGTTAATAGCGAAATTACTATAAAACCGTATAGAAATCACAAAGTGTGTAATGCGTATAAATTCTCATAGAAAATAGTATGCCACTTTGCTCATAGAATCAAATAGAATGTGTGTCTCATAGAAACGGATAAAATCCAATTAAAAGTTAATAGCGAAATTACTATAAAACCGTATAGAAATCACAAAGTGTGTAATGCGTATAAATTCTCATAGAAAATTGCATGCCACTTTGCTCATAGGATCATATAGAATGTGTGTCACATAGAAACGGATAAAATCGAATTAAAAGTTAATAGCGAAATTACTATAAAACCGTATAGAATTGCGGAAAGGAATGCAGAAATTAAATTCCTAGTAGTAGACTGAAAAGTAGCGTAGGATGTAGAACGTGGGCAGAGTAGCAATTAATAAAAAGTGTTCAAGGAGTCCAGTTAAAGTACGATAAAGATATATTTGAGGGACAAGGATGCCTAAAAATTACGAATATGGTATAGACCTGAAAGCAGAGGCTCAATTTAAAATTGAACCAGCAAGAAAAATACCGCATGCGATAAAACAAGAAGTCAAGAAAGAACTAGACAAAATGGTACGTCTACAAGTTATTAAACCAATCAATGAGCCGCAAACACCAGCAGTAAGCACAATGGTAGTAGTTAGAAAAAATCAGAATCTGCATTGATCCAAGCGATGTTAATGACAATATAATGAGACGTCACTATCCTTTAAAACGTTAGAAGAAATTACGTCCAACATGAAAGGAGCAAAATACTTTACTAAATTAGATTACTCTAAAGGATTCTGGTAAATTAAACTCAGTGAACGTACTCAAAAATACCTTACATTCTCAACTCCGTGGGAAAGATATTCATTTCTAAGACTACCATTTGGAGTAGCATCAGCGCCAGAAATCTTTCAAGAAATAATGCAAAAGCTAATCGGAGAAATAAAAAATGTAGAGTGTTCAATGGATGCCATATTAATATACGCTGAAACAAAAGAGAAAATAAGAGAAACTACAAGTGAGGTAATTAAACGATTAAAAATAGCAGGATTAAAATAGGGTAGTTTACCATTTATTTTTTTTAATTTTTATTGAAACTTCATGTTATTTGAAAGCGATTGAGACTACTGATAAGCTTTAATTGTTCTTAATAAAGCTGTAATTAATTTTAAAGTTAATAGCGAAATTACTATAAAACCGTATAGAAATCACAAAGTGTGTAATGCGTATAAATTCTCATAGAAAATAGTATGCCACTTTGCTCATAGAATCAAATAGAATGTGTGTCTCATAGAAACGGATAAAATCCAATTAAAAGTTAATAGCGAAATTACTATAAAACCGTATAGAAATCACAAAGTGTGTAATGCGTATAAATTCTCATAGAAAATTGCATGCCACTTTGCTCATAGGATCATATAGAATGTGTGTCACATAGAAACGGATAAAATCGAATTAAAAGTTAATAGCGAAATTACTATAAAACCGTATAGAAATCACAAAGTGTGTAATGCGTATAAATTCTCATAGAAAATAGTATGCCACTTTGCTCATAGAATCAAATAGAATGTGTGTCACATAGAAACGGATAAAATCCAATTAAAAGTTAATAGCGAAATTACTATAAAACCGTATGAAAATAACGAATTGTGTATTTGCGTATTAATTCTTATAGAAAATTAATTGCCATTCTGCGTATAGAACCGAATAGATTACATTTCTCATAGAAGCATATAAAATCCGTTAAGAATTTTATCGTAAATTTACAATTATTTCAGATAAAATATGTTCCGAATTGATCCAGACTAAAACCCAATAGAATATATTACCACATTGCGTATAAAATGACAATAGAAATATTACGGCTCATAGAATCCCATAAATTCTCATAAAGTTTTTATTACAACTTTGTGCATGGCGGATAAAATTCGGCGTGTGCACATAAGTTACGATAAATTCTCATTAAAACTTTATCTGTATTAACTACCATTTTATCTGGCATTTTAACCAGGGATATCAAGATTCATCAGGTAAGTTAAAAATATATAATTCTTTTGGACTATAATTCACTGGTTTAATTAATTTTTAGATTCCACTGCTTCGATGACAGAGTCTGTTGAGAAATTTAATCAAATAAAATCAAAAAAATTCTTAAAAAGAAGAAATTGGACAAACTATTAAAGTATATTTTGCATACGTTTAAAAAAGTAATTACAAGTATAAATCTTTGATTTATTTTTGCAGACGTTTTTGACACAATTGACGTTAATGGGAGGAGATATCAAAATAATATAAGTGGTAATTTTCGTATAAAATAAAATAATCATTTAATTCAAATTATTTGAACAATCTTTGCTTGCAGACTCTGATCCTGAAGGCGTGGTTCCGGCACGCCAACCAGCGTTTCGGTAGAGAACAAAAAGATCATTCGGTTTAATTATCAATATATTTTGTATTTTTATAGAAGCGTTCTGTTTACTTTATTTTTTGAGAATATTTTTTAGTTTTTACCTCTCGCCTCATATTCTATAAGAGAGGTATTGTAATGGGTCAAAATTTTCGAGTATGAGTTTTTGGTGGATAAGCACGTTTCAGGGTCTCTAGAATACGAATTTACTATTTTCACGATGATGTCTGTGTGTGTGTGTGTGTGTGTTTGTATGAACCGACGATTTTTCGTCCACGATAACACTTAAAAAGTATCAAAACGTTTATAACCAAATTTCATATTTAAGGTCTTAATAAGTATCTTAACACCGGATAAGATTTTGGTAGAAATCCGCAAACCGGAAGTAGTACTTTTAGAAGTTTAGAAAAGTTTTCCTTAAATATATTGGTACATTATTTATTTATGACAATTTTTGCAATTAAAAATAAAAGAAATTGTGATTATCTATGTGTACAGTTAATTATAAATACAAATTGCTGAATCTGGAAGTATTTAACAATAAAATAAAGTACAATTAATATTCCATTTTTTTGAAATTCCAGTATCTTGTTGTCCATGATATGAAATTTGTTTCTACATAAAATTTGAATTATTATGACAGTGACAGTACAGTTGACATCTTTTGCTTGCATATTGGTTTACATTATCGTTTACATATTACATGAACATGTAATAAAATGTAAGTAAAACTATTTATTAGATTAGTAGAATAAGCAGAATTAGGCGAGAGGTCGTGTGGTGGCCACAGCAGATTTTTTCTTTATTACTTCCTTGTACGAAGTAAGGAAGTATTGTAATCGCGAAAAATTTCGGTTCTCAGATTTTGACGGAAATATCCGTTTTGACCTTTTCTGAATCCATTATGACTAGTTTCGACGTGACGTCTGTACGTATGTACGTACGTACGTACGTACGTACGTACGTACGTACGTACGGACGTATGTGTGTCGCATAACTCAAATACGGTTAGACGTAGAAAGTTGAAATTTTGTATTTAGGACTGTTATAGCATCTAGTTGTGCACCTCCTATTTTTGGTTTCAGTCTACAAACCGGAAGTAGTATTTTTTAAAAATATTTCGATAAATATTTAATTTTAGACAATTTTTTTTATTTTAAATGAAAGATTATGTGATTATTACCTACAATCGGTATTTTATAAATATTTTTGTATCTGCTATCATTTAAAAATAATTAAAGTATATATTTATAATTTATAGTATTTCGGTATCTTGTAGTCCATGATCGATTAACATTTGTTACTACGTAAAATTTAAATGATTATGACATGACAGTGACAATAGTAAAATATGCTTTATATCTTCTTCTGCAGTTTAAATCAAATGACTAAAATATATTTGTGAGTATTAGTATAATAAGTTAAAAGAATTTTTAATATTATTTTACATTTTAGTTATTAAGAAAAGTATGAACACACAAGGCGTACAAGGAAGTCATGTGGTGTCCACGTCAGATTTTTTTTTATATTATTTTGTCATAGACAATAATAAACGTACCTGATTTTAAGTAAGTGTGCATTTATTTTTGTGATCCTTTTTACTTCCTTGTACGAAGTAAGAAAGTATTGTAATCGCGAAAAATTTCGGTTCTCAGATTTTGACGGAAATATCCGTATTGACCTTTTCTGAATCCATTATGACTAGTTTCGACGTGACGTCTGTACGTACGTACGGACGTATGTGTGTCGCATAACTCAAATACGGTTAGACGTAGAAAGTTGAAATTTTGTATTTAGGACTGTTATAGCATCTAGTTGTGCACCTCCTATTTTTGGTTTCAATCTATAAACCGGAAGTAGTACTTTTTAAAAATATTTCGATAAATATTTAATTTAACACAAATTTTTTTATTTTAAATGAAAGATTATGTGATTATTACTCAAAATCGGTATTTTATAAATATTTTTGTATCTGGTATCATTTAGGAATAATTAAAGTATATATTTTTTATTTAGTATTTCTTTATCTTGTAGTCCATGATCGATTAACATTTGTTACTACGTAAAATTTAAATGATTATGACATGACAGTGACAATAGTAAAATATGCTTTATATCTTCTTCTGCAGTTTAAATAAAATGACTAAAATATATTTGTGAGTATACTAGTATAATATGTTAAAAGAATTTTTTATATTATTCTACATTTTAGTTATTAAGAAAAGTATGAACACACAAGGCGTACAAGGAAGTCATGTGGTGTCCACGTCAGATTTTTAAACAAAAAAATACAATTAAAAGTGGTTTTTTCGATGGTGGTGAGGGGGTAAAATTTGTTTATAAAATAACATCTCTACAATGTGTATTTATTATTGTTGAAAGTAATCTCTGCGATATAATATAAAATAGTCTCTGCTATATTATCAAAAGTAATCTCTGCAATATTATTAAAAGTAATCTCTGCGATATTATTAAAAGTAATCTCTGTGATATTATCAAAAGTAATCTCTGCGATATTATTAAAAGTAATCTTTGTGATATTATCAAAAGTAATCTCTGCGATATTAGTAAAAGTTATCTCTGCGATATTATTAAAAGGTAATATCTGCGATATTATCAAAAGTAATCTCTGCGATATTATCAAAAGTAATCTCTGCGATATTATCAAAAGTAATCTCTGCGATATTATTAGAAAATATCTCAGCGATATCGCAGAAAAAAGTAACATTAGCAGTCTCTGAGACTTCTCTGAGATGTTCTTTCTACATCACAATGCAACATCGCAGTGTGATAACAAACATCTGTGCGATATTGCAGAGACTAAAATTTGTTTACTGGGCATACTTAACATTATAACTTGGGTACTGTCTACAAATTTTAAAGTAACAGAATTTAAAAAACTTTTTTTGTATTGATTCGGTAACATTGACATACTTTGTTATAGATTTGTTCCAAATTTGTAGACAGTACTCCAGTTTACTACGTACAAATGTATAATAAAGAGATTTAAGAATCGAGATTTTATTAAAAGACCTTGAATTACGAATTATAAAACACAGGCTCCTGTATGATGATTTAACAATAGTATCTATATGTGCATTAAAATTTAATTTCTCATCAAACAAATTACCGAGGTCTTTAAACCGTAAGACTTTTTCAAGAGTATTAGCTTCCATGTGATATGGATAAGTGTAGACGTATTTTTTTGACAAAATAGCTCTTTATTTTGCATTTACTATAACTAAAAAATAATTTAGAAGTCTGTGACAAAGCCAGAATATTTTCGTTATCTTTTTGTAGAAGAAAACAGTCTTGAATAGAGTTAATAAATAATAATAATAAAAATAACAAAATACGTTATTAGATGAACAATAATAAACGAAAAACCAAGAAAAAGTGCCATAAACGAACATGTTGTATCTATAAGACCACCAAAAGCTTTAACCATAACAAACACAAACATGGATAAAACATGGCGTGCATAGATCCAACAGTTCGAATGGTATGCAGCGGCTACCCAATTAAATAAAAAACCCAAAGAAATACAGGCAGCGACTTTCATGGTCATGGATGTCATAGGGCCAGAAGCACCCCAGTATTATGACACATTTGGTTTAACTGTGTTAGGTGTTACAACAAACAGAATTAGGAACCATTAAACAAAAGTTCACAGAACACTTCCTTTAACATTAGTAGACAAATTAAACACTGAAATGAAACCAACAAAGGTAAGAAAAATAGTATCATACTTACAAAACAAGTCTGATGTTCTAGGCCAAATATCAATTGATTGTACAATTGCGGAAAGGAATGCAGAAATTAAATTCCTAGTAGTAGACTGAAAAGTAGCGTAGGATGTAGAACGTGGGCAGAGTAGCAATTAATAAAAAGTGTTCAAGGAGTCCAGTTAAAGTACGATAAAGATATATTTGAGGGACAAGGATGCCTAAAAATTACGAATATGGTATAGACCTGAAAGCAGAGGCTCAATTTAAAATTGAACCAGCAAGAAAAATACCGCATGCGATAAAACAAGAAGTCAAGAAAGAACTAGACAAAATGGTACGTCTACAAGTTATTAAACCAATCAATGAGCCGCAAACACCAGCAGTAAGCACAATGGTAGTAGTTAGAAAAAATCAGAATCTGCATTGATCCAAGCGATGTTAATGACAATATAATGAGACGTCACTATCCTTTAAAACGTTAGAAGAAATTACGTCCAACATGAAAGGAGCAAAATACTTTACTAAATTAGATTACTCTAAAGGATTCTGGTAAATTAAACTCAGTGAACGTACTCAAAAATACCTTACATTCTCAACTCCGTGGGAAAGATATTCATTTCTAAGACTACCATTTGGAGTAGCATCAGCGCCAGAAATCTTTCAAGAAATAATGCAAAAGCTAATCGGAGAAATAAAAAATGTAGAGTGTTCAATGGATGCCATATTAATATACGCTGAAACAAAAGAGAAAATAAGAGAAACTACAAGTGAGGTAATTAAACGATTAAAAATAGCAGGATTAAAATAGGGTAGTTTACCATTTATTTTTTTTAATTTTTATTGAAACTTCATGTTATTTGAAAGCGATTGAGACTACTGATAAGCTTTAATTGTTCTTAATAAAGCTGTAATTAATTTTTAAAGTTTGTGTGACGTAGATGTACAACTGAAAATCTTCTCAAACAATGGGGCTGGATTTAAAATGTACTCATGTAAAATCAACTGTTTTTAAATGTTACAAAATATAAAATACAATTTGGTAGTTTCTTTATTACTGTATGTAAGAATACACGTGAAAATATATTATTTAGATATATAATTTATAAATTTGCCTTCAAAAATTTGATCCTGAGATTTAGTACCACTTATATGATTCGCAGACCTATGTCATTCAACATATCTTTCAATGGGAGTATTCGGGCAAAGCTTATAATTTTCATTACAGATTTAGCAAAAAACTATGATTTTATGCTAGCGCGCTAAACTGCACATATTTTACTACAAAATTCGGGCAAGGTACATTGGAATTATCAAAGAATTTAATTTAATTTTTGTTACTTCAATTAATGACATTGATTGGAATGATAACGGATCCACGATATCTACGAAATATATTATAAAATGTCAAATTGGTTAAATATTTTGACAATTATATCGTTTGTCTGTCAGTCTGTCCCAATGGTTTGTATTTATATTTTACGGCTAATATCGAAGACTCAACGAAGCAAAGTCCCTAACGTGTAAATTTATTTGGCCGAAATCGTTATAAATAAATTTAATTTCGCGTGATTAATTTTTAAAGTACATTACTTTACATGACAGTTCATAGATAAAGAAACACTACGTTGAACAAAGATAGACGGCATACACGTTGCAATAATTCAGAATAGGATAGATGTGTGAGAGAGAAAGCTCGAGAGAGTACGCATTACTGTGACGTAGATGTACGATACGTAAAATCTCAAATATTTAAAGAACTATTAACTTTTTGAAAACTTTTTTCATGGCAATAACTTATTACTGGGGTCTAGTTTCAATATAATTGACTGGATTGCTAATTTGCTACTATGGTAAACTACCCTATTAAACCCGGAGAAATGTATGTTCGAAAAAAAGAGATAAATACTAAATCAAGAGGTATTAAGTCCAGATCCAGAGAAGATAGCAGCTATAAATAAATTGAAAATATCAAATAATCCTAATGTCCATTGCACACGGAGAAACATTTTGACAAGTTTCTTGAAAAAAGTTTCCAGAAAATGGAGATTTTCTTTGAAAAACTATAAATATGTTTATGATCACATGTCACATTTGACGATTTGACAAATAAGAAGTTAGTTGCACTTCACAATGTTTCCTGAAAACGCCTCATTTTTATAGGCGCCGTTAAAACTTTGAAGTTTCCGGAAACTTTTTCCAGGAAACATGTCAAAAAGTTTCACCGTGTGGACTAGGCATAAAGAAGTTCAAAGATTATTGGCATGGCAACATATCTTGCTAAATTCATACTCAATTTATCTAGCATAACTCAACCGGTGAGAAAGAAAATGGATGGGTATGGACAAATGAATGTGATGAAGCAGTAAAGCAAATCAAAGAGAAACTAAGAAACCCACCGGTTTTAAATTTTTTTGACGTTAATAATAATAATAATAATGTTTATTTATTTAGCAAAAGCTATTACAAAAACACATACAAAGTATACATCATTATTTATATGTACAAAAGAAATAACAACCATACTGAACTAATAAACTTTTTTTAACTTTTATAATATTCCTTAATTCTTGTTTTAAAAATCTGTAAAGAATTCGAATCTTTGATTCCCTTAGGTAGATCATTGTATAATTTAATTCCTCTACAAAATATAGAATTTGAAGTGCCTACTTTGTTGGCTCTAGGAATGTTGAAGTTCATTATCTGACGTGTACAGTAATTATGGGTTTCATTTCTCATTTTAAAGTTATTTTTTAAATAACTGGGCAACCTATTTGTAACAATTTTATGAATAAAAAGTAAGACTAGTATATTTATTACATTTGAGTATAATTCTCATTGCACGGTTTTGCAATTTTTCCACATTACTTTTGGTTAGACCCCTGCGCCTTTTACCCTTTTTGTCGGCGGCGGCGTTTTAGAGACCGGTGGCGGCGCGCCGCGGCGCGGCGTATTTCTGTTATTACTAGTGGTAAATCTAAATATGTAAATGGAGAATGAGTGTAAAATTAATAACAGAAATACAATATATTTATTAAACATATTTTTATAATTATTTAACATTTTGAACTCCAAAACCGATTTACCTGGTCTTGGCATAAATTAGAACCTAGAACTAAATATGACATTTCTAGTAAATGTAGGAACAATGCGCAATATCTCAATACTACAAACTAATGTTTTTCATGTTGTTATTATGAAACATTATTCACTAAATTATAATTATATTTCGAGCCTCGTTCTCGTAATTACAACTATGTAGTAACGCTTTGCCGGTACGATTATGTCACAATGTTTAGTAAAAACAAAAAACGTAATGTGTTACGTCCCCCTGGATTCCTCTGTCTCCGATCTCCGTGATAATATTTAATCATTACGCTTTCTTGTGCGGTTGTGGTCACATCGGCTCCGATTAATTAAATGTTATAAAGTGTACAGTGTTCTGCAATTATTTAAGAAGATTGGGAAAAGAAGAGAGGATAGAGACTCTCGGATGATGAAAAATGGAAACTCGAAAGGAAAATAGCGCAGTCCCCGGCAAATTCAAATTCTTCTTCCTCAGAGGAAATTTTAGAATATAAACAAGGTAAATTATTACCGGTGGTGGTCAGGATTTTCGAATTTTGTTTTCAATAAGTAGATTATTGCATTTATTACAAGTCCGAAAGTTGGTTATACACTTATAACTATAACAATTAAATTGCGGGTGATGCGGTTTTGCATATGTTTTTATTTTTATAATATTGAATCGGTATTTTTCTTAGAGGGGCAAGAACCCTTATACTTCGAAGTCTTAGTTTAGCACTGTTTTATTTGACTTCTTAGTTAGCATAAAGGAGCAAGTACCCTTATAGAGGGGCAAGTACCCTTATACTTCGAAGTCTTAGTTTAGCACAGTTTTATTTGATTTCTTAGTTAGCATAAAGGGGCAAGTACCCTTATAGAGGGGCAAGTACCCTTATACTTCGAAGTCTTAGTTTAGCACTGTTTTATTTGACTTCTTAGTTAGCATAAAGGGGCAAGTACCCTTATAAAGGGGCAAGTACCCTTATAAAGGGGCAAGTACTCTTATAAAGGGGCAAGTACCCTTATAGAGGGGCAAGTACCCTTATAGAGGGGCAAGTACCCTTATACTTCGAAGTCTTAGTTTAGCACTGTTTTATTTGACTTCTTAGTTAGCAGTACGAGTTCACACAAGAGGTGAAACATCTGCAATCACATAACTGAAAATCACGCAAGTAGTGAAGCAGTTACATAATGAATCTTATCGATTTCGGTTTTATAAAGATTAAAACATTATGCATATTACTCATCCCAAAAGGTATATATTTTCAAACAGTTAGCAGCTAGATTAATTTAACACGAGAGATTAAACAGTCTGTTTTAATTGACCTCTTAATTAGCAGTACGAGTTCACACAAGTGGTGAAACATCTGCAATTATATAACTGAAACTCACGCAAGTAGTGAAGCAGTTACAAAATGGATCTTATTGATTTAAATTTTACAAAAATTAAAACATGCATATTACTTATCCTGAAAGTAAATATTTTCAAACTTCTTAAAAGAAGAAAAATATGCAATTAGTCATTCAAGAAGTAAATTACTAGCCTTGTCAGACTAATTAGCATCGGAGATTCTCGTATCTCCGAAATAATTACCAATTAACAAATTCGAAATCGAACCACTCTTCATGCAACTAACACGCATCTGCATCCAGATGCTGAAAAACAATAGAATAACTGGATCAGGACAGAGGTCGGAAAGGCGACTAAAAAATTATAACTTCACAAAATAAGCGTCTAGCGAAGTTCCCTACTTTACCGCACCAAAACTGAAACCCGAAATAAAAGCTCTTTTGCCAGATTAGTCTCAAAAGAGGCAATCATTTTCTGGACTCGCAGAACCAGTTAGGGACTGCAATAACTGAAATTGGAAAAACTCTATCCAATATTTTGTCAGAAGAGGAGTGGGTTCAATATTTTATAACTGGAAACGCTCACCACCTCTGGGCTACACAGGCGCAGATGGGCGCTCGAGGTGCGACAGCATAGGCCCAAAAAACCGAGTTGTAGTTTCGCAGACTTACAACCGAGCTGCAGCGATACAAACAAGGTTCAGGTTTTCAGCGAAAACTTAACGCCGGTCAGCTGTAAACATGCAGTCTCAACGACGACAACACAGCAATATTAATTCCAGAGGTAAGTGCTGGTCGTCTTAATGTTTCTAACAAATATGGAAATTGTTTACAAAGGATACCTTTGTAGTTGAGCTGCATTAAGGGTTACGAGTTGCCCTTCGCTAGTCAGCTAAAGCAAAAATTTGTGCCAAAGGTAACTAAAAATAACTGAACACAGTTACATATTGCTATACAGAATTCAATAAATTATTTTCACCAACTGTTTGAAAATGGAGAACACCAGAAAAGCGACTAAATTACTTAGTCCCGGTTCATTTAGATGCCCACTGGGATCTAAAGGATGTATATATTTTTTAAAATTTCCAGTAGCTAAAAGTAGCAGCAAATATTGAGTTTTTCTTACAATAACAAATTTTATCAGTTCACTGGTTTGCCGTTGGACTTTGTACAAGTCCTTTTCATTTTACAAAAATTATGAGGATAGTAGTACAGAGCTTAAGATAGCAACGAGTTCTATAACTTTTATTTAGATGATTTTTTGTATTTCGTCAATTTATTTGAACATTGTTTATCTAATTTGCGAAAGATTATTGATCGTTTACAATACCATGGGTTGTACTAAATATTTGAAAAAAGTAGTTTAACACCTAGTACTAAATATTATATTTAGAGTTATTATAAATTCTAGTAATTACTTGTTGGAATTACCAGAACATAAGAAAATTATGTTAAATAACAAAATAAAATTTTTGTTGGGAAAGAAATTAATTTCAATCAGTTCTTTTGTACAGCTGGCTTTACACAAAAGCAGTTGGAGACAGATAAAAACATAGCTCTGTCTAAAAGTAACGGCGATTTGGATAAAATTATGTTTTTACCCGATAAATTAAACACAAAATTAAATGGTCGATAAATAATTTAAGTTCTAAAAATCCCATAAGACATTTCAAATTCGATTTGAATTTAATAATTTTTCCTGATACTTCGAAGCATGGTTCGGGTATATTTTGTGCAGGTCAAACTGCACAGGGTCTTTGGAATCGTGCTTAAAGAAAAGAACATATTATGAACTATTTGTATTTACTGGCAATTTTATAGACCTTCACTGATTTGCAAGAGTTAAAGTAAATTGCGAAAGCTGGTTGAGAATAGAAAATACAACAGCGATCTCATATGTTAATAAAATGAGTGGAGCGCAACTTAACAAATTACATAATTTAGCAAAATTGTGCCAACAGAAAAATATTTGGCTTTACGCCTAGTATATACCATCCAAAAGAAAATAAATGCTAAATGTGAAAAGTTCTGTTCATGGCATAGTGATCCTTATTGTTTAATTATTGTTGATGCACTCACTATATCATGGAAAAACCTATATAATTATGCGTTTCCACCGTTTGCTATGATTTTAAAGGTCTTACATAAAATTATAGAAGATTAAGCAGAGGGAATTTTAGTATATTGGTAAGCAACCTGGTTTCCTTTTTTTTGTTAGTTTAAAAGATAAACCATTAGTTTGTCACTCTGCTAATAAATTATTGTTATCCTCTTGCAGAACAAAAGTTCACCCATTTGCAACCAATCTATCCTTAATAGCAGGAAGATTGTGTGGGAAGCGTTCGAAACCGAAACTCTAAATTATTCGCCAGCCACTGTTGATATTTTAATATCTTTTTTATCGGGCGCAACGCTAAAACAATATCAAGGGGTTTTTATAAACTAAAAATTTTGTTCTGTGATAGTCACGGATATGAGTTGTTTATGACGACAGAATATAACTTATATTCCAGTAAATGAAGGGTCCAACCTTGACAAAATCGCTCACCAATGTAATTTTATATTAATTTGTCGGGATTGACAGGTAATTTAAAATAAGAAAAAGTTCTGTAAAAATTTTTCTTGTACGGGGAAGAAAAAGTCCCAAAGGTTCCAAAAATCGGTTTTCCGCCAATATCTGCTAAAATATAGCATTTAGAGAATTTTTTGTTTAGAGAAAAATCAAGATCAAAAAATGGTCCTTTTGATTTTTCTCTAAAATTTGACCGTTTTCCGAGATAAACGGGCCCAAGCGCACCCTGGATTTTGAGCTTCTGCGCTGCATGTCGGAGAGCATGCTCCATGCATCTACACAGGAGCGGGCGGACAAAGTCCAATAACTTGGGTAAAAATGTATATTATTATTCAAAGTTTCGGTGAAAGGGGAAATCTACAGCTATCATACCCGGTGACTCGAGTCACGTTTTGATTTTTTGAAATTTTAGATATTTTAGTATTTCAATTTATACAAGGTGAGGTTTACGGCAACCCCAATTCAGCACGGTCAGCAATTTCCTATATTCTGGGGGCCTATTAACAAATAGCACTTTTATAAAGAGATTTTTTAAGGGAATATTCAGATTGAAACCATTATTTCCTAAGATTCAGTAAAATATGGGATACTAATATCCTAGGTATTAGATAAATTAGCAACTGAAAGTCATTTAGATAAATTATCATTAAAAAATCTAACAAAAAGATTAAGTACCTTATTTGCACTAGTTTCAGTGCATAGAGTCCAAATTTTAGCAGAAATTGAGATAAATAATATTCATCAAACACAGACCGGCATTGAAATTGAGATAAATTCTTTCATTGAAACCTCAAGACCAAGCCGAAATCAATTTTTTCTAGATTTCTTAGAAAAACCTAATTTACGTGTGGCTAGTACTAAACCTTTATTTAGAGAAAACCAAATTAGTGCGGCATACCAATAAATGGTTTTATTTCCTGGAATAAACCACAAACTTTTTCTAGATGTATTAAAACAGTTTCAGATGAATGTGGAATTAATATAAAGCCGGTTTCAGCGCATAGTACAAGACATGCGTCAACATTAGCAGGGTGTAAGAGGAATACGTTTGGATGTAAGTAATAAGAAACACAGCTGGCTGGTCGCGGAATTGTCAGATATTGCAAAGTGTTATAATAGACATGTGTCTAATTATAATAAGGAAAATTTTGGGGTTACAATCCTAAATGGATAACTATAACAATGCTGGTTTGTTATTAAGTATGTGGTTGGTTTTAGGGCAAAATATAGCAATAAAATTTCAGCTTTTTCATAAATCTAAACATCTACATAATTGTAATTACGAGAACGAGGCTCGAAATATAATTGAAGATTAAACGAACTTACCTGTAAGTGAAGTTCAATCGAAATTATATGAGAGCCTCGTTCGAAGTAATTACAACCTCTCACCCATTTCCCAACCCCATAGGAAAATAGCAGAAATTTTCTTTCAGCTCTAAACGAAATGATTAAATATTATCACGGAGATCGGAGACAGAGGAATCCAGGGGGACGTAACACATTACGTTTTTTGTTTTTACTAAACATTGTGACATAATCGTACCGGCAAAGCGTTACTACATAGTTGTAATTACGAGAACGAGGCTCTCATATAATTTCGATTGAACTTCACTTACAGGTAAGTTCGTTTAATCTTCAATTATCATGCAAAAATATTAATCTGTCTACATGTAAAGGATTCAGATTCGATCTCTTAGCTGTTCGGACGATCAGAGTGAAGTGTGTGTAACCAATGTTGCCAAATGTTATACAGTGAATAACACTAAACGAATGAGTAACGTAAATTCATTATATATAGGAAAAATAATTTTGCAAAATAGATCAATCATTTTATACAAAAAAGGTGGCGGCGGCATGGCGTGGCGGAGCAGGGGTCTACTTTTGGTACATGAGAACAGTACTGTACAGCAATAAGTAAAGTGCAGCAGTACTATAATAGTATTGTAAATGAGAAGAGTTGTCCAGACTGACAAGTTTTTGCTAATTCTCGATAAATAATTAATTTTTTTAGCTATTTTTTTACATAAAAATTGTACATGTGCATCAAATTTCAAATGTCTGTCAATAATGACACCAAGATATTTTATTTGCTCTACAATTTCAAGAGCTGTGTTGTTTATTGCAATGTAGATATTAGCGTCATTTAAAATACGCAAGTATTGAGTATCGGAGCCACAGAACATAACTTTACATTTATTTACGTTTAACTTTAATTTATTAACATTCATCCAGTGGTACAACCTCTGCAAATCATAGTCATAATATCAGTATAATCTCAGCCATCTAAATAGATTAAAGTGTCATCAGCAAATAAATGTAATTTACAATAATTTAGTACATTTAGTAAATCATTAATATAGATTAAGAACAATAATGGCCCCAATACACTGCCCTGTGGTACACCAATGATATTCTCTTTTTCTTTTGAAGTAATATTACCTATACGTACAGCTTGATAACGATTCGACAAATAATTTTTTATCCATTCGTATACTTTTCCTTTAATGCCATATTTTTGAAGTTTTGCAAGTAATATAGTTCTGTCTATAGTTTCAAACGCTTTCTTTGGATCCAAAAAAAACTGAACATATGATATCATTTTTGTCTAATATAAATTTCCATTCATTAATTATTAAATTTATGACAGATTCACAGGAATGATTAGACCGAAAACCTGACTGAACAGGCACAATTAATTCATTATCATTAAAATATTGCATTAACTGCTTATAGACAACAATTTCTAATAATTTATCGCAGGCTGGTAACATATTAATAATTGGTCTAAATTCATCCACTTTGTTAGTACCGAATACTTTAGGTATCGGTCGTATTAACGATTTTTTCAAAGCATCTGGAACTACTGAATTTCGCAATGACATATTAATAAGTGGATAACCAATTATATGGAAATTGTCTTTTATGAATTTTATATCCAATTCATCTATACTACTTTTATTTGCTTGTGAGTAGACTATGTCGTTCAAGTCCTTTAAAGAAATTTCGTTAAATTCCTTTAATTCCACATTTTCTACTAATTTAACATAATTAAGAGCAGTATTAAATGAATTTGGTTCACAGTGTATATAATTTCTTACTTCTAAAATGCTATCAATATAGTAGTTGTGCTACCCTGATGAGGATAGATAATAACGATGGGTTAAAGCACAGTAGTAGTAAGTCCATCAAACCTGTATTGGGAAAATCTTAATAAACAATAAATCGATATATTATTATCTTTCCATCATAAGTAATTTTATAATTTATTAACGTTATTATATTATTGTTTGATAGTTTGAAGTATTTTAAATCAAGCGCTGATATTTGATTTTGGATAAATAAAGATTAAACGACATAAATAATTTTTTAATTAAAAATGTAATGGACTTACTACATTTGTGCTCTTAATATTTTTTGAAAAATTGTTGATGTAATGCACACGTGTTGTAAGTCCATTACGATTTGTTGATTTTAATTTGCATAACAATTTTTCGTTTAATTTAAAATACAAAATAATACAACTTAAATGTTACTATGTTATTCAGACATTTTATAAATAGTTTAAACAAGTTTAATTCGGATTTAATCTTCACATTCATCGTCAGTTACAATATACGGCACTGTATCCTTTAGATTTTTTGAACATGGTAGATTATTTATAAAACTTTTATAATCTTCCGGTATAATTCCGTCACTAAGAAGCTTCAACAAGTCATTCTTCTTTTGATGAGTAATCGCTATTCGTTTATGATATTTTTGCTATAGATTGATTTCGGCCCATGAAATTGCTTGTATTGGTCTCCTAGCCTTTTGTACATCCATTTCCATAAAATTTTCATCATTTAATTCATATTTGTATTTAATTATAAAAGGGTTTTGTTTCTCAAACCTCATCCATTTTATCTTCATCCATTTTACAGAGTCCCGATCGGTGTTTATCTTGTTGTTCTTCATTACTACTGAAGCAAGAGTTTTTAAATCATAAAAATCATCAAACATTAAATTCTTGACAATATAGGGACGGGTTTTTTTTTCGTGCCATTTCAATTAGGAGGGCCCATTCTCTGGTGCTGTATATCTTTCTATGTTTTCTTGCTCTTTCAATCGTGGAGTGCATAGAATCAGCTTCTAAATAGGAATGACCAGATTCCATGTACTTCACGTCAATAATTTCTAAATTTGCGATTTTAGAAACGGAATACAGAAGAACTGATGCCATAAATTGGTTTCTATTCTGACCACCTGCTGTATCAGAATATGTCGTTACGTGATTTACTGTGTTGGGCAAGCCTTGAAGATAACATAATAAGCAAGTTCCAATTTCAGATGCCCCTTTGTTGCCCTGTGCTTCGTCCCACACATAACAATAACCATCTGCGTTGTAAGAATCGTAAATTGTAAAATTAAATACAGACAGTTTTCTTTTATAAAATATTTTGCCATCACCTGCATGTGGTACGTTTAAAATTGCTTGTAAATCGAAGGATATGGTACGGTTGGCAACACCTCCATCTTCAACTGCTGCTTTCTTGTCTATGTTTTTCATTATTGCATTTAGAGCATTAATCTTTTTTAGGTACATAAAAAGATAATTGAGGGTCATACGTGTGGAAAATTCTTCGATAGGTGTGTTGCTTTACGGGATTAGAAATGCCTTGTTCGGGACAGAACGAGTCTGTATACAAGCTGTACATTGTTGAAATGTACTTTCAGTCCTTTACGATTTATGTAGCTCTTACCACATTCTCGATTTTTCTTCCGTATATTCTTTTCCCATTGATCAGGGGCTGCAAATCTCCTTCTTTTCCGCTGTTGGACAATTTTTTCGTTGTTAGAGGTCTGCTCGTTATCCATGTCGTGATCACTTGAACTATAATAATCGTCCGATTGGTCAAAATCTGAGTCCGGATGGTATGATTCTTCTGAATCTGACAATATCGGCAAAACATCTTGACTAGAATTTTCTGTTTCATCAAAATTTAGATTAATGGAATCACATGGTGTATCTTCAAAAATTAAATCAATATCATTATAACAATTACATCTGCTTGTATATCTGACATAATACAAAATGAATTTAAAAACGAAATATTTACCAGCTTTGTATTCTTGTTCAGATATCGTATTAACACAGTATTTTGATTCGATTAAGGTAGAACATTCATAGTCGTTTTGAACAACTTCGGAATTCATAATATCAATAGCACTACTATTTAATAAATTATCTGAGAAAAAAAAACAACATTTATAATACTATGAAGATTACAATGTATATCCCATAAAACAGCTTACCAGTCATTGGAAACTTATCTACAACAATATCTGTAGTATTAACAGTACTATTTGAAATTTTATCATCTTGATTTGAGTTGGAAACTACATAATCATTCTGTATAATGACTTCAGCTTCCATAATATCATTAATAGCACTGATATTTATTGAGGCATCTAAGAATAAAACAACCATGAATAACGTAAATTCAAATAATGTAACCTATAAATTTCTTACCAGTCGTAAATGTATCTGAAATAATATCAGTCGGCACACACATTGGAGTTTTATCATTGTTATTAAAACTAGGTTTACCCTTTTCTGATATTGTAATATTATATTATATTATATTATATTATATTATATATTATATAGATTCGAATATATTTAAAATTGATGATTACAATCTTATACGTAAAGACCGTCTTACTAGAGGAGGAGGTGTAGCTGTTTATTTAAAAGCGACTTTCAATTACAAAATACTACATTTTCCGACTTCAGTTAATTTGGAACACATGTGGTTGAGTACGAGTGTAAATAATATGTCTATTATTATTGGTGTTATTTACAAACCTCCTACAGTTAACGATATGCAATTCGTTCAATATCTTGAAGATGCAATGTCGCATTTTGCGCTAATTAATAATAACATTATCTGTTGTGGTGACTTTAACATTAATTTATTAAATTCATCCAACACTGTCACAATTTTCAACAACATGATTGATTCATATGATCTATGTCAAGTTATAAATGAACCGACCCGATATTCTGAATTTACTGAATCCTTATTAGATCCAATTATAACTAATAAAAACAATGTAACTTCCTCGGAAGTTATTGACACACATGGTATATCTGATCATTGTTTAACATACTGCAAACTAAATTTTATAAGACCTATATCGCAACCTAAATTCGTAACTTTCCGAGACTTTAAGAATTTCGATTACAGCCAATTCAAAACTAGTCTTCTCTCTATCAATTGGTCAGTTATACTACAAATGAATAGCATTGATGATAAATTGGATTATTTACAAACTAACATATTGCGCTTATTTGATATTCATGCACCTCTAAGAACTGTACGAGTTACTAAACCAAAAGCACCATGGTTAACCGACAACATAAAGCTGCTTATGAAACTTCGTGACGATGCCTTGAAAAACTATAAAAAACTAAAGAATAATAACACTTGGGACTACTATAAGCAATTACGCAACTATACAACTAGTGCAATTCGTAGAGAAAAATCAGCATTTACCGAATACAAATTAAAACATTCCAAAGAGTCTAATATATGGTCTAATTTACGAAATCTTAATATTATATCTTCAAAAAACACTTCCATTCCCCCTACTATCAACGATGTGGAATGCATAAATAATTTCTTTTCTACACAATTTTCAACTCCTTCGGATAAGCCCGAACTAAATGATTTCTATTTAAATAATAAATATTCGGACAACAGTGCGCCTTTTTCTTTCTTATTTTGTTCTGAATGTGACATAGATCAAATTATTTCTGGAATCAAATCTAATGCTAGTGGTTCAGATAAAATAACAATTAAAATGGTCTCTTGGTGCACCACTTTCTTAACACCCTATCTTGTTCATATTTACAATGCGTGCATATCCACCGGATACTTTCCATCCGTTTGGAAGCAAGCTCTAGTCATCCCTATAGCTAAAAATAAAAATCCAACCAACGTAAATGATCTACGACCTATCAGTATCCTGCCAGTCCTCTCTAAAATCTTCGAAAAATTCTTAAACAATCAAATTGTGACTTATGTTGAAGCTTCAAATATTCTTCCTGTTGTGCAGTCAGGTTTCCGTACTGGTCATAGCACTGCGTCTGCTTTACTTAACATTTGTGACGATATTCTTAAATCTACTGATGTTGGGAATGTTACTGTGCTTGTTCTGTTAGATTATAGTAAGGCATTTGACACAATTGATCATAATTTATTGCGCTCAAAACTTCATTACTACAACTTCGACCCTGTTTCTATCTCTCTTCTTTCTTCCTTTCTATCTAATAGAAATCAACGCGTTATTCTGAACAGTGAAATCTCTTCTCCTTGCAACATCCCTTCCGGTGTTCCTCAAGGATCTATCCTGAGCCCTTTACTATTTTCCCTTTATACCTCAGACCTTAAAAAACATATACAACACTGTTCTTATCATTTCTACGCGGATGATACCCAGTTATATTACTCTTTTACACCTTCTTGTGTTCAGGATGCCTGCGACAAAATTAATTCAGATTTAAATTCACTTGTCCAGATTTCTCTTTCACATTCCCTACGTATCAATCCAGGGCCTCGATTCTGTAACTTTTAGCAACTCTACATGTTATTATATTCACTATTGCTCTCTGGCGGCAAAGAACTGAACGTCTGATATGACGTCATATTTGCAGCAACAGTTAGAGAAGTGTTGCTGCATCGAAGCGACAGTTGCTGCTGAAGTCAATTTTTGACATTATTCAAATTATTTAAAGGTTATGTGTGATGTAAATTTTTAACAAGTAGTTATTGGCATAATGGCTCATATTTATGCAATTCTGGATGTAATTGACGAATTAGAAAATGAAGAGGAACGCAATAATTCACGAATTTTAAGAAGAACAGTAAGAGATTTGAGCAATCCTTTTAATATTTTGGAAACGGAATTTATAAAAAATTTCCGTTTACACAAGGAGGCAGCATTATATGTAATTAATTTGTTAACACCATTCATAGGAGAAGGATTGCGGCAATCACGCATTCCAAATCATATTAGAGTAAGTATTTCCACGTAGTATAAATATTTATTATTCATCTTAATATTATTCAATTGTTTTTGCAGGTGTTGTCTATGTTGCATTTCTTTGCCGTTGGTAGTTATCAACGTAGTATAGGCAACAATTTAATTGTTAATATGAGCCAACCAATGGTGAGCCGTGCAATTCGCCAAATTTCAAACATTTTGGTGCGACATTTTACGAAACGATGGATAAAGTTTCCAAGAAATGATCAACAAAAGACCGATTTGAAAAATAGGCAAAAATAATTATTTTACTTAAGGCGATTGCCGGTGGTACGCAAAACAGCAGTTTAGTAGAAATCACGCTACACTTACATTTTTCAAGTAATATCTTCAAACTTGACATCATTGTGTAGAAGAAGGATCAGTGCATTTCGCTGACCAATTATTTTGCGTAATTAATAATCTTAACTTTAATTATGATAATTTAGAAAAACAACAAAAATGTTGTTGTTTTAAATTTAATTTTTAATAGGGAAAATGTACAAAGCATGAAAAATAATTTGGTCAGAGACATAGCCACAAGCTTTGTTAGTAGGCTAGTGAAAAAAAATCGAAAATATCTCTGTTCGTTTAGCTGTGGCTTGATTTCTACTAAACCCCTTTTCACCGCTTATTTCGGAAGTCTGAACGATAGACTATGGAGGAGACATCATTAGGGGAGTATGTTCCCCCTCTACAAGATACAACGTGCTACTATATTCGACCAATGACATTTATTTCTATTGGTAGATATTGAAATGAATGAAATTTCCGGGAATAGAAGAAATGAATGAATTTTGGATTGTATAAAAATACTTATTTTTTGTATGTAATAAATTTAAATAAATACAGTAAAATAGTCGAAAAAATTATTTAGGTAATTATAGTAATAAGAAATTGTAAGTAAAGTAAAAGTAAACAAAATAATAATAATAAGCTTTATTTTAATATAATATATAATATTTTAATGTAGGAACTAGTCTTTTTTACGATCATGGTTAAAAATGATAGCCTCTCAATGATGATAAAATATCGATGCAATAAATTACGGCATTCGATTAAATCTGTGTGATTTTTTTCTTAATTGAGCATTTTATTTTTAGCTGAATATCTAAAACATAATATTAATACTTAGGATTTCAAGTTCATTTGAAAACATGATTAATTATTAGCTAATTCCCTATAAGATACAATTTTATTTCAAAATACTGAAAAAACAATAAAAACATAAAGGACATAAAGTATCAACACAAAAGTAACATGGTGTTCATAAATAAAAATATTAATATTATTAGTTTTATAAGGTACTTTTTTATCATATCCACAGTTACATTTTAAATCGAGGAATATAAATTTTATTTTTAAAAATAGTCAAAGTTATAGGTAGCTCAATTTGACACTGAACAAAAACTTGTTACATTGTTGTTAAACTTATTTTTGTGTGTTGGTCAACTGTAGTAGCATTGTTGAATTTTCTCATAATGCTCGAAACAAGGACAAACATATTAAATGCACATAGCAAGAAATTGACTTAGCATTTCTTAAAAGTAGAAGGGGAAGGCGAGAAGTTTGTCTGAACTAATGTCGTACAAACTACAAATCTGACATCGCTCAGTGACCGGCAATGCTCTTAATATACAAATATCTTATAATATAAAATTTAATTTTCAGCTTTCTGGTTAATCATCATATGCGTGAGATTATTGGCATAGTAGATGGCACTCACGTTGCTATTGTAAAACCTGCAGATGAAGAAAATGAACATATTTATATTAATAGAAAAGGTTATCATAGCATTAATGTGCAAATTGTAAGCTTTTTCTTTCAAATTTTTGTTTTTAAATTACACGAACTTTATATTCTAGATTTGTGATGCCAAAGCACGCATAATAAGTTGTTTTCCTCGCTATCCAGGTAGTAGCCATGACTCGCACATATGGCGGAATAGTATCGCTGGAAGAACTATGCGTGCAAATTATGAGAACGGAGATGAAAGTTCACGGATATTGGGTATAAAAATAAAATTTCATACTTTAGATTTTATTAACGAATGTTTTTTTAGGTGATTCAGGCTATTCCTGTCTTCCGTGGTTGTTGACACCACTTGTCCGACCTACCACTGAACAGGAAATAAGATTCAATAATACGCTAAAACGAGTACGAAGTGGCGTTGAGCGCTGCATCGGAATTTTAAAAGGAAGATTCAGATGTCTTTTAAAGGATAGAACATTACATTATAGTCCTCCAGCTGCAGCCAGAATAATAATGGCATGCGCGATATTACACAATATTGCAATTCATTTCAATGTACCTGATCCAGAACCTGTTTGGGATGAAATTGACTTGGAAGTTCCTGAAGTTCAAGATGACCCACGGGCTGACGTAATGTGGAGACAAAGAGGCCAAAATGCACGACAAATGTACATAAATCAATATTATTAAGTTATTTTATTAAAAAAAAGGAAACTATGTTTGTTACAAAGGTTATAAAAAATAAATGTTTATTCTATACATACAAAAATAAGTTCATAATTACTTTATTTATTTGCAACTTTTTCTAGCGCAGTAGCTATTCTTCCTAAATATAAATCCATTTTGGAATTTAATATTTCTAATTCCATTTTAATTTCTTTTATATTTTTGTTTGTTTCTTTGGACAATTCCTTTAAATCCTCTGCTGCTCTAGTAGCTGCTGATTTTTTTTTATACGTCCGCGACGTTTGTACATACTCTCCCCCCAATGATTCACCATCACTGTCACTATCGCCTGCTCTTCTAGAAGATATAGATACATCTGAGGTTTCCTCTTGTTCGACGGTGGACACCCAGGAATCTCTTAATGCTGTCGAAGTTGTTGCTCTCGAAGTTGTTGCTGTCTCTATCGGCGGCTGTTCGCTGTCCAATATACATCCATCCGGACCCTCAATACCAAAAACAGCGTCGCGTGACAAAATATCTACTATTCTCTCCTCACTTGGATTTAGAGGAGGAATAGTTTCACCTGGGCCACCTCCTGTTTTTCGTCGACTGTTGGCAATTCCAGCCGCTTTTCTTTTTACTTTCATTTTTAAATGTGTCCACACTCTCTGCCATTTCGGAACGGTTTTAGGTGGACCATTTATATTTAAACTGTCGCATAATTCCTGCCACATTTTTTGGCTGGTAATTTTACCCTCCATACCAATTAATTTTCCTCTCGCGAAATCTTTGTTTGAACTCATAAAATCTATCATTATTTCTTTTTGTTCATTCGAGAGTTTTTCGTCTCTCTTTGATATTTCCATCTAAAAAGAAAATATCAAACAAATAATTTCCAACCAAAAAATAAAATCCAAAACTTACCTTCTTACTTGCAAATAAACAAAACTTATGAATAATTAAACTATGTATTTTTGTTGAAGGTTAAGCTGCGAAACGTCAAAACACAAAACGTTAAAACTGTTTTCGAATGAAGTTAGCAAAACTATAAAATATTTTGTGAAACTAACTTCGGATCTGATTATTTAAAAATAGCGATTCTGTAAGTGTGACTAGTAACTGTTGCTACTGACGTCATCACTGCAGCAACAGTAACAGTTGTTAAGTTACAGAATCGAGGCCCAGATAAATCATCCGTTGTTATTTTTGGTAACAGCCATCATGTTTCAGCTATACGTAACTCAGTCCACATTGCTGTAGATAATACGAGAATTCCTATTTCGAACCATTGTAAAAATCTAGGTGTTCTCATTGATTCTGATCTTCGCTTCATACAATATATTAATCTCCTGATTAAACATTCATATGGTATATTAAAGCAATTATGGTTGAATCAGGATCTATTAAATTCTCATTTACGTAAGCTACTAACTGATACACTCATTCTCTCAAGGTTCAATTACTGCGATATGTTATATGGATCATGTATTGATAGAATCACCAGAGGCCGTATTCAAAAAGTACAAAATGCCTGTGTTCGCTTTATTTTCAATATGCGCAAATTCGACTCCATCTCTCAGAAACTGAATAAAACTAACTGGCTAAACATGGAAAATAGACGTTATTTGCATTCTGTTTGCCTTGTGTTTAAGATTATCAAACAAGAAGTCCCGGTTTATCTTTTTAACAAATTAATTCCTCGTCAGACTATTCATTCACGAAATACTCGCTTTAAAAATCAGCTCCATGTCCCTAAATTTCGAACTTCACGTTTTAAGTCGTCTTTTTCCTATTGGTCACCTAAGTTGTTTAATGAACTTATATCTACACTCAACTACCGTAACATGTCATTCGCACAATTCAAGAAACATATTAACTCTGTTATCAGACATTTACAAAGTCAGCAAATGACGAGGGCTTGATTACTATGAACTATTTTATAACACGATGATTGTTTGTTAGTACTTCTGTACTACTTTTAAAATTTATTATTTGGCTTTTTTTTTGTTAATAAATGTACTGTTTATTAGTGGTTATGTGTAAGAACAGCTTATGCTGAACATTGCCACTTTAAATAAAACGTTAATAAATAAATAAATAAATAAACTCCAACACTTTCTTTAACACTTATTTATTCTGATAATATACCTTGTAAATACACCAATACTATAATACTAGAATACACTGAAACCACGACCGCTCTCTACTACAGTCTCTTCACTACTGTCCCCTAATACATTAATTCTATATTAATTACAATTACATTATCTAATACTATAATGTTACGTATATGTCTAGCTGATTAGGTATCCATCGGTCTCCACATTCCCTCCTTCTTTTTTAACTTGAGTGGTTTCACCCTAAAGCTACTATCTCCCTGCTCTGCTGAGTGATTGTCTTCTTCTTCTTGTGTAGTATGATTTTGGTTTTCATCTATCTCCTCCGTTATTGTACTGGGCTCGTTGACTTCTTTAACACTAGTCTCTGGGAGTTTCTTTACGTGCGTGATATGACGCTTAATGGTTTTACCTTCTTTCGCTAGAGTTACTTCATTTCCTACTTTTGCTATTACGTCGTACTCTGTGCTACCAAACCTTGGTGTAAGCTTATTGGGTATAATAAAATTCTGGACTAGTACTTTGTCACCCGGGCTGATATCATTTTCCCGAGCTCTTCTTGCTTCATCTTCTTTTCCTTTTTGTTTATTAACTATATCGCTATCACGAGCTTCTTCGTCTCCCGATTCTGCTGTAATGTCCGTTATTGATATAATTTTGTCTCTAATATTTCTCTTGAACATTAATTCTGAAGGCGATTTTCCGGTTGTTCCGTGAGGTGTTACGCTGTACATAAGAATGAATTTCTGCAAGTCTTTTCTATAGTCAGTATTATTTGCATAACTGATTTTCAGTCGTTTTAGTATAGATTTATTGGCGTTTTCCACTTCTCCATTCGCTTGTGGCCAATATGGGGGAGTTTGAATTAATTGAATGTTGTTTTCTGAGCAAAAATTCTTAAACTCTTGGCTTGCAAATTGTCTACCATTGTCCGCTCTTATGGACGTCGGGAATCCCAGTCTAGAAAATATTTCTAGTAGATGATCAATTATAACGGCTGACGTTATTACTGTTAAGAATTTTATTTCTTGGTATCTCGAATAGTAATCAATTACTACGAATACGTAAACTTTATCCGGTAGTTATCCATCGCAAGACATTGCCACGGCCCCTCCGGAAATTTGTGTCTGTTCATTGGTGGAGGTCGATTTGGTTGTGCTACAAGTAAGCAATCTTTACATTTCTTAACAAAGTTTTCCACCTGTTTATCTATGAGTGGCCACCAGACCTTTGCCCTTAGCCTTAGTCGTTTCATGACAGTTTCGCCGGGGTGTCCTTCGTGAGCTAATTCAAGTGTTTGAGTTCGTAGGGCAGACTATTTGAGTTAATTCTATGTCTATTTTGCTTTCAGCCGTTAATTGTGAAATACTCATTGCTCTGGGCGTACTTTGTTTTATTACTGTAAAGATATGTTGTTGACTTTCTTTGTCAAATGAACCCTCGTTTTTAAGTCGGCATAATCTTGAAACTGAATCTGCGATGTTTTCTTTTCCCGCTTGGTAAATAATTTTGAATCTGAAAGCTTGTAATCTTAGCACCCAACGTTCTATTCGTGCCGGTGGTTTTGATGATGGTTTAAATATGGCTTCTAGAGGTTTGTGGTCTGTAACGAGTTCGAAGGTTAGTCCTGCTAAGTAGAAGTAGAAATGTTCTACGGCCCATGTTGTAAGTAAAGGTAACTGCTGTAAGATGGCAGCACAATCAAAAGATAGACTTTGTAACTGAATAGGAAAATAAACGTTTACTATAAAAGTATCTTCTTTTATTTGTGTATTAATATTAAAACTAACTAATAATAAAGTTAATGAACAACACAAATACAACATGGCGCAGCCGTAAAACGCAATAATTAATAAAAAGTCGTAAATTAAAGTAATAAGTGAAGAAATTTAAAAACCGAACCTAACTTTAACACGAGGTGTGAAAAAAGTGAAAAATGGAATTTAAACCGCCAACAACGTTAAGACTTGAAGGTAACATTAGTGATAATTTCAGAAAATTCAAGCAAAATTTCGAAATATACATGAAAGCGTCAAATCATGTAAATAAAGACTCAGAAACAAAGGTGGCGATTTTATTAAACATAATAGGAGAAGAAGCAGTAGAACTGTTTAATACATTTGATTTAACAGCAAATGATAAAAAAGATTATGCAAAAGTTCTTGCGAAATTTGAAGAGTACACAAATCCCAGAAAAAACATAGTAATAGAAAGATTCAAATTCGGTAGTCGAGCACAGTTAGAAGGTGAAAGTTTTGATAGTTTCCTAACAGATCTAAGAAAATTAATCAAATCTTGTGACTATGAGGATCAAACAGAAAGCGTAATAAGAGACCGAATAGTACTGGGAATAAGAGATAAATCAGTGCAAGAAAGGTTATTGCGAGAACCAGAACTCTCTTTAAAAAAGGCGATAGATCATTGCAGAGCTTCTGAAATGGGAAAATCACAAGCTGAAACATTAAGAACAAGTGAGAATAAACTAGTAAATGCTGTGGGCAAATCACGTAAAGTAGAAGAAAATAAGTTTAACAACGTGAAGAAACAAGTAGTACAAGGAAGTGCAAATGATCCGAAGTACGTTTGCAAAAAATGTAATACCAAACATGGAAGAGCAAGTTGTCCAGCTTATGGCAAGCAGTGCCATAACTGTGGAAAGCCTAATCATTTCGCAGTGGGGTGTAAAATGAAGAAAATCAAACATGTTCAAATCAGTGAACAAATTAGTAACGACATTAAGGAAGAAACTAATTATAGTGAACATTTCATTGTAGATTCAGTCATAGCAGGCAGAGAAAAAGAATGGAACCAGAGTATCAGCGTAGAGGGAGAGATGGTCAATTTCAAACTCGATACAGGCGCCGAGGTCAACGTAATACCTGAAAGCATAGTAAGGTTACTACGTATGGAACAAGAGGTGAAGCCAACCAGGGTACAACTCAAGGCCTATGGAGGAGCTTTCGTAAAAACATTAGGTGAAGTAAAATTGAAATGTGAAATCAAGAAAAAAGGTAACATAGTAGTTAAGAAAAGTGTAGAATTTATTGTGGCAAATGATGAAAAACCTATACTGGGACTACAAACTTGTACAACTTTAGGGTTAGTTAAGAGAAATGAAATTAATAATATTACTAAAAATGAAATAGATACATTTTTAGAAGAGAATCAAGATCTATTCAAAGGTACAGGAAAGTATAAGTTTAAATGTAACTTAAAAGTAAAAGAGGATGTAGTGCCTATAGCTAGACCTCCTAGAAGAGTTCCTGTAGCTTTGAAAGATACATTAAAAGTAGAATTAGATAAACTAACTAAAGAAGGTATTATTAGTGTAGTTGAACACCCAGATGGCTGGGTAAGTAATTTAGTAATAGTGGAAAAGCCTGATAAGACAATAAGAATTTGTTTAGACCCACATGACTTGAACAAAGTTATTATAAGAGAGCATCATTTAATACCTTCTTTGGAAGAAATAAGCAGTAAGTTAGCAAATAAGAGTGTTTTTTCGGTACTTGATTTAAAAAATGGGTTTTACCATTTAGAGCTAACTAATGAATCCAGTAAATTGTGCATTTTTAATACACCATTTGGGTGTTACAAATTTAATAGGCTTCCGTTTGGAATAAGTAGTGCTCCAGAATTATTTCAGAAGTGTAATGAAAAACATTTCGGAGATATAGACGGATTGCTTATTTACTATGACGATTTATTAATAGCAGCTAAAAACGAAACTGAACATGACCTTATTTTAAGTAAAGTAGTAGAAAGAGCAAGAGAATTAAATGTTAAATTTAATCCTAAGAAAATTCAATACAAGGTTAGTGAAGTTAAGTATTTAGGATATAAATTTAATAGTCAAGGTATAAAAATAGATGAAGAAAGGGTTAGAGCTATAACAGCTATAAAAGATCCGTGTAACAAAAAAGAACTGCAAAAAGTGCTAGGCATGTTTAATTTTCTTAGATCATTTATACCAAATATGGCAACTGTAACAGCACCTTTAAGAGAGCTTTTAAAAGATAAAGTAGAGTGGTCATGGTTACCAGTTCATAAAAAATCATTAGAAAAGTTAAAAGACTTAGTTAGCAAGGCACCAGTGTTAAAAACTTTTGATAAAAATAAAGAAATAACGATTCAGTGCGATAGTTCAAAAGATGGCATAGGGTGTTGCTTGTTACAAGAAGGTCAACCAGTTGCGTATGCATCTAGGAGTTTGACGGATAGCGAGAAAAACTATGCACAAATAGAGAAAGAACTCTTGAGTATTGTAGTCTCAACGAAAAAATATCATTATTATATTTACGGAAAAGAAACAGAAGTATTAACAGATCACAAACCGTTAGTGGCGATCATGAATAAAAATGTAGCTAATATTATGTCAAATAGATTACAAAGAATGCGGTTAAAGCTTTTAAAGTATACTCTTAATGTAAAATTTTTACCCGGAAAGTTTATGCACATAGCAGATTTATTATCGAGATCCTATTTAAATGAAAACGAAGGAGATGATAAAGAAATGGTAGAAGTAGTGCACACACTTAGTAGACATTTACAAATGACTGAAAGTAGAAAAAATGAATTTCAAACTGAAACAGGAAAAGACGAGACACTAAAAAAGTTGATTGAATTTAATAAAATAGGATGGCCAGTTGATAAAGAAAGTGTGCCAGATTGTGTAAAGTTTTATTTTAAATTTAGACACAACATTACTGTTGAAAATAATTTAGTATTTCTAGAAGATAGAGTCATAGTTCCGCACAGTCTTAGAAAAAGTATGTTAAATCTTTTACATGAATCACATTTCGGGATAGAGAAAACTAAAGCTAGAGCGAGACAAGTATTATATTGGCCGGGAATGAGTAATGAAATAGAAAACATTATTAGCAAATGTGCAATTTGTGAAAAATATAGAAATAATAATATTAGAGAACCGTTAATTACACACAAAATACCAAGTTTACCATTTGAGAAAATAGGTATGGATATTTTAGACTTTGCAGGTAAATCTTATTTAGCAGTCATGGATTACTTATCTAAATGGCTAGAGATCATTCCTTTAGCTAATAAACAATCATATGAAGTAATTAAAAATCTTAAAAAATTATTTGCGACACACGGAATACCGAAAACCATTATTGCAGATAATATGCCATTTTTTTCATTAGAGTGTAAAATTTTTGCAAAACACTGGGACATTGATATAATAACTAGCAGTCCTAAATATCCTAGATCTAATGGGCTGGCAGAAAGAGCTGTACAAACGGCAAAACGAATTTTAAAAAAATGTAAAGAGGAAAGTAAAGAGATGTATGTAGCACTTTTAGAATATAGAAATATGCCAGTAGGTAGTACAAATGTATCACCAGCAGAAGTGTTAATGAGCCGAAAATTGAGAACAAAAATACCGATTAGTAAAAGACTGTTAAAACCAAAAGTACCAATTAATTTTAGAACTAAGCTACTAGAAAAACAGGAAAAAACTAAAAATTATCATGACAATAAAGTTCAAATTAGATCAGAATTTAAGCCAAATGAAAATATTGTTATAAAAAAAGACAATAATAGTGTATGGGAACCTGCAAGAGTTGTAGAAAAACATTGTACACCACGATCGTATATTGTACAGGATCAGAATCAACAGCTATTAAGGAGAAATAAACAACATATCAGAAAATCATTTAACGCTCCAAATTTTAGAGAATCTGATAGTTTTGAGAATGAGCTACCAATGGAAAATGTTGTGACATCAATGCCCTTAATAGGATCTGATACTGATTCTAAGAATAAGAATGTAACGAATTATGTAACTAGAGCAGGTAGAGCCGTAATAAAACCAAAGAAATTTGATGATTATATTATGTATGTACAAAAGATAAAATAACTGTTTTGTATTGTTCACTTTGATTTCCTTGTAAAAGAGGGAGATGTTGTAAGTAAAGGTAACTGCTGTAAGATGGCAGCACAATCAAAAGATAGACTTTGTAACTGAATAGGAAAATAAACGTTTACTATAAAAGTATCTTCTTTTATTTGTGTATTAATATTAAAACTAACTAATAATAAAGTTAATGAACAACACAAATACAACAGCCCACACTAGCGCTAAACTCTCTTTTTCTGTCTGCGAATATCTACGTTCGGTATCTGATAGACTTTTACTTGCGAACGATATAACTCTAGGTATTTCGTTAGTATTGTATTGTATCAATACCGCTTCCAACGCTACCGGACTTGCGTCCGCTATTAAGCGAGTTCTTAGTTTAGGATCAAAATATGACAATGTTGGCAACTTGGCTAAGGCATTCTTTAATTTGATAAAATTTTCCTCGTGACTCGGTGTCCATGTGAATTTTATATCCTTCTTTGTGAGGTTTCGAAGGGGTTCGGTTAATGTTCCTAGATCAAGAATAAATTTTCCTAGGTATGTTACAGTACCTAGAAAACTTCTTACTTCTTCTTTAGTGGCTGGTGCCCGGAATTGTAAAATAGCCGAGACTTTTCTATGATCAGCATCGATACCTTTTTCGGAGAGTGCGTGTCCTAAAAAGTTCAGCTCGCGTACTTTTGTTGCACATTTCGATTTGTTAAGTAGAACGTTACTATTCTCGAAAGCCTCCATCGTTTTTTTCAGACATGAGTCGTGCTCTTCTTCTGTGCTCCCAAAAACGATTATGTCATCCAAGTAGTTCAAACAATTTTTGCAAGATGATAAGATTCCTTCCAAAGTTCGTTGAAATATTTCCGGGGCCGAATTTACTCCAAACATTAACCGTTTATATCGGAACATTCCTTTGTGTGTGATGAATGTTGTAATCGGACGGCTGTCTTCATGTAACTCTAATTGGTGATAAGCGCTCATTAAATCAAGGCGAGTGAAATACTTCGCGTTCCTTAACTTTGTCATGACGGCATCTAATGTTGGCAGTGGGTAATTCACCCGAAGTATTGCTTAATTCGCTCTGCGCATGTCTACACATATTCTAATGTCGCCACTTGCTTTAAATATGACTACGATCGGTGAAATCCATGCGCTAGGCTCGGTAACTTTTTCAATGATATCTTGTTCTAGAGCCTCCTTGTGCTTTTGTTCAACTTCTGTTTCCACTGATATAGGTATTCGCCTCATTGGTTGTTGAACAGGTTTTATATTCGGGTTTATAGTTAACTTGATGACAATATTTTTGACCTTCGGGAACGATGTGTGTTGAACGTTGTTTACATTCAATCCTAATCTTAGAACTCCCAGCTGTTTCGCCGTTTCTTTCCCCAGTAATGAGATTTCTCCTTCGTTTTACTTTTTGAGAGCCACCCCCTGTAACAATAATTTACAGGTGGCTTCAGTAATTAGGTCTAACTAACCTTGCATTTTTTTTTTGTGGACCACCCTCTGCATATTAATATACAGCTGGTCTCTGTAATCAGGTCTAACTAACCTTGGTTTAATTATTTTTATTTTATCTGTGGACCACCCCCTGTATATTAATATACAGCTGGTCTCTCTAATCAGGTCTAACTAACCTTGGTTTAATTATTTTTATTTTATTTGTGGACCACCCCCTGTATATTAATATACAGCTGGTCTCATAAAATATGGTCTAACTAACCTTGATTTCTGGTTTCTTAATTATTTTCAGTTCGCACTACACATGGAGTTCGGCTTATCCTCGTCGCCAGTTTGTGCTACCCTGATGAGGGCAGATAATAAGAACTCCAACACTTTCTTTAACACTTATTTATTCTGATAATATACCTTGTAAATACACCAATACTATAATACTAGAATACACTGACTGAAACCACGACCGCTCTCTACTACAGTCTCTTCACTACTGTCCCCTAATACATTAATTCTATATTAATTACAATTACATTATCTAATACTATAATGTTACGTATATGCCTAGCTGATTAGGTATCCATCGGTCTCCACAGTAGTTATTGAAAATGTCTACAATATCATTAATATTACTGTATGATACATTATTAAAAGTTACAAAATTCAATTCATCTCTAACATTAGTGTTTAAAATTTCCTTCAAAGTTCTCCACATTGCTACAGAATTATTTTTACATTTATCAATTGCATTATTATAATATTTATTCTTTTCGTTTCTAACTGATGTGGTTACAAGATTTCTTTTATGTTTGTAAACCTGCCAATCAGTAGAATTTTTGGTGAACAAAAATCTCTTGTAGAGCCTCTATCTCGTTCTGAAATAGCATTTTTGATATTTGAATTGAACCATTTGTTCTTATTTTGATATAATTTTATTGTATTCTTGCTTTCATTTATTACTGTATATTATATAGGTACCGGGTGTATATTGAAAAGTGAAACATAGGCGTTTAACATGGTAAATTAGTTTTTCCGTTCGCATTGCTTCCCTAGTTATTTTAGACAAAAATGTTTCAAATAAATGTTGTTGAGCATAAAATTCTACATCCTGATCAGTAAACAAAATTTATTTGGGTTGCTTTATAACGGCATAAATAAAATTTGAAAATACACAGAATAGCGAATTAATAGTAACAGCCATGGAATTAAAAACAGGAGATGAACAAATGCGTAACGTTTTAAACGTCAAATTATTAGTACCTACGTATACATGATTTTGACAATCTATTATTCTGACATTGACGTTTAAAGCGTTACGCATTTGTTCATCTCCTGTTTTTAATTCCATGGCTGTTACTATTAATTCGCTATTCCGTGTATTTTCAAATTTGATTTATGCCGTTATAAAGCAACCAAAATACATTTTGTTTACTGATCCGGATGTAGAATTTTATGCTCAACAACATTTATTTGAAACATTTTTGTCTAAAATAATTAGGGAAGCAATGCGAACGGAAAAACTGATTTACCATGTTAAACGCCTATGTTTCACTTTTCAATATACACCCGGTATGTATGTATGGTATAATAAACTAATCCTTTATTAATTTACTCTTTTATTGAATTATTAACTGTTTCAGTCTTTCACATTTCTTAACTACCATCTTGTTTTCTTCTTGACTATTGACATACAAAAGCGCGCGTAACTTAATCGTACAAATAGATAAGTGGTGCCATCTATTACATTTATATATACTACAGTTCTCTGGCGCTTATTATAAATTCATACGTTCTGGTGGCTTCTTTTCTCTAGTAGAACGTCGGGGGAATTTAGTCGATGCTGGTCCACTTCCGTCTACAACGGTTCCATCTAACTGTTGATGATGTTCCTCAGCTTCTGCTGCTTGTGGTCCAGGTCTCGTATCTGGTGTGACAGCTGGCCCAGGCCTTACGTCTGGTGCGGCTTGTGGTTCAGGTCTCGTATCTGGTGTGGCAGCTGGTCCAGGCCTTACGTCTGCTGCGGCTTGTGGTCCAGGCCTAGTATCTGGTGTGGCAGCTGGTATAATTCCCATTTGTCTCTGTTTAAGGTTAAGGGTGCCTTGTCTCGGGCTAGTTGACCTTGGCGGAGGTAGATGAATGTGAATCTTATTATACAGGTCCTGCTTATCAACTTGACAAGACCGTAATTGGTTATAATGTCTTTTAATTATGTATCCATCGTCCAATTGAATTGAATAATGAAGACGACCTAGTCGTTGACGTACTGTTCCAAATTTCCACAATTTGTGTCCACTGTAGTTGCGTGATTGAACTCTCTCTCCGATAATGAATTTTTTCTCAAATTTGGGTTGCTCTACCTCATTTTTACTTCCTTGTACGGAGTAAGGAAGTATTGTAATCGCGAAAAATTTCGGTTCTCAGATTTTGACGGAAATATCCGTTTTGACCTTTTCTGAATCCATTATGACTAGTTTCGTCGTGACGTCTGTACGTACGTGCGTACGTGCGTACGTGCGTACGTGCGTACGGACGTATGTGTGTCGCATAACTCAAATACGGTTAGACGTAGAAAGCTGAAATTTTGTATTTAGGACTGTTATAGCATCTAGTTGTGCACCTCCTATTTTTGGTTTCAATCTTCAAACCGGAAGTAGTAAATTTAAAAAAAAATTTGATAAATAATTAATTTTAGGCAATTTTTTTTATTTTAAATGAAAGATTATGTGATTATTATCTACAATCGGTATTTTATAAATTTTTCTGTATCTTCTATCATTTAATAATAATTAAAGTATATACTTATAATTTAATATTTCGGTATCTTGTAGTCCATGATCGATTAACATTTGTTACTACGTAAAATTTAAATGATTATGACATGACAGTGACAGTAGCAGTGACAATAGTAAAATATCGTTTATATCTTCTTCTGCAGTTTAAATAAAATGACTAAAATATATTTGTGAGTATACTAGTATAATAAGTTAAAAGAATTTTTTATATTATTCTACATTTTAGTTATTAAGAAAAGTATGAACAAACAAGGCGTACAAGGAAGTCATGTGGTGTCCACGTCAGATTTTTAGTTCTGTTCATAGGTCGAATAATGTCTAGCTTGGTTCGAATGTTGTGTCCGTATAGTTGTTGTGCAGGTGATTTGCCATTAGCGAGCGGTGTCGCCCGATATTTGAATAGCAGTCGCTGGAGTTTCTCATGTAGAGATCCTGGTTCATTTAACATACATTTTAGTTTAGTTTACAAGATTTGTACGTACCTTTCCGCCTGGCCATTAGTTGCTGGATGACCTGGGGCAATCGTTCGTTGATTGATACCATTACGTCTGCAGAATTCTTGGAAGTCGTGAGACTTAAAAATTGTAGCGTTGTCGCTCACTAGGATTTCTGGTAGGCCGTGGCGACTAAATATTTCTTGTAAATAATAAATTGTACTGTTAGTTGTTGGTGCACTCTTTATTGGGTAAATCTCTGGCCATTTTGATTTAGCGTCAACAACTACTAGAAAGTGGTGCTCCAGGAACGGCCCTGCATAGTCCATGTGAACTCGTTGCCAGTTTGCTGTTGGAACTTCCCACTGATGCACTGGAGCTTTGGTTGGGTTTTTCTTTATATTGCAGCATTCGGTGCAGCTCTTCACCGTATTTTCTATGTCGGCATCGATTCCACGCCAGTAGCAATGATTCCGAGCAAGAGCTTTCATCTTTATCATCCCTACATGTGTAGAATGCAGTTCTTGAAGAAGCGCTGGTTGGAGTTTGACCGGAATTACTACTCTACGTCCGCGGAATATTATGCCTTCTTGTAATGAATATTCTGGGTTCCTTATTGTTCCATCTAAAAGGTCACATTTTAATTTGTTTAACTCAGTATCTTTGGTCGGTTTCAAGTCTGATTTCTTTGTCGGTTATTACATCAGTTGATATTTGCCGTATTTGCATTATTTGTAAGACATATTCATCGTCTACAGAAGTTTCAATGTAATTGGGTTTCTTGAAAAGTAATCAGCATTAGCAGGTGCTTCTGATTTCCTGTGAATGACATTGTAGTCAAACCCAGATAAATATTGTGCGTATCGTAGCATTCTACCGGTTGACAGTGCTGGAAGTTGTTTGGATGGATTGAAAATTGTAGATAAAGGTTTGTTATCAACAATTAATGTAAATTTCCTGCCGTATATATATTGAAAAAACTTCTTACTGAAGGCCCAGTAGATAGCTGTTGCCTCTTTGTCTAGTTGACTATAATTTTGTTCAGCTCTTGGTAAAGATCTTGATGCAAATGCAATAGGACGTTCATTTCCATTTAGTAGACTGTGTGATAGAACTGCTGACAGGCCATAGGGGCTAGCATTGGTCGCAAGAGTGACTGGTAAGCTTGGCGTAAACGGGATTAATACTTTTGCATTTTTAAACGCTTTTTCGCAGTCAGCTGTCCATTTGAATGATACGTCTTTCCTAAGGAGTTGATTTAATGGATGTAGCAGCATTTAGAATGAATTTCGAATAGTACATTATCAATCCCAAAAACTGTTTAACTTCATTGACGTTTCTCGGACGTGGAGCATCTATGATTTCCTTCATTTTCCCCTCTTCTTTACGTAGTCCATCTTCTGATATCGTGTGCCCTAGATACTTAATTTTTCTTTCAAAGAAGCGACATTTATCTAGATTCAAATGAAGGTTATACTTGCGTAGTTGTTGAAGTACTTTCATCAATCGTTGAGTGCATTCTTCAATTGTAGAACCTTGTACGGGGTGCGGCACAAAGGACGGACGCTTTTGAAATGGCTCGTACTCTCGCCCTATTAGTGCGAGAGAGGTGAGGAATATGTCATTCGACTCGTGAGTTCCTAGCATTTTGTTATCTATTGACATTATGGAGCCGTGGTCGCTTGAGCACCGCGTTTTTGCGTACGACAGTTTTGTCCGAAATAATGACTGTATTACGGCTGTACGGCGTGAGTTTCGTAGCCATTTCAACATTCATCGGAATCGAGCTGTTCCTTCTCGAAACACCATCCTTCGTTGGGTTAAAGCACTTCGCACACGTGGTGCACTGATGAACAAAAGGTCACCAGGAGCTCCACGAACGAGTCAAACCCCCTGAAAATGTGAAACGCGTTCGACATGCCCTTCTTCGCAGTCCGACTCGATTACCCACAACGAATGAACTTCGCACGTGAGATGGAAGCACTTATCGAGCAAAATGAGAACTTCATTTTATTCATGAGTGATGAAGCTCATTTTCATCTTAATGGCATGGTTAACCAGTCGGACTGCGAAGAAGGGCATGTCGAACGCGTTCCACATTTTCAGGGGTTTGACCCGTTCGTGGAGCTCCTGGTGACCTTTTGCTCATCAGTGCACCACGTGTGCGAAGTGCTTTAACCCAACCCCAATGAATGTTGATATGGCTACGAAACTCACGCCGTACAGCCGTAATACAGTCATTATTTCGGACAAAACTGTCGTACGCGAAAACGCGGTGCCCAAGCGACCACGGCTCCATAATGTCAATAGATAACAAAATGCTAGGAACTCACGAGTCGAATGACATATTCCTCACCTCTCTCGCACTAATAGGGCGAGAGTACGAGCCATTTCAAAAGCGTTCGTCCTTTGTGCCGCATCCTGTACCAATAAATCATCAAAGTATGCAACTGTTCCATCAAGCTCTTGAACTATTTGGTCAATAATTTTGTGAAATTCGTTTGGCGCTGTTTTTATTCTGAAGAATAAACGTTTAGCTAAATAGGTTCCTCGATGTGTTGAAATTGCTTGTATTCTTGAGCTGTCTTCATCGACTGGAACATGCAAGTATGCTTTGTATATGTACAGAAGTATTTTCCGCCCTTCATTTCATTGAAAATGTCTTCTATTTTTGAAATGGGGTATCGATGATCATGAAGTTGAGCATTGACCGTGACTTTATAGTCGGCACAGAGGCGCACGTTACCATTGCTTTTTGGTACGACTACAAGTGGTGTTCCCCATTCTGAGTTTTCAATTTTCTCTATGATTCCTTCTTGTTCTAATCGATCTAGTTCCTTTTCTACTTGGTCTTTGACGGCATATGGTACAGGTCGGGGTTTAATAAATATAGGTTTTGCGTTATCTCTAAGATGTAGAGAACATTCGAAATTGGCGAGTTTCCCAACTTCAGGCTTGAAAACATCGTTGAAATTTTTGATGATTTCATTGATATTTGGTTGAGCTTCAACTTCTTTTATCTCTTGTAAGTTGATGTTTAATTCTCGCACCCAGCGTCGTCCCAAAATGGCGCTATTATAGCCAGAAACAACATAAATTTCGCCCATGATTTCTTTGCCTTTATAAGAGACTGGGACACGAATTAATCCAAGTGGTTTAAATAAATGCTTTGTATATGATCTAAAGCAAGTATTAGTTTAATGTACCTGCTCTTTTAATCCTAGACTGTCTAGATCTTGTTTGCTGATTATTGTTACCGGACTCCCTGTGTCACACTCGAACTTGAAAGGCTTTTTATTTATCTCTACTTGAATTATCATGTTTGGTTCTATCTCAGTTGATGATGACTCTGAGAAAATGTCTATTACTTGAGATACATCGAAAGTGTTAAAATCACTTAAATCATCGTCATTTTGTATGTCGATATTATGAACGTTCTTGTTTTTCTTTAATATCGTGTTAATGCATACCTTGGCTATGTGCCCGTTTTTCTTGCAGCTTGAACAGGTTAGTTTCTTTCTGATACGACATTCTAGTAGTGTGATTGTTTCTTCCGCATCGTAAACATATTCCGTTTAATCCAATGGCTTGAAGATTAATATTTGCTGTTCTGCGTCTAGACGGTGTTTTAAAATGCATATGATTGTCACTTTGGTTTGAATATTGTTTTGAATTTGAGATCTTAGAAGTAACCTTATTTACATTTTGTAATGACGTATCTGTGAAGGTTTCTTTGCTTTGAATTTTATAACTTTCTATAGCTAGTGCTATTTCTTGAGCTTTGCCGAATTCGATATCACTGTTTTGTAAAATGATTTGTCTGATGTCTGAATTGGACAATCCTCTAATAAACTGTGCTCTTAGCAATTGATTTATCATTGATACAGTACATTCTTTGTCAGAGCATTTCGCTTTGAATTCACATGTTTTGATTAATTCTTTTAGTGCGGCGATGTAGCTGTTTATTGATTCTCCTGGATGTTGATTTCTTGATAGAAATTTATGTTGACTTGATAATATGTTTTGTTTTGGTGCCAAATGATTTTTTAATAGAGTCATGAGTTCTTGATACATTTTTTAATTTGGCATATCCGGAGCTGTTAGATTTGATAATAATTGGTAGTGCTTGCTTCCTAGACAATTGATTAGCACCATAACTTTTGATTCGTTTGTCTCGATATCGTCACCCACGAGTCCTTTTAATCGAAAAAAATTATCCAGCCGTTGAGAATTGCTATCAAAGGTTTCTGAAGTTTCATCAAACGGTTCGAATTGGATTGTTTGGGTTTGAAGTTTCTCTTTTGTCGAAATTGTGGTAGGTTGTTGTTGTCGTTGTAACGTAAGAACCAATCCACTTAGTGCTTCCACTAAATTCGATAATTAAGCCATTTTTTGATAATGTTTTTACTTCTTACTTATTCTTCGTCGCCAGTTATTATATATGTATGGTATAATAAACTAATCCTTTATTAATTTACTCTTTTATTGAATTATTAACTGTTTCAGTCTTTTACATTTCTTAACTACCATCTTGTTTTCTTCTTGACTATTGACATACAAAAGCGCCCGTAACTTAATCGTACAAATAGATAAGTGGTGCCATCTATTACATTTATATATATATATATACTACACTGTAGATATGGTATTATAAAATAAGTTGAAATATGTGTTAACATCAGAAACTGCCTAAGGCCAATTACAACTAATTAATAAATTACTTACAACCTTCACATTTATCCTCTTCACAATTATTATTGGTGAGTTAAGTTCAGTGTTCAGTGTAATGTCCACATGTATTTTTATGATTTGATGGTCCGTAATTTTAGGAGTGTCCATTACATCACAGCTTAAACTAAAGTCATTACATACCACATAATCTATCAACGAACTAGAGTTTGAAGTTATTCGTGTATAGTTCCTTACACATTGTTTATAACCATGTTCCTGAAATAACTCCCTCTTTTAGCATTAAAAAAACAATTAATAGTTGACCAGTCAATATTGAAATTAGCATAAAAATTTCATCGCTGATATTAAGGTTGATTAACCATACGTCCGTGAATGATAAAAACTGTGGGATACTGCTACTAGGTGATCTGTATAGCCCGCACAATACATATTTAATATTATTCAACCCAATAAATGACACTGTTAACAGCCACCAATCACCATGAGCCTGGATTTTATTAACTGTAGAACATTTAAGACTTTTATCAACAAAAATTATTACACCTCCGCTATGTCTGCTATTTGTGTCACACCTAAATGTTTTGTAGCCTTCTATGTTAATTTCGGGATCTGAAAAGTCGTCTGTAATCCGAGTTTCAGAGAGAAACAGGATAAGCGGGTGAACCGTATTGACGAAATGCTTAATTTCAGTAATGTTCGCTATACAGGGTGTTTCTATACCTTTGCACGAAACTTCAATGACATATATTTTGATATACTGATTATAGAACAAAAAGAATTTTTTAGAAATTCGCAAAAATAAGGGTAGTGTACTCGTTGCAAACATTTTTAGTGCCACTGGTTTGATGCTACATTTAATTATTTAAAATTATGTTACTATAGTTAGTTTTTTTTAAGAATTCTGTGTGGAGAAGATAGGACTCATTTGACCTTGATCTCTGATTGGTTCAAATCGCGGGCAAGTTTACACAGACGAAATTTAGTTGTCCATCTCAACTTTTTCTATTTATCTCTCTCTCTCTCCAACCGTACTGTCAAGTTATTTGATAATGCATGCTACAGTAGAATCGGGGAGACAGCCGAGGTACGTCATCATTTGGTGAAAAACTTTATAATATTAAAGTAACTGATACGAAAACAAAAATTGTACCAAATGTAAACAAAAATTAATAATGAGTTTTATAAATATGCCTACGTGTTATATTATCATTAAATCAATATAAAATAGTTAATATATGTATTTAAATTACCGTATATGAATCCATCAATTTTATTTTTTTTTCTTCGAGTGGTAACACTGAATTATAGTACGTTTATATGCTTGATTTACTGTGTGAGTTTCTGATTTTCTTTTGGCTTCTTTTTTACCAGTTTGGTTTATATCTTTTTTTTAAATCTGTCTTTTTCAAAACAACATTTCGTGATTATTGTAACATCGTTGCAACATGCACATCATATTACATTACGATTCAAAGAACTAATGTAAACATGTTCACAGCTGACGTCACATAATTTAGTTACATTTTGTAATGACGTACCTCGGCTGTCTCCCCGATTCTACTGTACATACAATTTTTAATAGACTAGGAAAGTGTGACGTCACACCGCCTTGTGTTGCCATAGCAACACTTTCCAAACAAACATTTAGAACCATTTGGTTAGCATAGACGATTGGAAGAATATATTGTTATTTTATCTATACAGTTAGCATTTAACTGTATATCTACGGTACGTTATACCTTATGTATTAATGAACCTATTTTACCAATGTATTTTATTTAAATACAACTAGTATGATTACTATACTGATTTAAAACAAATAATATTTTGAGGTTATGGTTTCATATTTGTATTAATATCTTATAATCAGATCAACATTTAACACTTTTTTCCTTTATTTATTTAATTATTTATTGAGAAAGATGTGTTTGACAAGCTGGTGGAAGTAGAAGGTCTTGATTCACCATGTTCTATATAATTTATTGAAGAAATAGAAGGTCTAGATTCATCGTATTTTAAATCAGGCGTTGACGATGTAGTTGGTCTGTATTCATTCATTACAGTCAGGTGCGAAACACATAACCATGGTCTAAAATACAAATTTTTATTATAAAAATTAAATTATTAATAACAAACAATACCACAAAACAAAATAATACACTTTGAATGGTTGAAAACATTATAACCTCAAAATATGATGTTTTAAATCAGTATACTAGTAATCATACTAGTTGTATTTAAATAAAATAAATTGGTAAAATAGTTTCATTAATACATAAGGTATAACTTACCGTAAATTTAAAGTTAAATGCTAACTGTATAGATAAAATAACAATATATTCTTCCAATCGTCTATGCTAACCAAATGGTTCTAAATGTTTGTTTGGAAAGTATTGCTATGGCAACGGCAACACAATGGCGGTGTGACGTCAGCACTTTCCTAGTCTATTATATTAGGACGTAATAATATATTTAAAAACTACTATAATGAAAATTGTTCATAAAGTAAGTTTTTAATTATCATTTTAATGAAACTTCCATGCATACGTTTAAAACTGTCATCTGTCACTTGAATTTCGTTTGTCATTTTTTAATTTAATTTTTTAAACATTTTGATTTTCTAGTCTTCATTTAGCGATTTTATAATATTTATAAATAAGGTAATTACCATTATTTGATTCAAATGCACTTACATGAATATTATTATTTGAAATCATTATATTTGAATTTAGCACCAAATTTTGTAACTAGATTGAAAGTTCTTCACAGTATAAATCAGTCTTTTAGTTACAGAATTCTTTAAAAAAAACTAACTATAATGAAATAAAATAAACAAAACTAATTAAATTAAAGGTATTATGTAATTTTCAGTAACAAGTGAATGTTTTTATTGTTAGAGTAGGTCAAGGAAAAAACAAAGTTTAGGATATCTTTTTTTTTAATTTCATCAAAATAAACTACAACAACTCATTGTTATAAAAATTGTTCAAAATTATTTCCTCCTGCAGCTATACAAAATGCAGCACGTTGTATCAAACACACACTACACGCCCGATGCAATGAATTTTGTTGCCTTATTATTTCCGCACAGTTTTCAATACGTTGCCGCGGTGACCGGACAAAACAGAACAATGAAAAAACAGAACATGAAAAAACAGAACATGAAAAAACAGAACATGAAAAAAGAGAACATGAAAAAACAGAACAGTGAAAAAACAGATCAATGAAAAAAGAGAACAATGAAAAAACAGAACACTGAAGAAACAGAACAATGAAAAAAGAGAACAGTGAAAAAACAGAACACTGAAAAAACAGAATATTGAAAAAAGAGAACATGAAAAAACAGAATATGAAAAAACATAACAATGACAAAACAGAACTCGAGGAGGGTTTTGTTAGCATAGATTAGTTTATGTTAAAAAAACGGAGTTCTGTTGGACTCAAGGAGGGTTTTGTTAGTATTAATTAGTATATGTCAAAAAACGGAGTTCTGTTGGACTCAATTAGGGTTTTGTTAGTATTAATTAGTTTGTCAAAAAAACGGAGTTCTGTGGGACTCAATTAGGGTTTTGTTAGTATTAATTAGTTTATGTCAAAAAAACGGAGTTCTATTGGACTCAATTAGGGTTTTGTTAGTATTAATTAGTTTGTCAAAAAACGGAGTTCTGTTGGACTCAAGAAGGGTTTTGTTAGCATCGATTAGTTTATGTCAAAAAAACGGAGTTCTGTTGGACTCAATTAGGGTTTTGTTAGTATTAATTAGTTTATGTCAAAAAAACGGAGTTCTGCGGGACTCAATTAGGGTTTTGTTAGTATTAATTAGTTTGTCAAAAAAACGGAGTTCTATTGGACTAAATTAGGGTTTTGTTAGTATTAATTAGTTTGTCAAAAAACGGAGTTCTGTTGGACTCAAGAAGGGTTTTGTTAGCATCGATTAGTTTATGTCAAAAAAACGGAGTTCTGTTGGACTCAAGAAGGGTTTTGTTAGCATAGATTAGTTTATGTAAAAAAAAACGGAGTTCTGTTGGACTCAAGAAGGGTTTTGTTAGCATAGATTAGTTTATGTCAAAAAACGGAGTTCTGTTGGACTCAAGAAGGGTTTTGTTAGCATAGATTAGTTTATGTGTTCTGTTTTTTCATGTTCTGTTTTATCAATGTTCTGTTTTTTCAGTGTTTTGTTTTTTCACTGTTCTGTTTTTTCATTGTTCTGTTTCTTCAGTGTTCTGTTTTTTCGTTGTTCTCTTTTGTCATTGTTCTGTTTTTTCATGTCCTGTTTTTTCATTGTTCTGTTCTTTCATGGAATCGTTGCCGCAATTCTTCGACTGTTTCTGGTTCATTTTGATTGTCATACACTAGAGATTTTAAATGTCCCCATTAAATAAAAATCCAATGGATTAAGATCTGGTGACCTAGGAGGCCATGATACAGGTCCACCGCGACCTATCCATCTACCTTCAAACACTTCATTTAAATGTTGCCGAACATTTCTTGTAAAATGCGGTGGTGCACCGTCATGCATGAACCTAACTTGTTGACGCACATTTAATGGAACATTCCGGTAAATTATTTTGAAGAAAATGTAAATAATTATTTCCGTTCATTCTGTTTGGTAGTATGTAGGGTCCAATTAATGTACCATTTACTATTCCTGCCCAAACATTTAAAGAAAATCTATGTTGAAAACTACTTCTCACAACAATATGCGGATTTTCTTGAGACCAACAATGAGCATTATGAATATTGTGAATTACATCTCTTGTAAAAATTGCTTCATCACTAAATATTATTTTTGACGTAAAATTAGCATTTACAGCATGTTGTTCTAACAACCACTCACAAAATGTCAATTTCGTGGAATTACTGCATGAACTCTTTGGAAATGAAAGGGATGAAAATTATAATCTTTAAGAATTCTCCAAACTGAACAATGAGACACTTCACCCATAACACGAGATATTCTTCGCGTACTGACTGTAGGTTCAGCGGCCACAATTTCCAAAACTTCATTTTCAACATCGTTTCGTAATCTTTGGCGACCGCCACCTCGTCCCGCATTTCTGTGTAAGGTTCCCTCATCACGAAGACGTTGTGTGATCCTCACAAACATTTGGCGATGTGGATGACGTCTTTGAGGATAACGCTGTGCATAGATTCGCGCTGCTAATTCGGAATTTTGTCCATACACTAACAGCATATCCACTAATTCACTATTGCTATAAATTTTTTCAAATTTTCCCCACAACACTTTACCCTTTTAATACTGTATACGAAATCAGACTAGGAACACAAATAGAAAAGTAAATTTTGTTTAAAAATCATTACGTAATAAGACCAGGTACCTACATAATAAGTAATTAATAAATTATTATTTGTAGGCAGTTCATATATTTTATTTCATTAATAACATAATTATAAATAATGTAATGTACTATTAATCCAGTGGCACTAAAAATGTCCGCAACGAGTACACTACCCTTATTTTTGCGAATTTCGAAAAAATTCTTTTTGTTCTATAATCAGTATATCAAATTATACAGGGTGTCTCTGTACTTCGGGAAAAAAATTAAAGGGTATATACTGTAAGACGTACTGATCATGGAACAAAAAGAATTTTTTTTAAATTCGCAAAATTAAGGGTGGTTTACTTGAAATGAACATTTTTAGAACCACTGAAACAGCGTACTTTATTAAAAGAATAGTATATTACAGTACAAGTGAAGAAACTAAGAGTTTTGCTCACGCGTGTGGCAGTTTAGTGCACGAGGCACAAGCCGAGTGTGCTAAGGCACACAAGTGAGCGAATTCGTTTCTTCACGAGTGCTGTATAGCGTTTTGTTCAATCCTGCTATTTAAATTTTAAAAAATTATTTAAAATACGTTAATATTTGTAATATCAGCTGGTATTTTGTTTTTGTTTATGAAAGGACTGTAAATAATAATCAACATAGCCAGTTGCTATGGTTCATATAAAAAAACATTCACTTTTATCGAGAAAAATAATTCTGTCGCCGCGTGGTTAAGTCAATTTTATCAATTTTGAATATATGAATGTTCCTGTACCAGAAATGAATCTAATTCCAGAAGATATTCTTAATGAAGCAAATTCCGCTACTTTTCATTTACTTCCCGAAAAATCGAAAGGAAGATATTTGAAAGAGAAAGAAAATTTTTGTCAATGGATGCAACTAAGAAACGTAAACGTTATATCGGAGGAAGTTGTAGTTGCTTATTTTAATAGTTTAATAGGGAAGTATGCGCCGCCGTCCCTTTGGTCAACATACTCTATGCTGAGATTGACGTTATTTGTGTATGAGAAAATAGATATTAGCAAGTAAGTATTATATTGCTGTATTTTAAAAATTGCTGGATGTAACCGCATTATTAATTTGTAGGTTTAAGACCTTGTTTGCTATTTTGAAAACTAAATCTAAGGGATATCAACCTAAGAAGGCAAAGACGTTCGATCAAAAACATGTGGCGAAATTTATTAATGAAGCTCCCGATGAGATTTTTTTGCTTATGAAGGTAGTTATTGTTATGGGCGTCATGGGCGCTTGTCGGTGTGATGAGTTAGTGAATTTAAAAACCACGGACATTGAATATAATGGATCTATATTAATTGTTAATATTATGAAAACCAAGAATTACAAACCTCATTCTTTTGATGCAGAAGGAAATGGTTTTAATGGTTTGCAAGTTTATCGGAAATATGCAGCGTTACGCCCTCCAGCTCTTGACGCGGGAAGATTTTTTTTGTATTATCGTTCGGGAAAATGTACAGTGCAGCCAGTTGGTATCAACACACTGTCAAAGATACCTAAAATGGTGGCGAACTATCTTAAGCTCAATGATGCCCATTTATACACCGGCCATTGTTTCCGGAGAACGTCAGCAACATTATTAGCCAATGCTTCTGCAGACATCCTGACGCTGAAACGTCATGGAGGGTGGCGTTCATCGTCAGTAGCAGAAAGTTATGTTGAAGAGTCCGTGGCTAATAAAATTGAAATAGCGAAAAAAATAATTACTACCTGTGACGAGGGCGCAAGCACAAGTAAAGAAATTCGCGTACATGTTGAGGCAACGGAAAAGAGTGAAGTAGTTACTAATACGGATGATCAACTTTCAGTTGCTAGCATATTGAATCAGCCTGTTTTTAATAATTGCCAAGTTCATTTGTATTTAAATAAATAAATGTGATTTCATTCAAATAATCAAATAAATAAATAACTGTTATGAATTTTATTGTAGTGGATTATTACTAATTTCAGTAATGACAAGTGAGTTGGCGAAAGTATTTTTCACTCACTACTTTCGCCCACTCGTTACCATAGTAGACAAAACAAGAGGTTTCAATAGCAGGATTGAACAAACATAATTTTTAATTACACAACATCAGACATTTATTTGGCGTTGTGTAAACAATTACTACTTGTATTATTAGTAGATTTAAATAAAATAATTAAAAATAGCTATAAACCAGTGGCTAACAAAATGTTTCCTTTAAATACCATGCAAATTATTTTGCGAATTTTAAAAAAATTCTTTTTGTTCCATGATCAGTACGTCTTATAGTATATACCCTTTAATTTTTTTCCCGAAGTACAGAGACACCCTGTATATGTCATTAAAGTTTCGTGCAGAGGTATAGAAACACATTAGACTTAAATCAAAATATCACAAATTATACAAACCTAATAAATCTGATCTTTATAAGTGTGAATTTCAACGTCTACGTGCTCTTGTAAAAAAAGACACCAAACTAGCATACACTTCATACTTGGCTGATACTGAAAACCATATTAATTCTGATCCTAAGCAACTTTGGAATTTTGTAAATTCTAAGAGGAATAAGTCACGCATTCCTGGCACAATGTATTTTGGACAGCAAGAATTGACCACTACACATGACATTGTTCAAGGTTTCGCAGATTACTTTGCCAGCGTCTATGTAAATAATGATGCAAACCCTACATTACTCACTGATGATTTAATTAAAAATATAGAAATCATTAATTTCTCCCACATTTCAGAGTCGGATATACTTTCGGCAATTCACAACCTTAAACCCTCTCGTAATCCTGGTCCCGATAACTTTCCTGCTTATATATTAAAAGCTTGCAGTCATTTCTTCGTCAAACCTTTTCTTATTCTTTTCAATCTATGTATCAGCAGCAACGCATTCCCATCTCTCTTAAAAACTTCATTCATCACTCCCATATTTAAGTCTGGGGATAACTCTAACATCTTAAACTATCGTCCTATTGCAATATTATCTAATATATCAAAAATATTTGAATCCATTCTTTTTTACAATATGACAAAAAAGCACATCTCACCTCACCAGCATGGTTTTGTGAAAGGCAGATCAACAACTACAAATCTGATTAATTTTACTGAATGTGTTGCGAATGCTCTTCATGATAATAACCAAATTGATATGGTTTATACAGATTTCTCTAAAGAATTTGATAATATCGATCATAAAGTACTCCTTCACAAATTCCAGCATAAGTATAATTTTTCTGATAGTCTTCTCCATTTAATTTCTTCGTATTTGAGTGAACGTAAGATGGTAGTTCATTACAACAATTACACTATTACACATCTCATCCCTTCCTTGCTACTTCCGGGGTACCTACCTCAAGGTTCAAACTTAGGCCCTTTGTTGTTCAACTTATTTATAAATGATATAGTTGACTGTATTGAATATTCGAAAGTATTACTGTATGCGGATGATATCAAAATTTTCAAAGTCGTTAACTCAATTGATGATTGTAACAAACTCCAGTCTGATTTGCAGAAAGTTCTGGCTTGGTCTAAGTCCTCCAATTTAAATTTTAATCTTTCACATAAATAACATTGTAAATTTATCATATATAACTCTTGGATTTATTATACGTAATTCTCATTCCTTTAACAAAGTTTCTACACTTCAAACATTGTATTGTACGTTTACGCGTTCTAAATTAGAATATGCACTTCAAGTATGGAATCCAATTTATATAAAGTATTGCCAAGCTACTGAGATGATTGAACGCAAATTTATAAAATACTGCCACTTTAAAGTTAATAGAACATATCTCGGTCATGATTATTGTTACGAACAATTATTAAAATTTTTTAACATGACTTCCCTAGTTAACCGTAGAAAAATTTTGTCTTGCCAATACTTATATAAATTATTAAATAATCTTACCGATGATTCACTGATGTTGTCTAATATACTAATTTATGTCCCTCGTGTGTCCAGTCTGGCAAAACAACTTTTTAAATGTAACATTGGACGAACAAACTACGAAAATGGGTCACCTATTAGACAACTTTGTAGAATTTTCAACGACATTGTTATAGATGTGGATATTTTTGCTAATTCATTAGTTAAATTTAAAAAAAATTTAATTATAAATTTTAGTAACTAAATAATTATATTTATATGTATTTCTGTTACCAAATTAATTAGTGTTTGTATGTCATTGTGTTCACATTCAATAATTTCTTTAAATTTGTTCATATTTTGTTCCTCTGATTAAGTTTTTTCTGTACTTGTTTTTCTCGGTGCTTGATGTATTTTATTTTAAGTCTACTCTCATTATACTTATTGTATTTTCAAATCCCCCTGTAACACGGCCGTCTCTATTTATCAGGCCGGAGTGTGCACATGATGGCAACAAGACTAGCGGTCCTATTTTCACAAAACGAACGAAAATGAATACATTACTTTTTCAACTTATTTTTAAATTACTCAGAAACTACTGCAGATATCGTAATGAAATTTTTACCAGTTATTTTCATAACAATGTTCTTAACAAATATAAATTTTTAATTGGAAATTGTTTATAATAAAATTGTAATAATTATTTAAAAGATGCTATGTTCACAAATAATGTAAAAAAGTAGTATGCTGCTAACTTTTGTATTTGTTAAAATAGACATATAGTATAAGCGTACGAAGTGTTGAGAAATGTTCAAATTTTATTCTGTTAAAAGAATTATAACGATATCTTAATTGTATCGTGAGATATTTAACTTAGAAACTAAAATTTAATGCGTTCACGCTCCATTATTATAAGCGCGCAAGACCGCTGTTACTGTTTCTGAGTTCCCGGTAGCCGTGTTTAGGTTCAGCTACATTCAGCGTTCGTCGTCACTTCTTGTTTATAATTTAGTAAAATACTAAATCATATTTAAAATTGAAGGTAAGAAATATTAATAAAAACTTATTATTAGTTCTATTTTCGTAATTATTTTTCATTTTTGTGAACACAAAGAAAACAAAACTAAATTTTAAAGTAAGTTGATTGTTGTCATCATACCGTTTAAAATAAATGTTTCTATCAAAATTAAAATAATGTTATGTGTAATAGAAGAAGAAAAAACTGTTAATGAATATTGTACTAAGTATTTAATTTGTAATTTTTGTATATATCAGGTGCCACGTCGTTGCTCTGCGCCAGGTTGCAAAAGTAATTACGATTCCAAAATAATTAAGGATGGTTACGTAACAACTTTCAAATTTCCAAAAGATGAAAAGTTATTATGTTGTGAAAACTTATTTATTTTATACATTGTTCAATTATACACTTGAAAATTCTATAATTAAACATGTTTTTACTGCATATTTTTGAAATTTCCATACAACGTATAGCGCGCGTAGGACCACTACCGGTACTCGATGCGCTGTTGCCAGTGTGAAGACTCCGGCCTGATAAATAGAGACGGCCATGCCTGTAATTGGGACTTCGGTCCTGTTGGGTGGATACTAAATAAATAAATAACTTTGAGCATTCATGTAAAAAATATTCTGTTTTTGTTGCTGTGGTTGCTATATGTATTTAATTTTATTACGCTGCACTTCTACTTTCCTCAAAAATACTGGACAATTTCGATCCAACGCAGAGTTAATATCTAGGCTAAATTTGAATTTATCATTCGCATATTTGCAGTTCACACAAGATTGTGTTTGTACCCTGCATTCCTTGTAATTGTGTTAAATTCCACATGAACTGCACGCTTTAGGATTGTTGCACATCTCTGCTTTGTGACCGTATCCTAGACATTTGTAGCATCTCATTATTCGAAGGTCTTCATAAACAGGACATCTATTCCAACCGATATTTACTTTGCCGCTGCTGGTTAAAGACGTAAATGTAACTGAATCTACTTCAATCAATGCAGTAGTCTTATTATTTCTCTCCCATGTTTGCTTCACTACTATCGATGCTTCCTCAGTTATATTTTCAATTTGCGCTCTTAAATTACTTATAATTTGTTCCGAACTCATTTTTTCGTTAATACCAACAATTTTTGGTTTTTAAGATTTCCTATTGTTACTTCGTATTTAGTTTCTATTTTTTTTGTAACTTCATTACTTAACTTCTGTACGTCATCTTGTTTGGAACAATGTACAACAATTCCACCATCTCTAACATTTCTAATGGATTTAACTCCAACTGATAATTCCGACGGTTTTATACTTTCCTGAAGTTCTTTTCTCGTTTTTATAACTTTGTTGATCAGTTTTGGGTTTTATAATAACAGGCGGATTATTTTTTGCTGTATTTGCATATGTGCTTGCAAGGGAGACATTTTCAACCGCACCGTTATTTAAAATTGATTTGATAGACTCAATTTCTACTCTTAGTTGGAGATCCAAGCATCTGTAGCTCGCTTATTTAAAGACGACCTTTGGTGTCGCTCCTCTAATAATTAGTTTTACATATTCTTATAGGAAATTTTCCGACGAATCTAATGGTGTTAATCGCCGTTTTCTATTTTACTGCGTTTATTCAAAATCCACAATTTTCAAAAAAATTACGACTTTCTGTCTACAACACATTTTTTAACTTTAACTTCTTATATCTCTAGTATTTTTTATGATAACTTAAAAATTCTTTTTGCTTTTTATTCATTTAAGTATTTCCATCGTACTGAAGTAAGAAAATTGCAATTTCATTGTTTATAAAGTGATGAAAAAAATTTAAAACTAAAAACAGACATGCCAAATTTACGATTTTGCAGTGTAATTTTCAGTGAGCGTACAGTTATGGTAATCTTAAGAGATAGACCCATACATACTGCGACAAAGTTATAGTACAAGAATCAAAGAAATTTTTTTCATAAAATGTACCAGTTCTGAGAAAAACGAATATATAAATAAAACTTCTTTTGTGCTGGCGTTCGCGCGGCCCGCAGTCATGAGTTTAGCCGTTAGCCTGTGCTGTGATGCAGTCAAACGTTTGTATTTTTATATTATTTTAGTTTAGTTTTAAGGAATTTTTCACATCATAATTGTATAATAAACAATAATTTAATGAATCCTTTTAGATTAGAATTGGTATAATGTAATATAAATTATTAAAATAATTTGAAATGCAGTACACAATTAAATACAAAACTATATAATTCTACCCTATTAAATTATTCAACTAAGTATTTACACATTTTCCTTCACACATAGAACGTACAGTATAATATAATTTTATTTCTGATACATACTAGTACATTCAATTTAGAGTATAAATTAGATACTATATTATAAAGCGGTTTTGGACTTTGATTCATATGAATTGGTATAAGTGAATTATTATCTATTTTGTAGGTTTATAATTGGGTTCTAGTACTCACTGGTTCTATGATACTTTTAAATATTTCAATTTGATAAACTGCTCTTTTTAATTGAAATTTGAATGCGTTTTCTGTTTGTGGAAAATGTGTAAAACGCTTATTTTGTATGTATTTTTTTTCCTATATTAAATTTATAACTTACAGTACCTATATTGCAACCAGTTAATACGTACGTTGATAATAGTAAATTTGCAATATCACTTTCAGAAACTGTATGTTTGTTACTGAAATGATGTAGGTACCTTGTTGAATTGAAATGCATTTTTAATTTTTATACAGCCATATGGACGTTTCCAATTTTGTACAATAATATAAGGCCATAACGAAAACATCTGTGTTTGGGGAAATAATAATTATTGTGCCACAATTAAAATATGATACTACACTAAAATTTGCAGCAGCGAAAATTCTTGTATCAGCTTCTTCTTGATTAGAAATTTTGAAATCAGGTATTATACATATACATGTTGATGTATTATTATTAACCGAAATACTACCTTCGTCTTGAAACATTCCAGTTGTAACAATAATTATATCATTGTCATAAGCTTTTGCTAACTTAATTATTTATAAATAGTTTTCCATTCAGGTAAAGGTAAAAATTCTTGAATTTCATATACATCGGATGTTTTATTTGAACGCCTAATTATTTCTGAATATTTTATACTAACTTTTCATTGTCATAAATGTCATATCTACGATATCTTCAACAAAAACTAAAATGTTTAGACTCTGTCTACTACTAAGAATATGAACTTAGTTCCTTTGTGAAGCATAAGCATAATACCTATTCTAATCTAAATGGGTTCATTCATTTATTGTAAACCTGAGCTAAAACTAAACCAAAATAATACATAAATATAAATAAATTATTGGAGTGTTTATTTTTCTGCCATCAGCGACAGACAAACGTCTGACTGCAGCACGGATACGGGCAAACGGCCAAACTCATGACTGCGGGTGCGGGCCGCGCGAACGCCAGCACAAAAGAAGTTTCATTTATACATTCGTTTTTCTCAGAACTGGTACATTTTATGAAAAAAATTTCAGGTACAAAATTTTCTTTGATTCTTGTACTACAACTTTGTCGCAGTATGTATGGGTCTATCTCTTAAGATTACCATAGCTGTACGCTCACTGAAAATTACACTGCAAAATCGTAAATGTGGCATGTCTGTTTTTAGTTTTTAAATTTTTTCATTACTTTACAAACAATGACATTTCAATTTTCTTACTTCAGCACAATGAAAATACTTAATTGAATAAAAAGCAGAAAGAATTTTTAAGATATCACAAAAAATACTAGAGATATAGGAAGTTAAAGTTAAAAAATGTGTTGTAGACAGAAAGTCGTAATTTTTTTGAAAATTGTGGATTTTGAATAAACGCAGTAAAATAGAAAACGGCGATTAACACCATTAGATTCGTCGGAAAATTTCCTATAAGAATATATAAAATTAATTTTTAGAAGAGCGACACCAAAGAATAGTGCACGATACAGAGGTCTGGATCTTCTACTATCTATATTTCTGTAATTCTTCCTTAATTAATGATTTAACTGATTTTAATGACACATTAGTTTCTTCGAAAATTCTACACTGTACGCAAACCATTTTAGACCCATACAAGATTTAATTACACCAAATTCTTTATCAGTTACAGCTGCACATTTTAAATGGAACCATTTTTAGCAAATACCATCACAACCGATAATTTTATCCGCATTAAATTCTTTGAAACATTTAAAGCAGTGTTTGGTATCCTCTTCCGTAGAGTCATCCATAGTCCCAACTTTTGACGGACACTGGTTTCCGAAGACACTCGACGTCGACAGTCGACATTGATGCGCATGAAACACTACTCAGTAACATCGGCTTCGCGCGGCCGTGAAAGGCTAGCGCAAACTTGAAAATGCTTAATTAAATTAGACAAAACGCTAAAAATACACTGAATTTACTTAAAAGCAAAAGAAGTAACTTAAATTTGCACCTCTATTAAAAGAGATACACTTTTAGTAAAAAGTGACCACTGAACTAGAGTACTTTATCTTTTTCCGTATTCACACATATTATATAAACACCGTTTAAAAACCACATAAATGTAGAAAAATTCAACACCGTAAAACCAACGATCTTCACACTGTGATAGTCAAACAACTATGTAAAATAAAGACGTTAAATTATCAGTAGATGCAAGTTCAACAGCCCTTGGAGCCGTTTTATTACAAGAAGACAGGCCAGTAGCTTATGCTACAAAAGCATTATCAAAAAGTCAAATTAATTATCCTCAGATAGAGAAAGAGGCAACAGCTATATTATTTGCTTGTCGAAAATTTCATGATTATATCATAGCCACTAGAAATAATTTTTAGCAAGTTAATTTCAGCAGCTCCACCAAGGCTTAAAAGAATTCTATTTGAAATCAAACAGTTATGCACCTAAGGTTGTACACTTAAAAGGAATAAATCTCCATATAGCAGATACTCGTAGCAGAGACTGCAACAATAAACAGAAGAATTAGAAGTTCAAATTATCGTTCCAATGTCAGATAACGCGTATAGCGAACTAAAAAACAAGACAAATAAAGATCAAGAATTAACGGACTTGAGGAAAATAGTTAAAAACGGATGGCCCGAAAAAACAGAACAACTTCAAGACAATATAAAAAAATATTGGAACAATAGAGACGAAATTTCCGAATATGACGACATTTTATTTAAAGGAGATCGAATTATTCAACCATTTCAAAGACTGGTTTTCAGTCCACGGAATTCCAGATGTAATATGTTTAGATAATGGACCACCCTCTTTTTCATCGGAATTTAAAACTTTTTGCAATAATTGGAACATAAAAACTTAAACATTCAGTCCATACTACCCAAAATCCAACGGACTAGCAGAAAAAAATGTCCAAATTGCAAAAAATTTATTACAAAAATGTAAACATAAATGGAACAGACTATAGAATTGCGTTACTGAACTTTCGCAATACTCCAAGACATGCAGAATTAGGTTCACCAAATCAAAGACTATCGTAGAACCAAAATTCTGTTACCAACAGCGACCAGTGGCGGCTCGTGGGTAAGGGCTGCAGCCCTTAGTAGGAAATGAAACAGTTCTGATACATTATTTAAATAATATCAATAAACAACATTATCTATCTATCCAACAAATATATCTTGTAATTTAAAAATTTACGCCTGTAGGTTTACTATTGATGATACTTTGACGCGGCGTGAGTCAATGCTATACCCATTTTCGTTCTATGGGCTGTTGTCCGAACAGCCCTCGAACTTAGGCAGAAGTATGTGTGGGCGGTGAGGGGAATGATAGCCAATGTGTGGGTTACACAGTGAGCAACGGGGCTGCTTCAAACGCAGTTCTGTCGCTCACGGTGAACATAAATGCGTGAGTTTAGTTTGCGTTGAAATTATAAGGCGTACAACTGTATATTTTTAAAGGTATATTGTTATTTTATTAAAATTGAGTGTGGTATTTGATATAATTATGTTTATAATTAAATTTGTATTTACTTTTGTACAAAAACTGGGATAAACTCTCTTCCCTAATAAAAATTAACTTTAAATATAAAGGTATTTAACCTTGAACAAAAAGAATTTGGCCTGCAGCGCATTTTCATTTAAATTGCAGCCCTTACCTTTAAAAAGTCACCGGCCGCCACTGACAGCGACATCAACACATCAACAGCACAAAAGAAGTACACAGATCAACATACAAAAGAGTTAAGTACACCGGAAGTAGGAGATAAAGTTAGACTAAGAAGAGGTCACCGAAATTGGGATGAAGGAGAAGTCATAGCAAAAGAAAATAGCCCAAGATCACTAATAGTTAAGACAACAGAGATGGTAACATTTATAGAAGAAATGCAAGCTTTATTCGACCAACTCAACAACAACAACACTCAAGAATCATGATGAAACCATCCAAAGTCTACCAAATACAAGCAGCCCGAGAGCACAAGATACAAACAGCCCGAAACAGGACTCAAGGCATCCATCCGCCAACACCGAGAAGGCAAACCCGATGCACGAGACACGTTATGGAAGAAAAATTAGAGCCCCATTGAAACTAATTTTGTAATTTAAATAAAAATAAGTAATTAATAATTATTATTATATTGTATATCATTATTCATTAGTTTTGTATTTAAAAGGAAAGATGTAACAGTATCTAGTGTATCAGTATTACTAACTGAAATATAGTATGTTTTACGTACCTAACCCTAACAAAGAAGTTTTTTCTTTCTAGTGATAATTACGTGGTTTTGAAGCAATCAATAAATTATAAATTCTTCTTTTCCAAGACTCATTGAAGATTCAATTTAGCGACACCACAATTTAACAAATAATTCTCACTAGAAAGAAAAAAACTTCTTCTTTTCCAGGATTCTGAATTTCCGTAGAATCTCCAAAGATCGCCGTGCGGACAGGGCTTAAATCAACCCAAATTTATTTATCAACGCAATAAAATCAATAACATAATTTTTGTGTCTTCAAAAACTTCTTCATTGAACAACTGTGGCATACACGTGTTCTCGTTGCCACAGATATTCTTCAACCTTCGTATTAGCTTAATAATAATTGTTATTTTGAACATAGGACAAGTTTTTGGATAGGTACACTCTAGTAACAAATACCTTAAATTAAAGATCTTTAAAGAGAGTTCAGCAAAATACAATTTAATTCTGTTTTTTATTAAAAATAAGTTTTAATTCAATTTATATTAAAAATCATTTATTAAAATTATAATAATATTCATCTTTAAAACAATAATATTTAAAACTTTATAATACAATCTTGCTCTTGTCAAAATAATCGTGTCAATATTATAATAATACTATAATCACTGAAAACTAATTAATATAAAATGTTATTTCTTACTATACATCATTCGTTTCTTTATAAGTATACAATATAAATCAGTAGAAACGTAAATATAAGTGTGTAGTATAGGGTTAAAATTTAGTACTATCTACATGCCGCGTTGTTGTTAGAGTTTCGCGGCTGCCACCGGGTCAGTGACAATGCTCAGTAACGTCTACGACGACCGGCTTTTTCCAACCAAACAGGAAGTACCCTACTGCGGCACCCAGCACTACGGCCATACATAGCCATACATTATACGTCATAAAAATCAACATAAGGAAGTATGACAGCACCATCTGGATTATATGAAGTAATGTTTGGAAACAATGCATCCAGCTAAACATCGTTGGCCTGAAAAAAAAATATGCATGAATATCTTGTAATAATGGAAACAATAACAAATTTGCACGAACAAGCATGTTTTAGCGATAACTAGCTATGTTTCGAACACTATACCTATTATATTTCAGTAAAGAATAGAGAATACGTCGTTAAGGCCCGAATGTAGCTGTCTGCGAGAAAAGGATAGATTTATACAGATTTAGTGTGCCGAACAAAGGCAGCAATAGGGAACGCGCTCGCGTTGAGGGATCAAAATTGGTACTAAATTTGAATGTATCATCACAAACAAGGGTTCATTTGAAAGATAAAAGTTCAACCTAGATCCGTCTGGTGAAACTTGAAATTTTTGTTGATATATAGAGTTTATGGCATTGTAAAATTGAAACAAAAAATAAAACTAAAATTTCAACACTAAGCGGGTGTAAAGTTCATCTTTAAATGAAAAAAAAAATTAAATCGATCCTACCAAAATTAGTCTCAATTTAATTCCCCATTCAAAACCATGTTTTTGCTGCGTGCAACTTCATTACATTAGGCTCTTAACGATTTTCCAATCATAAGACAGAAAATATTGCAATAATACTCTATTCATAACTGGAATGAGTTATAGGTTTGGTTTCTAAACAAACTAGTAATAGGTACCTAATAAAAATTCTATTCAGAGTGCGGCCGTTGAGCGTCGCGAGCGTCCGAAACAATCCGTTGTTTTTCGTAGCGTTATCTCGACGTTTTTGTTCAACATGAGTTTAAAAGTTGTTTCACAGGTGCTCATATCTGAAATTTAAGAAAGACCTGCACTATGGAACACGAGGTTTGAAGGAACTTTCTTTTTAATCTTTCTAGTGTAAAATAGCTATTTTCCAAAATTAATGAGTTTGCCGATTTGTCTGCCAAATGCCAGCGGTGACGCAAAGGTAACGCGGTCGCAACGCTCGGCGCAACTTCAAAGCGCGTTCACTCTGGACAGACCAATAACACGCGAAAACAAAAACAAAACCGCATTTGATTGGAACAAAATCGAACAAGACCAAATATTTCGACATTAGTCTCATTACACCTAAACCTCATTGTGTTTTAAAGGGTCCTAAGCAACAACAATGTAAATAAACAACTAGGTAATGCTAAAGTCCTGTTCAGAATGCGGGCGTCGCGTCGCTTCGAAAATAAAACAAACCAATGTATTTAAGTACAGCGATTCAGATAAGTGGGAGCTTTGATGGAGCGTTGCATCTAGCATACGTAAAGCGTCCCGTACAGCGTCAGCGTTCGAAACAATCCGAATAAGGACTGGAAATTTTTTCGATATATCGAATAGAAAAATTGAAAAAATAAAATACATACCTACCCAGCCAAGTAAAATAAAATAATGATATTGAGTGGAGGAATTTTAGAGAAGGAGAGAAATAATTGATGACTGAATCCAAAGTATTTCTTTCCTACCCTAAATAAAATAAGTTCCGGATATAAAGCAAAACTAATATTGTATAATGACACAATAGATAACGGACGGAACACACAAAACGCAAATACAACTAATATCTAAAATCTAAAAGCCTAATGCCTATGGCACACCGGTCGAGGAGCATCGAGTAACTCCTCGATGAAACGATAGAACGCACCCCGTCCTCGACGAAAAATAGGGGCGCCGCTATTTTCATCGAGTTATTCCTCGATGAAACGAATGTATCTCATTTCAGACGTATCTTTTGTATTTGATTTCGCGCAAAACTTTGATGTATTTGTCACCGATGAAATAGAAATCCATCGCGGACGGGTGCGTTCTTTCGTTTCATCGAGGAGTTACTCGATGCTCCTCGACCGGTGTGCCATAGGCATAAAACAGCAGATATGCAAACTGCAAACCAAAGCTGTCAGCGGTAGTGAAACTCGTTCGTACGGGTACGAGTGTGCAGCTACGTGTTTATATGTATGAAATTGTGTTTGCACAAAGTACTAACGTTTGCATAGAGTAATGTTTACATTTTAGAGTGTTATATAGACACCCAAATATGTTGTATACAATGGTAATTATTATAAAGCGAGATATAGAGATTCTGCAACTGATTATTTACATTATAAGATACGTAAAAATGTTTTACTCTATTTAGCTGCAAAATTATTTTCTGAAAGATGAAAAATTCATTTTTCATGTAAGGCATAAAATTTTATCATACGCTGTTTATTACCCATGCATCATTATTTGAAAAACAGAACTGGAAAACAACATTTTGATTTTGATTAATTTTATTTAGTAGTATGTGTGATGTGACCAAATAGCGTTAACATAGATATTGGTTATAAGCAGTTAAATCATGTTCAGAGTGCGAGCAAATATATTAAATTTGAAAAACTTTTCCAATAAGAAAAGTTGCATTAATGCTATTGCCAAAAATATCACATTACACTAGGAAGATTAAAAATATTCAAATATCTTCGAAACTCATGTTAAATACTCAAAACGCCGAGACAACGCTACGAAAAACAATCCGGATTAACGGTGGACGATATAGAAAAAATATCGAAAATATCGATATTAAAAAAATTACCGATGTATTCGATATATCGAAGAATCGATATATCAATTAAATCGAATTATCGATACTGTATATCGATTTATCGATATATCGAGTTATCGATCGATTTTTCGAATTATCGATATATCTAGTATCGAATTATGGATACCTTTATTAAATTAAAAATATGCACAAATATCGAACAATATTTTTATCATTGGGACGTTACGCGGCAGAGGGCAGTCCCTAAGTACACATAATACTGCAAACATGCTGTAGTACAAGAAATAGTCCACAAAATACGGTTTATAATAATAGTTGTTATAAATCTTTATAATTTATACACAATACGAGTATAATTTAATCATCGATATATTAAATTGTTGATTTATCGAATATCTTTACAATCTAATTACCGAATATTATACGACACAAGTAACAATAATCGAATTTTCGATATATCGAATTATCGAGTACCTACTATTAATAGAGCCAGACCTGAAAATATTTTTTTATTTATTAAAACATTAAATTTTAACTTAAATGTTTTTCAAAATAAAGAAAATAATAATAGTCGCGTAAATGAATACGTAAAACAGGCAATCTTAGGAAGTCCTCAAGAACAGATTTTGATGATTTTTTTAAATAATTTAGATTTTTTATATTATTTAAAATCAGAAAGCTTTGGAAGCGGAGACAGAATTATTTATATTGTTTAATAGTTATTTAACAAACTAGTGTGTTAATGAGGGCGATTAATAATTGAGACTTTTTAACGCGTGAGAGAAGCGAACGCGTTAATTGTTGAGATTTTTAATCGCCTATTAACACATGAGTTAGTTACAATATTTTTCCGTTGGTCATACCTTTTTAATTTGAAAAAATTTCAATTTTATTCCATAACAAATTAGGACCGCTTTAAATGTTCACCACAATTGGATCGACAACAATGGACAACTCAACAATAACAATCAACTGTTTTCAGGGAGAAGCGGGTGCAATCAGTTCACTTAATATTGATTAGCAGTACTAAATCCTAAGGTTTTTTCGTTTTTAGAATATTGTTATTATTTTTATATTCATTTTAAAGCAATTCTACATAAATATTATTTACCTAGAAGTGTGAAAATCATTTCTTTTAAATCTGTTTTGTATTTTGGTAAAACTTAGAGCTGGTCAATATAATACGATCAACGGAAAACAATATTTAAGCTATTTATATAAAAAATTAAGTTTTTCCTGGATTTTTACGAAAAAATTAATTTTTGTATAAAAAATAGTTGTTAAAATAAAGTTTTTAGTAATAATTCAATATAGTCCAGTAATTTTGTCACCTAAAATGGGGTAGCAGCTAAAATCCCGAACTTACAAACTCAACTTATTTTTCTTTAACTTTTTCGTGTCCCGAAATGTATGAACACAGCTTTATATTTTATCCGAATTTACAAATCCCGAATGTATAAAACCTGTCTTTTAACGCTCTAACTTATACGTTAACCGAAACCTATAAATACAGCCTTATATTTTATCCGAATATGCAACACACGAATTTATAAACACAACTTTACTTTGAACAGATTTTACAAACCCCGAATACCTGGCATCTCAAACTTGACATTCACAGAAATTACGTATACAGACTTTGATTCGAGCCGAAACGGAGGCAATTCAAATTTTACATGTATGTTGTCTATGGTTTTGTGATGCGTTTCATAGTACATAACAGTATCAATAGATGTTGTACCGAATCAACTGTTTATATATTAGCGAAAGAATTATTTTTATTTATAAGTTAATTATATACGAGAATAAATTATACAGACTTATAATAAATGATTAATCGTCACGGGACTTGGGAAGTCAGTTTTTTTTATCAAAACTGTTCGCAAGCTGCTGCTCTTTGCTTTACCTGGTCCATAACTGATGAAATGTGAAATGTGGTTTCAACAACACGGAGCTACGTCCCATACTGCAAGGGAAACAATGAATTTGCTGCGAACCGAACGGTTTTTGGTAACCGTATCGTTTCACGAGTTGGAGATAAAATTATTGCGATTGATCAACCAGTTTTGGCTTCAGCAGAGCAGCAGCTTGCGAAGAGGCTGATGGCAGGCATCTAAAAGAATTATTTTTTAAATTTATTTTTTTAAAACTCTTCATGATTAAAACTTTTTTAATCAAAATGATTCATTTTCAATTAAAATAAATAAAATTATATCAAAAATACAATGTTCAAAGACAAAAAATGCGACAAAAAAGATTGCGGAAATTACCGCGAAAACACGTTTTTAAATGTTGCCTATAAGATTTTATCTTGTTTATTGTACCAAAGAATAATCCTTTATGCAGAAGAAATAATTGATGAGGCAAATTCTAGAAAGGGGATATGAACAAAAAATAGATGTAAATATTCTATTCATAGTCTTTCGTCAAGCATTTGATACGGTAAACAGAGAAATACTGTATCAGAAGTTAATCTTTTTAGGTATTTCAAAGACAATTAGAAAAGCGAGTTGTTTAATATTAACAGAGGCAATTGTGAAAATACACACGACAGGAACTCTATGCACCAAAAGTAGGCAAATCGCAGCATAATGCTGATGACATTGTAATTCTTGGTACAAGAGAAAATGCAGTACGAGACGTCTTTTCAGAGCTCGAAATAGAAACGAAGCAAGTTTGATTAGCAGTTAATGAAAATTAAACTAAATTTATGCTAGTCTCAAGAAAAAGAAACCTGAATCGCAATTCCATTGAAATGGCTGAACACAATTTTGAAACAGTAACTGACTTTTTGTATTACTATAGCAACACTAATTTAAAATAAGAACCCTGTCTGACCTGTAGAAATAGCCAGTCCGCAAAATTCACGAGTAAAGCCCCTCTTTGAAGATGATCTCCATCACTAGATTTCAGATATGTATTTTGTATTAATATAGCAACACAAATTCAAAATAAGAACCCTGTCTGACTTGTAGAAATAGCCAGTCCGCAGCTTGTTTTGCTGGTCCGAAAATTAGGCACCACCTAAGCGAGCAATGTCTCTGGTCTGGTTTTAAAATGTTAACTGTCAGCGATATTTTAATATTATGTCATTATCATAAGAAGTTCTATTAGCCAAAATCTATAACATAAGTATAATTATTATCTCATTGTAAAGGTTATGTAGAATATAGATATGCGTAGGTATCTGATTTTTAAATTCCTGAAAATTCCTCTTTAATTATATAAATATTCTTGTTTATGTTAATTACTGGTGTACTAGTGCTACTTATATGAAATCATATGAAATATAAATAAAACAAAACTTCAAGTAATAACCCTAAGTTGATTCGGTACAACATAGCTCCACGAACGCATCACAAAACCATAGACAACATACATGTAAAATTTGAATTGCCGCCATTTCGGCTGGAATCAAAGTCTGTGTACGTAATTTCTGTGAATGTCAAGTTCGTGATGCCGGGTATTTGGGGTTTGTAAAATCTGTACAAAGTAAAGTTGTGTTTATAAATTCGTGTGTTGCATATTCGGATAAAATATAAGGCTGTGTTTATAGATTTCGGTTAACGTATAAGTTAGAGCGTGAAAAGACAGGTTTTATACATTCGGGATTTGTAAATTCGGATAAAATATAAAGCTGTGTTCATACATTTCGGGACACGAAAAAGTTAAAAGAAAATAAGTTGAGTTTGTAAGTTCGGGGTTTGCATGCATTCCCCCTAAAATGTGGGTTACCTTTTACCTTACATCAAATGGGGTAGTTATGATTTTTTGGTATGTTGTATATTGAAGGCCTTATGATAAATCCAAGTTTTCGACCTCAACAGACCACCGGATCTTTTCGACCTTTTTTCAGTTTTTGACCATTTTGATCTTGATGGATTAGCTTTACAAGTTATGAGAGAGGAAAGCGGTGGGCTTATTAGAAATATAATCAAGACATCAGTTTTATTCGTGATACACAAAAAACGGCTGTAACGTTCCAACGGATGAAAGTATCGCCGTCCAGTTTCAACCATTCGATTCCACAGGTTTTTTTCTATTTACACTAAATATAATGCGCAGAGCTGAAAAGATTTTGGTTCCATTTCGAAAACCGGAAGAAAAAGCTTTCTTAAAACATAACAATAAATTCAATTTATTTCAAATATGGAAGTAGCCACAAAAAATGTTTCAAATATAAAATGTTAAAAATAATATAAGGAATTAATATAGTTGAATTCATATCCTTTGTATGTTTTAAATATTGACAAAAACTATACCCTGTTCCAAATAATAGTATAGTAGATGGCGCTGCGGAGCCAGCCCGTTTTACACACATTAAATAGAAATTTAAACGTAGTGCGGTATTTTTGAAATAGTATTATGTTCCGCTCGTCACGCGCTACTGACGCTAATCAACGACTCCCTTTTTCAACAATACCAGCTGTTGCTGTTACTACTACGGCGTTCGACAGCTAAATGATGCGCGCATATCACAAATTTTTCGCTGATGTAAACTTGGTTTCCGGCTAGACCAATCAGAACGCTCAAATCGTAAGCCCTATCTTGCCCCATACTATATTCTTATTTGGGACAGACTATAAATAACATATTTAATAAATACATTTCAATAATCATAGTTGCTGTCAAATAAATGATTGAATCACCAAAAACTAAATATTAATAAATATATTTCAATAATCATAGTTGCTTCAAAACAAACAAGGTACGTCAATTACGTCAGTTATTCTATTCAGTTATTCTATTCTATCAAACGTGTGTCAAGTGCAATATTTATACGAGTACACACAGTTGTGTATAAGAAAGTTGTGTGGTGACCACACCAGATTTTTTCTATAAGATACATTGTGTCAAAAACTTTTAAATGCCTTGGTTGAGCTGAAATTTAAAATTTTTCCCCGAGAGAATATAGTAAAATTTTTGTTTATTCTTATGTTTAAGCAAGTATAATTTCAAAACGAATAAAGATATTGACTCGCGATTTACAGAATTTTATAGAAAACTGTTTCAAAAATATAATTTTTAAAAAAGCGAGTCACTATCATTATTCGTTCAGAAATTATGGTTGATTAAACATAATAAGGAATTCAATGCTGCAAACCGGAAGTCAATATTACTATTTGTTCAGAAATTATAGTTGATTGAACACAAAATTTTAAAAAAGCACTTTAAAAAAAATATATGTTAGGATTGCGGCTAAACTAGAGCCTCGAAGATTATAAATTTTTTATTGTAGATAGAAAAAAACCTGTGAAATCGAATGCTTGAAACCGGAATGGGATACTTTTATTCGTTGGAAAGTTACAGCTGTATTTTGTGTATCACGAAAAATACTAATGTTTTGATTTTATTTCTAAAAAGCGCACCACCTACCTCTGTCATAACTTGTAAAGCTAATCAATCGAGATCAAAATGGTGAAAAACTGAAAAAAGGTCATAATTTTTACCTCTCACCTAGAGAGGTATAAATAGGGATCGTTAAAAAATTCGATGTCGAGATTTTTGTCAATAAGCACGTTTTAGCACCTTTAGAACCTATTTTGACTATTTTCACGATAATGTCTGTGTGTGTGTCTGTGTGTGTGTATGTGCGCCTATTATAGTCTTTCGTTCTGATTCATTACCTATCTCAAATTCTACTGAACATAAAATTCTAATATTTTGCAATATACATTTGTATATGGTAATGAAGAGCTGATTAGATTTTGGTAAAAATCTGCCAACCGGAAATGGTATTTTCTTGAAGCAATTTGTCATACGACATTTCAAAGAACAAATTATATCTTACAATATTTATTTAACATATTGTCTATATCTCTTTACCTATAAAGGAAAATTACTTTTCAAAGATATATAATTTTACCTACCACGATTTGTAAATCACAATATAGGAAAAAATTAAAAACAAAAATGAATATGTCAATGTGACAGATGAACAGACGTATGCACAATTTCTAAAATGTTTGTGGCACCATTTTAAAAGAAATGTAAATATTATTAACTGATCATAATGTAATAAGATAAAAAAGTTAAATTTTTATCTATAAAGAGCTAATTAAGAACTAAGAACTATAAAATTATTTTCGAAAAGTTTGTCAATTTATTGCAAAATTATAATTTAAGAAAGCCTAAAGGTGGATTTATAACACACACAGCGCATAGAACATAATTTAGCACAGCATAGCATATGAATTGGTCATATGGAAATTAGTGCATCCATTTATAAGACGCACAGCGCATAGAAAATAATTTATCACAGCACACGAATTATTTATTTACCATTTATTCATTTATTATTTATGTCAAAGTCTCCTGTCAAGATTATTTTTTTGTCAAACACGGTTTTATATTATTTTGTTGTCCATTATTTTAAAGAAATATTTGTAAAACACAATAAAAATACACAAAGCCTCCAAATTAAATGTCAAAACAGCTGTGGTAATCCGTCAATAAATCTGTGTTTCTGTGTGATTTATAAAACCCCCGTGAAGAAAATGCTGTGCGCTGTGCTGTGCTGTGTTGTGCTAAATTATGTTCTGTGCGTTGTGCGCAGTTATAAATCCACCTTAACTAAAACCAAATTCACATAAATTACAGTGTTAAGGCGAGAGGTCGTGTCTGGCCACAACAGATTTTTTATTTTTGACAATGATCCGGAGGTCTGTCGAGGTCGAAAACTTGGATTTATCATAAGGCCTTCATCATATACAATATACCAAAAAAATACTACCTCATTTGATGCAAGGTAACCCACTTTTTAGGTGACAAAATTACTGGATTATATTGAATTATTACTAAAAACTTTATTTTAACAATTATATATTATACTAACATTTGTTTTCCAAAAAAATCCAGGAAAAAATGATTTTTACTTCCTTGTACGAAGTAAGGAAGTATTGTAATCGCGAAAAATTTCGATTCTCAGATTTTGACGGAAATATCCGTTTTGACCTTTTCTGAATCCATTATGACTAGTTTCGACGTGACGTCTGTACGTACGTACGTACGTACGTACGTACGTACGGACGTATGTGTGTCGCATAACTCAAATACGGTTAGACGTAGAAAGTTGAAATTTTGTATTTAGGACTGTTATAGCATCTAGTTGTGCACCTCCTATTTTTGGTTTCAGTCTACAAACCGGAAGTAGTACTTTTTAAAAATATTTCGATAAATATTTAATTTTAGACAATTTTTTTTATTTTAAATGAAAGATTATGTGATTATTACCTACAATCGGTATTTTATAAATATTTTTGTATCTGCTATCATTTAAAAATAATTAAAGTATATATTTATAATTTATAGTATTTCGGTATCTTGTAGTCCATGATCGATTAACATTTGTTACTACGTAAAATTTAAATGATTATGACATGACAGTGACAATAGTAAAATATGCTTTATATCTTCTTCTGCAGTTTAAATCAAATGACTAAAATATATTTGTGAGTATACTAGTATAATAAGTTAAAAGAATTTTTAATATTATTTTACATTTTAGTTATTAAGAAAAGTATGAACACACAAGGCGTACAAGGAAGTCATGTGGTGTCCACGTCAGATTTTTTTATATATAAATAGCATAAATACGAGTATTGTTTAAACAATATAAATAATTATGTCCTCGCTCCAAAAGGTTTCTGATTTTAAATAATATAAAAAATATATATTTTCAAAAAATCATCAAAATCGGAGCTGTTTTTGGGGACTTACGAGGAAAAAACTTCATTGCCGCGACTAATAAGATCTTTTTACTATTTTCGTGAATACCCGGTAGAGTATTTCCGAGTATAAAAACAATAGAAATTAGTTGTTATGAATTGTGCAGCACTTAGAATTAGTTAAAAGTAAAACTACAAACTAAAACAAAATATTATATTAATTAGGACACAAGTAGGTATATTGTTTGGCACAAAAAACAAAATTAATTTTTTCTCATTAATATAATATTACTTTATACAGAAACTGAAGATTATTACGGATATGTAATAATTTTATGTACCTAATTACGAAATTGTACACACCATTCGTTAAATTTCCGGTATTTAAAATACTTAATCGCGAAAAAATCGACTTGTAGAGGCCCTGCAATTCGCATAAAATAGCTGGTCTATAACTTAAATTAAAACCACTGAACTATATAAAATAACACGGGAAGGACGATCTCCATAAGATATGTATATTAAAAGTGCTTCCACCATGGAGCCCTCAATTTTGGATGTATTGGCAGCACTGCTAACCGCTAGTGTCTTTTAATTTTTATGTTACCTAAAGTATAAAGTTAGTGACTTTTGTAACAATACATCACGTCCGGTCGTCGATAGCCGTTTTTATTTTGTATTTTTGTCGTTCGGTTAATTCGTCTTTTTCAGTTTTTTGTTTTATCCTTTTTTGGTTTATTATGTTCTATTTTAGTATATTTTATTTAAAATGCCCGCCATTATATCAGCAATATAGGCAACCGCTAAAATGAAAGACACTAGATTAAAATGAAAGACACTAGTTATGGGGTTAGCACCACTGAAATATAATAATACTGGAACGTGCACTCGCGACGCCAGCCCGAGCCGACAGAGACAGCGAGTCGCAGGTGATTGCGTCTTTGTCGTACAGTCCTGATTGGTGCCCGAGGCGACAGAGACAGCGACTCGCGGCTGATTGCGTCTTTGTCGTACAGTCCTGATTGGTTTGTGGAGTGTAAGACAACGATAGAATCACCTGTGAGTAGCTGTCTCTCTCGGCTCGCTTTTCGTACACAGCGAGCATTGCACGTTCCAGTATTACTATATTTCAGTGGCCGCGATAGCGACTGTCGTGATTTCTGTCATGGTGTGAACGAAGAAACTGTCAAGACAGTACTGTCCGTGTCCAGGCTGGTGCGACTCTTATACGAACCGCTGTAACCATCACGAGACTAAAATTTTAGTTGTCGCACCGTACGCAATGGCGCTGTATTTCAATTTCAAATATTAAAGAAAAACCGCGTTGTGAAATTGCTCAAGTACGCAAGCGTACAAGCGGTTCAACGACAGTTGACACTGACAGTTGTATGTGGTTATGTTGTTATAATCGTTATAATGTTTGTTGATGTTTAATGCGTTCAATGTTTGTTGTTTATTGAAATAAGAATTAAAACGCAAGAATTGAAGAATAAAATGGAGAAGTGGTTAGAGTTACAACAATATAATTGAAGTTACTTGATTATCAGATTGCTGACAGTGAAGAGGAGGAGAATCCGATATCTGCTGTACAAACCGAGAGCGTTTACGAATCTTCCCTGGCATTTAAGACGTATTCCTACTGTACTGGCTTCATTTTAAAACGTCAAAAACTATGCAGTATGTAAAGAAAGACTTGTTGGCCAGTACAGTAGGAACACAACATGGAGTACGACAATGTGCAACGATTAATTTATCCAAATTGTGAAACGACAGGGTGCTTCGTACAAAATTAAGAAATTAACATTAAATATTTTAAGTGACCAGTTACATGTTAAAAATGTTTACAAATTGTTACACTAACAAGTAGTTAATAATGTTAGTTTTGATTTCATAACATGCGAAGGGCATAAATCTATTGTTAAATAAAAAAGAAGACAATTATGTTAATATTAAGTTGTTACATAAACGAAGAAAACGACAATTTTGGGACGAAAAATTGTAAATGTCGATTGTAAATTGAATAAGTTTCAATTGTATTAAAAGTTGCATACAAAGTATATGACAAGATATAACAAATAAATAAATATAAATTTTTGTTAAATTTGTTTTTTATTCATATTTTTCAAATAATTTTATAATATTGAAATGGGCTACAAGCGCGCGAACCAACGATTAGTTGTCGCACCCTACACGAGATGGCGCAGCCTACACGATTACAGCCGATAACACAGGAGTCGGTAGTCTATAAGCTATCTTTGGTCTGTCGTACTGTCCTGTCGCAGTATCAAGCCAAACTTGATAGTGCGACAGTGCTGCCGCGACAACTACAAGACCTGCAGCTTCCTCCATGGCACAGTTCACAGTTGTCGGGAGACCAGTTAGTCCGTCAGCCCGCTGCCAAAAAGTGTAATGATAGTATAACGTATGCTCTCTAGGATTTTGGCAGTTATTTATATAATGATCAATGAACAAGCAAAATTAGCGGGTGAGCGTGGAACTTGCACTGGACAAGTTGATTGTTTATTGTTAAAAAAATCACATTTTGCGATGATAGTATATCGTATGCCATTGGTTTTTTAAATGAAATATGCATCTAATTATGCAAGATTGTCGAACGGCATACGAATCGATTGGAATATAAATGTTTTAATCCAATAAAAAGTTGCGCGAATTTTCTAACAATTGCTATGACAGTATAACGTATGCCATTGTGGTTTTTAGTTGGATATCACCTATAATTATGTAAATTTTCGAACGGCATACAAATCCGGTGGGTCAAAAATACTTAATACATGTTACCTCACGTGAACCACCCCGGTCAGCGGAATACCAGCGAACATGACGTTCCCACGACGGGCATCGCATTTCGCCAACACATGAAATGTACTTAGTTTATAAAAATGTAATAATGTAGAATTTAGACAGTCTGTTATGTTATTTCAAAGAGCTAATATCTTGTAAAGAGGAAATAAAAAGTTTTTAAAAACTTAAGTTGGAGAAGTGACAAATTAATTGGCGCAGTCTAGTGTAGGATTCTGAAAGAAGTTTCACAGTGAAAAATTCTTCAGTTTCAACTGTTAATCAGAAGAACGAACCCGACGACAATTCACCGAGAATTCCTCATCGGCATCGAAAAATTCATCAACAAGAAGTCAACACGGACATCAAATGAAGATCACCGTATTGATACTGTAAGTTGCTTATCCTTCCACATTCCCCTGATTACATGACAGATTCCTCGCGTTCATCCATTTCCATAGAGGAAAATAGTGAAAACGAGTTAGATTTAGATTACAGCTTTAGTTTAGAAGACACTCATTTAAGCTTAATTTTTTCAACATTAGAAATTAACGAAAGAGAAACTAACGAAAGAATAGAAAACAACAATTGTTTAATCATGCCAGTTTTTGAAACAAAATTGTTAGACATAGTGCCTAAATTCGACGGAAATCCAGTAGAACTTTCCGCATTTTTAGACGTAGCAAATACCTTAATTAATAATTATTGGGACGACACCCCTCAAAATTTAAATTGTGTTCAAAATCTTACAATAATTTATGGAATTTATGCTAAACTTGTTGGACCTGCACGCGAAGTGTACTCCACGTGTACAGCCAAGGACTGGAGATCTGTTAAAGCGGCGTTAATCGCACATTTTGGCGATCAACGTGACGAGAACGGATTATTGTTCGATTTAGATCAATTGAGACAAAAAGACAGTGAAAATTCACTAATATTTTATTCAAGAGTGCTATCAAATCTTAGTGCATTGCATAATTATCTTGATATTCACGAAAATACAGCTGCAATTAAAACAGTCAAAAAGAATTTTTATAATACACACGCTTTGAAAATGTTTTTAGCTGGTTTAAAAGAACCTCTTGGTTCAACGATCCGAGCAATGAAACCCAACACGCTAGCAGAAGCTAGACAGTTTATCATTTCAGAAAATAATATCCGACACTTACAAAGACCAAATTTTGAAAAAAATAATAAAACACAAAATTTAAGACCGATTACTAATTTTCCGAATCAAAAACCGCAATTCTTTTCTCCACAACCACCACCACGATTTAACAACCAACACCAACCGTTTCCAAGTAACCCCATTAATTTACAACCACGTTTCACACTAAGACCACAAAGATTTTTCACAAATCAGCAAGTTTTCGGAAATAAACAAAGAAATAACCCAGTAAATGTTTGGAAACCTCAAAATCAAAATAATCGTGCTATTCAATCTAGACCAACCCCTATGAGTGGAATTTCACACGGAACTTTTCCTAAACAAACCCCAATGAGCGGCATATCACACGGAACTTTCCCTAAACCCGGTACTTCTTTTAATAGACCCCAATTTCAACAAACGAGACAACCAAATTTCATTTCCGAAGAACTGTTTCATGTAGAGCAGGAACACCCAAATCAAAATCAGTATTACGAACAAGACGAATGTAGTAACTTTGAAAATTATGACACTGACTATACAGACTATAACCACCAAAGCGAAAATTATTACGTAACCGAAATTTGTGATGAAAATACTTATGAACAAACACCACCAGGTGATGACGAACAAAATTTTCACGAACTCAGCCAAACAACAAACCAAACATAGAACTACATTCAATTTACGATAAAAAAGATTTGCCTTACATCAAAATTTCGAATCCACCTCTAAAATTATTAATTGATACTGGTGCGACAAAATCATTTTTAAATCCTGACATTGCAGAAAAACATTTTAAAGATAACATTCAGAAAGAAGAATTTACTATCTCATCAATTTTTCAAACAACTAAAAGAGATACTTGTGTAGAGATACCAGCATTTCCAGAATTTAATGATAATAAAAATATAAAATTTTATCTTTTTAAATTTCATCATTTCTTTGACGGCTTAATTGGTTATGATACTTTAAAAGATTTAAATGTTCAGTTAGATATAAAACATTCAATTCTGCATACACCAAATACTTCATTAAAATTATCACATTACGATGCAAAGAAAAAATTATTATTTTTCGCACGAATAGACCCTCACACTTTGGAAACACTCAATATTCCAGTAAATGTTGACGACGGAGATATTTTAATACCACAAACTCAGGTTTCAAATTGTTTGATAAGAGAATGCGTAACAACATGTCATAATGGCTATGCAGCAGTTGACATTTATAACACAACAGATAAAGCTCAAGAAATTAATTTGTACAAACCTATTAATGCGAATTCATTTAATAACACGGAATTTGATTTACTGACCGCAGAAATTTATGATGAAGTTAACGAAGAATTAGATAAATCTGACATAACTAAATTAATTCGGACCGAACACACAAATTTAGAAGAGAAAAAACAAATCGAAAAATTAGTTAAATCTTATTCTGGCATTTTTTATCGCGAAGGCACACCATTGACATTTACAAATCAAATTAAACACAGAATCACAACCACCGACGAAATTCCAGTTTACACAAAATCTTATAGGTACCCTTTCATACACAAACCAGAAGTAGAAAGACAAATTAACAAAATGTTACAGCAAGGTATAATTCGACCAAGCGATTCACCCTGGTCATCGCCTATTTGGATAGTTCCAAAAAAGGTTGATGCCTCCGGCAAACAAAAATGGCGCATTGTAGTCGATTATCGCAAGATAAACGAGAAAACTACAGATGACCGCTACCCAATTCCAAATATTACTGACATATTAGATAGACTTGGACGTTCACAATACTTTTCAACACTTGACTTAGCGAGCGGATTTCACCAAATAGAAATGCACCCAAACGATATTAAAAAGACAGCATTTAACGTAGAGAACGGGCACTACGAATATTTAAGGATGCCATTTGGCCTAAAAAATGCTCCTTCCAGTTTTCAGCGAATTATGGATAACGTATTAAGAGAATTTATCAATAAAACCTGTTTTGTTTTTATGGACGACATAATTGTATTCTCAGCATCTCTTCAAGATCATATTGTAAACTTAAAACAAATATTTCAAAAATTACGCGAAAGCAATTTAAAAATACAACTTGATAAGTCAGAATTTCTAAAAAAGGAAGTTGCCTTCCTGGGTCACATAATTACACCAGAAGGAATTAAACCAAACCCTATTAAAATATCCGCAATACAAAATTACCCGTTACCTAAGACTAGAAAAGAAATAAAAGCATTTTTAGGACTGTTAGGATACTACAGAAAATTTATTAAAAATTTTGCTAAATTAACAAAACCAATAACGCGCTGTTTAAAGAAAAACGCGACCATTGACACACAAAATACCGAATATGTAAATTGTTTTAATATCTGCAAAAATCTATTATCTAATGAACCGATATTACAGTACCCCGACTTTGAAAAACCATTTATTTTGACAACAGACGCGAGCAACTTCGCGATTGGCACAGTACTATCTCAAGGTAAAGTAGGAAACGATTTACCGATAGCATATGCAAGCCGTACACTAAATGACTCTGAAACTAGATACTCTACTATCGAGAAAGAACTACTCGCGATAGTGTGGGCAGTAAAACATTTTAGACCTTACTTGTTTGGACGTAAATTCTTTATTTACACAGACCATCGTCCATTACAATGGCTTTTCTCACTAAAAGAACCAAATTCTAAACTTGTTAGATGGCGTCTTAAATTAGAAGAATACGACTATCAAATCATTTACAAAAAAGGATCATTGAATAAAAATGCAGACGCATTATCAAGAATCCAAATTAATACTAATGAAACTATTGAAAATTCAGGAGGAATATTCGATTACATGAAAGATTTTAACAAAAAATTTGAAAAACCAATCAATAAAAATGATATTGATAATTCAGATAACAATTCTTTAATAGTTGAACCCGATAACGAAATAATAGACATTTCTGACGATGAAACAATACACACAAATGCAGAAAACCCTATTATTGGTATTCCAATAGTCGAAAAACCTATTAATCACGGCAAAAATCAAGTAATTATCTCTGAAGTACTTTATAATCCAAAGAAACCAAAAATCATAAAACTATTTGAAAATACACAACGTATCACTGTTCAAATTTCAAAAAACAATTTTGCTAAAGATATTATTAAATTTGTTAAAGAATACATTGTTCCGAAAGTAAAATATCAACTATATTTTGAAAACCCGATATACGAAAAATTCTGTCCTGTTATTCAAAAATATTTTAAAAATTCTGAAATTAACTTTGTTAGATACACTCAAAAACTTTTAGATGTTGAAGATCAAGACGAAATTTTGCAAATAATTCAAAATTATCACGAGAGTAAAACAAATCACAGAGGTCTTGATGAAACCGAAAATCAAATTAAGAAACGATATTATTGGCCAAATTTAAGAAAATCAATTCAAACCTATATTAACGAATGTGAAATATGTTTAAAAACTAAATATGATCGAGTTCCAATAAAACCAAAATTTAATATTACCCCCACTCCAACTAAACCATTTGAAATATTACACGTTGATACAATCACTTTAGAAAAACAAAAATTTCTAACTATTATTGATTCATTTTCGAGATACGCACAAGCCTACGGATTAAACTCTGGACAAGGAATAGAAGTAGTAAATAAACTTGTAAAATATTTTACACACCACGGCATACCAAATCAATTCATCTCAGATAACGGCCTAGAATTCAAAAATTCATTGATTAAAGAATTACTCGAAGTTCACAAAATTAAACTTCACTTTATTAGTACACAACATTCGGAATCAAACGGATTAATTGAGCGATTTCATTCTACTCTTATCGAACATATAAGACTCCTAAATAATCAACAAGAATATTCCAAAGAACCAATAGAAAATAAAGTAAACTATGCACTTTTAGCTTATAACAATTCTATTCACTCAGCTACAAAATTAAAACCATGCGAAATAATATCAGGCCATTTAGATTCAAATTCACCCTTAGACATCGAGTTAGAAAAACAATTAATCAATAACTATATTGAGAATCACAAACAAAAAATCAAATTATTATACAACAAAATTAGAGACACGAACGAAACTTACAAACAAAGAACTATAGATTACGCAAATAAAAATCGCGAAGATCTACCAGAAATACCAAACACAGTTTTTGTGAAAAATAAACAAAAACAAAGTAAAACAAAAAATAAATTCAAACCCGAAAAAATTACAAAAACTAATCCTGAACTTAAAACTGCAGAGATACAACCAGAACACGGGAATACATAAAAAAATATTCACCTGTCTAATATTAAAAGACCAAGACAAAAAACTTACGAGTTTAAAAAGATTAAAGGACGATCAAAACAAAAAATTAAAATTTTAGAAAACAAGTTAATAAAAAAACCTCCATTGTTACAGACTTGCGACCCTTCACCTAACGAAGACGCAAACAGTACAAATATTGAACTTAGCGACTAATCCCGGAGTCCTTCCATTTAAATTAGGATATGCAAAAATTAAAACCTCTTCCCACACATTCCTGCATTACATCGACTTAAAACCAATAAAAAATGAAATCAATTTAATAAACGAGAACTATTCGCAATTAAAAGCTGTAATAGATTCTGCAACTCCAGAAATTTATCACACACTAAATAATTACTATAAACATTTGGAATACGAACTTAAAACTGTTAACAACAAAATTAGTTCATTTTACCCTGAAAAACGTCAAAAACGTGGCTTAATCAATCCCTTAGGATCGATTCTAAAAATTATAACTGGTAACATGGATAACGACGACGCTAACGAAATTCATAACAACATTGTGGAATTACAAACAAATCAAAATAAAATTGTTGCTAAATTAAACAAACAAATTTCACTTTCAAAGATAATTATGTCAAATATTAACGATACAATGACTTTAATTATTAGACATCAAAACTCTATTGAAAATAAAACAAACGAACTAGTTCGAGCAATAAATTCAACAAATTTCAGTTTCTTTATGTACACTGAGACACACGAAATTCTAGAGCAAATTAAACTAAATCTTGATTCTTTATTAAACTTTCTTGTTGAAATGGAAAACGCAATAACATTTGCAAATTTAAAAATCGCACACCCTAGCATTATTTCTCACCGAGATCTGAAAGATATTGTTAATGAGTTATACTCTATTTACAATCACAAACAATTGCTGTTTTCTAATGTCAACGACCTTTCAAAATATTATAACGTTATAGAAACCAAAGTTCATATTTTCGATGAAAAAGTAATGTTTTCACTAGAATTTCCTCTAGTTCACCCAGACACCTTCGAACACTATCACCTATTTTCAATCCCCAATGAAAATCAATCAATTATCATTCCACCTTCCACTTACCTATCATTAAGCAACAATGCATATCAGTACAGTAACGAAGAATGCATCGATCTACAACCATCGGAATATTTGTGTAAAAGCACAAATCTGCTACCACTACAGAAGAACCAAGAATGCCTGATTTCGATTTTATCAACCGAAACTACAGCGAATAATTGTCAACAAGTACCAGTTAAGATAAATCAACAAATTATCTTAAAAATCAACGAGGCCCACTACATCGGAATATTTCCAAAACAACAGAGAATTCAAACCACCTGCAAACAAATTACCATCGCTTCAATTCAAGGAACCTATTTACTTATCGTTCCTCCTAATTGTGAATTTAAAACAAATTCCTACGTATACTCAAACAAAGAGAAGACGATACCCGGACACCCACTAAACTTAGAAAAAATCAACATGCGAAACTCATCTCGAGCAGAGGTCGAAGAATTGAAATTGGACAAATTATCACTGGACAAATTACATCAAATTCAACTCCAAGAAATGGAAGAAACGCCTATCGATCCAATCAATCTCCACATCAATAGACCATTTGCACCGGCCCATTGACATCTATTGCACATTTATGAAACTTCAAATTGTATTCCCTCTAAAGCGACCCCTAGCCTACATGTTTGTAAACAAAACATACTGTCACTGTCAATCAGCTGTCAGGCTGTTGTTGGTGTGCGCTAAAATGTTTAAAAAATGGAAAAAGGAAACCGGTAAGTAAATAAAATTGCAAAAAACAAATTGCAGGACACGATTTTGACAGTACTAATTTTGGCAACTGTCATAAACTACTATGAAGTAAGCCGCGTGAACACATGATTCACTACTTGCAAATAACTTCATGAGAAAATCCGACCTCTCTCTCTTACAGCAATGAAAAAGGTCTATTACTCAATTGGACTTACAACATACATCGCCATCTTCACTGCAATAATAATATTTTACTTTATTGCAAAATTAATCAAAGCAAAAATTTTACAGAATCCAAAATCAAGGGCACCCACAACCCCGAAGGCGGTCGACGAAACTCAAGTCGTTCCACCCTAGAGTTTCTTCTTAAGGAGGGAGGTGTTACCTCACGTGAACCACCCCGGTCAGCGGAATACCAGCGAACATGACGTTCCCACGACGGGCATCGCATTTCGCCAACACATGAAATGTACTTAGTTTATAAAAATGTAATAATGTAGAATTTAGACAGTCTGTTATGTTATTTCAAAGAGCTAATATCTTGTAAAGAGGAAATAAAAAGTTTTTAAAAACTTAAGTTGGAGAAGTGACAAATTAATTTACATAAATAAATAATAAATACATATGGAAATTTGTTGCTGATTTCACAATGAGTCCTCAATATAATTTTTGACATTTGGTGAATAATGGATGTTAAAATAATAACAGTAGGTAAATTAGATAATAAGAATATAACACTTAATTATTAATTTAAATAACACAAAGATTTGATGAATTTTAATTCTCAGCTGTCAAAAATAATTTTCAAAAATCTTCAAAGTATGAAGTAAACATAGTAATATACAAATGACGTATTTCTTAACACTTTTAGAGCGCATGTTGACCCTTAGGACCCACGCTGCACGTATGCCGATCGTATTCCGATGGATGTTTTTTTAATGAAACATCGTTTGGTATGCTCGGCATACGTTATACTATCATCGCAAAATGTGATTTTTTGTAGCAATAAACTAACAACTTGTCTAGTAGGCCAAGCTGTATAGCATTTTTGCTTGACATAAAGACTAGTAGCAAACCGAGTGTGCAATGATATAAAAGATAATAAGCAGATGTATAGGTATGTGTTCTTCACTCGAGTTTCCGGTCCATTTGTTAGTTATTAACAATTTATTGCAAAAAAACGCGATTTTTGTCTATTTTTGCTTGTAACTTTGAAACTAATGGAGCAATCGGAATGCCCCAATGAAATGATTTGTAGAGAATTAAAATATCTACAAAATGAGAGATCGAACGTCTCAATCGGATAATTAGGTCCTGAAAAATTTAGGAAAAACAGGAAAATTAGGCGTTTTTTCGAAAATTCATAGCTCCGTCATTTTTTGAGCTGGAGCGCTAAAATTTTGAGAGAAAGTAGGGATTATAATGTTCTTTATATGTGCCAAATGTAGGTGCTGTCGGATTATTAGTTTTCGCGAAATCGCGATTCAAAGTTTGCAGTGCGCTTTTTTCCGGCAGGCCTGTATGCGTTACCGTAAGTCCGATAATAATTTTCAAAAAAGTTTTGAAAAGTTGACATCGTCCAATACAAAACGTATATTTCAGTTTTTCGATCAGATGCCTGGAAGCATGCTTAAAACACTCGTAAAGTTATACATTATAATCCCTACTTTCTCTCAAAATTTTAGCGCTCCAGCTCAAAAAATGACGGAGCTATGAATTTTCGAAAAAAACGCCTAATTTTCCGGTTTTTCCTAATTTTTTCAGGACCTAATTATCCGATTAAGACGTTGGACCTCTCATTTTGTAGATATTTTAATTCTCTACAAATCATTTCATTGGGGGCATTCCGATTGCTCCATTAGTTCCAAAGTTACAAGCAAAAATAGACAAAAATCGCGTTCTTTTTGCAATAAATTGTTAATAACTAACAAATGGACCGGAAACTCGAGTGAAGAACACATACCTATACATCTGCTTATTATCTTTTATATCATCGCACACTCGGTTTGCTACTAGTATTTTTGTCACGAGAACGCTGCTTTAAATCCCTATAGCTTGGCCTATAGTGCAAGTTCCACGCTCACCCGCTAATTTTGCTTGTTCAATGATCATTATATACATAACTGCCAAAACCCTAGAGAGCATACGTTATACTATCATTACACTTTTTGGCAGCGGGCTGACGGACTAAGTGTGAACGGTGGGCTGACAGTACCTAACTGTCACATTGTCATGGAAGTGAACTACCATGGCAGTACTATCATGACAGGAATTGTCACCGTGTGAACGGGCTTTACACTGTTATGACCTTAGATAATATATGTTCTAGACACGTAACGCCTATTTAAATGTACAGTGGGTTTTGAAGCCAGCACTAATGACAGAGAGGCTGTGTGAAGTGAGATAGAGATCCCAAAGTTGCTGCAGTGCAAGTTGCATACTTTACACTTTTTAAGTGACATTTATTGCTAATTCTTGGATTCTTTCATTCTTGTTGTCATCTGTCACAATTTTGTATATTTAGAAGTTATCTTGTGCATTTTGATTGTATTTTATTGAATACTAACAATAATGTGAATCACGAACTGTCACTTGTCAAATAAAAAATGCAACCCGCATTACATCAACTTTGGTGAAAATGCAACCCGCATTACACCAACTGTGTGCTAACTGACAGAAGTGTCGGCTTCACAACAAATGACTGCGTGCGGGGTCTAAGGTATCTATGGTCGAAGGTTATGACAGTACTATCACTCTCATGCTCTCATGATAGTACTATCATAAAAAACTATCATCGTGAAAACTAGGCTTTGCAGATGAATTACATACCATATTAGAGTGTTATATTATAATGAATTGTCAATTTAACAAATTATAATTAAATATTTAAATGTGGATTAATTTGTAAATAAAATAATTAGACCAACAGTGCCGGATTTAAAGATTAAAGAAGTATTTAAATGCTCGAAACAGATACCTCAATATTAAAGAAATAAGTAATTGAAAAATTGTAAAATAATAGTTATTTACGTATGGATTATAACGTCAATAATTATGGTAGGTACTAGTCGTGAAGATAACCAGACGAGGCGAAGACGAGTTTGATAACACGACGTGTACCAAATAAAAAGTAAAATAAATTATTTTGTATTGAAATTAATCAAAAAGTAAAATAAATTATTTGGTATTGGCCTATTAAGAACGCTATTATGGTCCTCAAATTGAGGCTTATAATGTTGTCATTGTGATACGGCATCAGATAAAACTATTTACATTAATTTTACTTCCACTTCATTTGGGTTATTCTACAACAATAATATAATTAGTTTTGTTTTTTGTGTCAAACTTCGTATAGGAAAATCATAAAAGATAGTGAATACATAAGTTTTATATAAATACGTGCAATAAAATGTCCAAATAATGCACTTACGGTTGTTTATGGATCATTTCGCCAACCATACTGTTAAAACAAAAAATGTCGAAAATTATTATTAATTATTGTAATATTTTAGACTCAATATTATCTAGACAAGTACTAAAAAGGGCCACGGCAATTTTCTTCTTCCTTTAAACAAGAGATACCTATAAAGATTGGTTTTAGATAACGTGAGGCTACAAATTATTACATAATTAAAATATGATGTGGCCAGCACATAACCTCCCATTTTAACAATTTCATATTTCACAATTTTTTTGCAAGAAACATGATAGTGCTTTAACCATAGATTACTGGATATGGTGTACCGAGTACCTACACCACGACTACTTAATTGTTCGCCATTTTGTTTATGTTAATTTCAGTGAGTGTCCCGAAATTACCGTATATAAATTTGAGGGTATATTCCTTGCAAAATTCTAAGAAAATTTTCCTTTTGCCGTTTTTTTTCACAACTGGCAACAGGCAGTGAACGGCTGTCTTCGTTTTGATTACCACTGGCGTTCACTTTCCCTTCTTACGCGCCGAGCTTTTTTTTCTGTTATTTAGATTAGTTAAGTTAGTTAGTTGCAATTCTCCACGAAGACGGAGCCGCCACGTTCGCTGTCCGTTGCCGGGCTATGGCAGTATTCGGTGGCAACTGTGCGAACTCTGGCGCCAGTGTTCCAATTAGGGGTGGGCGATATAGAAAAAAATATCGATATTGAAAAAATTATCGATATATTCAATATATCGAATTATCGATGTATCGAATTATCGATATATCTATCAAATTATCGATATATCGAATTATCGATATACCTATCAAATTATCGATATATTGAATTACCGATATATCGAATTATCGACATACTTCTTTTAACAGGAGGCATTATTATGGATTCTTGTAAAACGTACTGTAGTGACAATCTGGCAGTGATGCAGTTGAATGATCGTTGTTCAGTATAATGCCTATGGCACACCGGTCGGGGAGCATCGAGTAAGTCCTCGATGAAACGATAGAACGCACCCCGTCCTCGACGAAAAATAGGGGCGCCGCTATTTTAATCGAGTTGTTACTCGATGAAACGAATGTATCTCATTTCAGACGTATCTTTGGATTTGATGTATTTGTCACCGATTAAATAGAAATCCATCGTGGACGGGTGCGTTCTTTCGTTTCATCGAGGAGTTACTCGATGGTCCTCGATGCTCCTCGACCGGTGTACCATAGGCATAACAGTATAACTACGAAACTGAGCATGCGCATTGCTTTGTTACGCAGTAGAGGGCAGCAGAGGCAGACACTGACATTTAAATACTGTAAACTTTATAATTTTTATATTGCTTTAACAAATTTACGAATATCCGATAATTCGAATTATTAAATATTCAATAAGTCGAATAATCGAATATTCAAATACATCGAATTATCAAATATTCGATATATCGATTTATCAAATATTCGATATATCGAAGTACCGAATATTCGATATATCGAATTATCGAATATTCGATATATCAAATTATCGAATATTCGATATTTCGAATTATTGAATATTCGATAAATCGAATTATCGATATTATCGAATTATCGATATATCGAATTATCGAATTATCGATATATCGATTATTTTATATTTTTCGATATTTCTATTCGATATATCGATAAAGTATTCGATATATCGAAAAAATTCCCAGCCCTAGTTCCAATGTACCTTTCCCGAATTTTGTAGTGATACATGTGCACTAACTATAGCGCGCTAGCATAAAATCATACTATTTTACTAAATCTGTAATGAAAATTAACAGTATCACTTCTTCTTCTCTTCTCTAGGTTCTCTGCAATTTCGTATTTGTTGTTTATAAAAACATAAATATTGTATTGTATTAGAATTTCGGGATTTGAACCTCACGGGTTTGTATCCCTAGGGTGACTTGATGGCACACACACAGTATTAATTGTTTACTTATACTTTGCCACGGCGTTTTTTACTACCATGTGTGTTGCCAGTCAACCCGGCACAAGCCCTTGTTACAGCCTTTAGCCGGTGCCCGATAGCTAGAGGTTGCCAAGTTAATTAGATCCCAACTTGGAATGGTAACGGGAGTAGGTACCGATCCAAATCAGGCCGTGAAAATTTCCTAACCTGACCGGGATTCGAACCCACGACCTCTGTAACCAGAGCCTAGCATTCTACCACTATGCTATCCCGCCGTAAAAAAAACATAAATAATTTACATAGTTTCCCAAAAATTAAACCCTGAAAAAATTCCAGTTTTCGGAGTTAAAACAATAGCATTTTGAAAAAATCATTATATTGAAGGTTATGCAACTGATAAGAAATTATTTGTTACTCATGTTGTGATTACTAAAAATTTAATTTTGCATGCAATTCGTAAATCGTATTTTTCTATCCTCTTACATTCACACCTATACTATGTCCATCGAACACATAGAGTAATAAAACTAGTGGGCAGAGCCAAAATTGCGCAGTACAATGTGCGCAGAAGTAGGCTTTACAAGCAACAAATTTTTTAAAAAAGCAGAAAAATTAAATAGTTTTATTTGAAATAAATATCGAAGAATTATATTATATTTTATCATAATTTTATGAAGTACAATTTTTATTTACGAACGATTTTTTTGATGACCGATCTCAGCAGTTGAGTTTGCCTAGCAGTGTAAAACTGGCTTACCAATAGCAATACCGTATTTCAATTTCGCGCACATTTGTGGGAGGAGCATCTACTCTATCTGTTCGGTGGACATAGTATAGACATCTTAACTCATTTTTAACTGTTCAATTTTCCTTACATTATAATTATTATCATATATTTCTAATAAAATTATTACTAGAAATTCGCAACCAAACGTAATTTCAGCTTTAATTTTAAATCTGACAATAATTGTTCAAGTGGCTCGGGCGAGGTATACGGTACACTGGAACATTGCTGCCATCTACTATAAGCCTTGCCCGAATACTCCCATTGGTGCGCTTTGATTGGCTATCTTTAAACGTTAATAAGTCCGCTAATTTTGAATTGTGAAAATAACGGCAAAGGAAAAAATGTCTTAGAATTTTGCAAGGAATATACTTAGTCCAGGGAATTTACGATAAAAATGCCTCAAACTTCGGATAAATTGCAACAAAAGCTTTCTCGACGGAATCCAATACAGAAAAATGTGCTTTTTAACATATCAAAAGTTTCCGGAAATCACCGCACCGGAAGCCATTGAAATTTTGAAAAAATGACCGCTATTTCTGGTTTTTTAGGTTTAACTCATCTGTAGCTTATCATTACGAGAAAAACATTTATATGAGGTTATAGAACACAAAATTCTCTATAAAAATGATGCATGGGATTTTTATGTCAGTTAACCTGTTTTCGAAAAAATAATAAAAATGCGTTTAGGAAATTTTCAGTAATTTAAATCAAGTGGTAATATTTTCTCTTGACACAATAATGACTGCTATATTTTAACGGATAAAAATATCGCCATCCGGTTCTCAGCATATGATTTCTATAACAATTTTCTTTAATACCCATTATTTTTATAATTTTTGAGGCTCTCAATTAGTCACAAATTGGAAATTTTCTTAAAGTAAAATTATATAAAATTTAGTAATTTTTGTGTTTATTCAGCTGTTATTTCGGGATGGATTCAGATATTAACTTCCGGTTTTCTGTATTCAATTTTTCTAACATTCTTCTATTACATGCTTTTTTTTTGAAATTATCTCTTGGTTTAGTCTAGGCTTAAACATTTTCTTCAAGAGATAATCTAAATATTTCAATATTTTGAAAATTATTGTTTTTAATTAGCTGTCAATTCTTAACAAATTCAGATATTGACTTCCGGTTTTCGGCATTAGATTTCGCAAACATTCTTCTATAAGGAGCATTATTTATAAAAAATTTGAGGTCCTTAGTTAAGCGGAATTTTGAGAACTTTTACCAAAGGAAAACAAAGACATTTTTGTATGTTTTTATTGGTTGATTTTAATCAACTCGCGTTTGGGAACGGAATACAATATGATTAAAAACATTTATTTAATTAATTTCGAAATTAATGTTTTTAGGCATAGGACACCTTTTATAACATAAGAAGATGCAAAAATACACACAACAGAATAATAAAATATAGGGTGTTCTATTTGAAAATGACGAGTTATAGCCGTTTGAATTTGAGTAAATTTGATTCTCTTTACTGAACACCCTGTATAATAACATTTAAAAAAAGTTATGTCAGAACAAAGAGTATAGTTACAGTTGTACAGAAAAAAAAATTCATAATTTTTACTTTTAAAATAACTTCAGTACGCCTTTATAAAACAATACGTGTATTCGGCTTTTTTTAGAGAAAAAATTGAATAACTTGGCAACGCCGAGGAAAACTAAAATGAAATTTATATGTTCGTATAGGTAAGTAAAATACAATTCAAAATATATAAAAAATATAGGGTGTTTCATTTAAAAAACGACGAACAATTATTGCCAAGTCGTTATGCAACACCCTGTATATGTGAAAATAATTTTAAGTTATGCTCCTTGAGTAGACGAAAAATTCGGTTAAAAAATTTATGCTGTATTTTTAACGACAAGGGAGATATCGACGACGGGCATTTCGATGACTCACCTGTATATATATATATATATATATATATATATATATATATATATATATATATATATATATATATATATATATATATATATATATATATATATATATATATATATAGAGGTAGAGTTAAAAATCTTGGGAATCGGTCAAGGCTCAAATACAAGTTGTTTACGTACTTAAATTTATTTCAAAAATTCCAATATTTCGGACATTAGTTGTGTCCTTCATCAGGGATACTGTCAGGAAAGTTACACAATAAAAATAAATACATAACATAAAAATTACACAAATAAAATACATGGAAACATTTTTTTTAAATACTTACGAAAAGTATTAAGTATTAAATTTCTGAACAAAAACGCTGTCTGCAATAACGGTTTTCTTCTTGTCAACATTTAAATATAATATATATTTGTTCAGAAATTTAATACTTAATACTTTTCGTAAGTATTTTAAAAAAAAATGTTTCCATGTATTTTATTTGTGTAATTTTTATGTTATATATTTATTTTTATTGTGTATCTTTCCTGACAGTATCCCTGTTGAAGGACACTACTAATGTCCGAAATATTGGAATTTTTGAAATAAATTTAAGTACGTAAACAACTTGTATTTGAGCCTTGACCGATTCCCAAGATTTTTAACTCTACCTCTACTACAAACGGTCGATAACTTTTTTCCTCTATATATATATATGTGTATAGGGTGTTCATTTTAAGTGGCGCACCATTGATTGCTATATGTACAAAACAGTACTTAGTGCGACAAAAACATAAAACTATTAAATTTATTGCGTCAAATTGGCCTCAAACTACGATTGTTAACATTTTGTTTGATTTTTTTGTTTTTTTTTATAAACGTTGTCATAATGATGATCGATAACCACTATTTCATTGATTTATTATAAGCACGGCAAATAATAATAATTTTAAAATTAGCTATATTGACGTTATACGACTGGAGACAAAATATTGTGTGCTGGATAGAGCTTGTTTGTTGCCCTTGGTGAGTCGCCAATCTCGGCTTCTCCTCTACTGAACAAATTTTTCGCCGCGTGCAACAAACAATGTTCTATCCGTACTTGATACACAAATAACGATTGTGGTATAGATCGTGCAAAAAATATCATAATTCACATACGTTAAGTAAAGTACATTTTTACCGGTTTCGGGTAATACTGGAAACCTCGACAACGTGTCGGTCTCCAAACATTATCTTCAACCGATAAACTGCACTTACCACTGTTGGGATTCATTAAAATATCAGTGGGCATGTGTCGAACACTGGTGCGGGACTTCATAGAAGTGAGGATGGCTGACAAGTGACTTTGACAGTTCCATGTGCTGAATGTTAGAATGTTATTGCACATCATTATATGAAAATTGTTGTAATATATGTAATTTAATATTGTGTAGTGTATTATAGCTATTAATATAACAAGAATATTATGCGATTTATAATACCGAGGATGTTGCTTAAGTGGCGAGGTGAAACCGAGTCTCTTTGAACATCCAAGGGGGCTTATACCGCAATATTCAAAGCTTAATCGTATCATCAACGACAGCGATGTTAAAACAAATCAACAATTTTAACTGACAATTTGCATATTATGAAAGGTTTTGATGTTATTATGGTTGTATCTAACGTATTAAGTCCGTAACTAATGAATTATAAGTATCTAACGTATTATAAGTAACTAACGTATTATGTTGTTTATAATTATCAATAAATATTGCATATTAAAAGGTAATAACAGTTGATGATACGATTAAATACATAAAAATCAAGTCAAGTCTTTCATTACGAAGTCAACCAGCTCCCCATCGAGGACGATACATAATACCGCCCTTGATACTTTATAAATTATTCCTTTGCAAGAAGGTTCGCAATAATAATAATAATTGCTCCGTTTTGATAAATACAAAAAATATAATTCGAAATTAATTAAAATGTTCTAATAATCTTATTTTACATTTAACTTATAGGGTACTTTACCATAGTAGCAAATTAGCAATCCAGTCAATTATATTGAAAGGAGACCCCAGTAATAAGTTATTGCCATGAAAAAAGTTTTCAAAAAGTTAATAGTTCTTTAAATATTTGAGATTTTACGTATCGTACATCTACGTCACAGTAATGCGTTCTCTCTCGAGCTCTCTCTCTCACACATCTATCTTATTCTGAATTATTTCAACGTGTATGCTGTCTATCTTTGTTCAACGTAGTGTTTATTTATCTATGAACTGTCATTTAAAGTACTGTACTTTAAAAATGGTTATAAAATATTGCCTGGTACGTAATAGTTATAATGATAGTTCAACAACTCCGAACAAAATATTCATAAGAATACCAACTAATACAAAAATTGGGACAGACAAACGATATAATTGTCAAAATATTTAACCAATTTGACATTTTATAATATCTTTCGTAGATATCGTGGATCCGTTATCATTCCAATCAATGTCATTAATTGAAGTAACAAAAATAAAATTAATTCTTTGATAATTCCAATGTACCTTGCCCGAATTTTGTAGTAAAATATGTGCAGTTTAGCGCGCTAGCATAAAATCATAGTTTTTTGCTAAATCTGTAATGAAAATTGATAAGCTTTGCCCGAATACTCCCATTGAAAGATATGTTGAATAACATAGATCTGCAAATCATATAAGTGGTACTAAAACCCAGGATCAAATTTTTGAAGGCAAATTTATAAATTATATATCTAAAGAATATATTTTCACGTGTATTCTTACTTACAGTAATAAAGAAACTACCAAATTGTATTTATATTTTCTAACATTTAGAAACAGTTGATTTTACATGAGTACATTTTAACTCCAGTCCCATTGTTTGAGAAGATTTTCAGTTGTACATCTACGTGACACAAACTTTAAAAAATAATTACAGCTTTATTAAGAACAATTAAGGCTTATCAGTACTCTCAATCGCTTTCAAATAACATGAAGTTTCAATAAAAAATTTAAAAAAATGGTAAACTACCCTATTGAAATGAAAGATTTTATAAATTTTGATTTTTTAGTACTACTCACGAGGTCTAAAATTATCTCTTTGTATCTCTTGACAATGTTTGACTCAAATATACAAAATAGTACAGAAGATTACTAGTCTAGTAAATATTTGGTCTAAGGATTGTACCTATATTAATTCTTTACATATCGTTTTGCATACAAAAATAAACAAAATAATCACAACTAAAATAATATTTCTAAACTGTTATTATTTGTTTTATACGATAATTATTAAAAAACTAATCTAAAACAATAAAATATTCTTGTTTAATTTGTATGCAACACTCAATAAATTAAGGATCATACGTACTGAACAATTTGATTGTCTTCCGATGCGACACCTTTTTCTGCTGGAATCGTTACCGATCGGTATTGTAAAGCGTTATACGTTCTCCAAAATAAGTATTCTCTGGAAATTATAATTAAAAATATTATATTAAATTATAACATATAGTTTTCATTTTACCTGTAATATTTGAGACCCTCATAGAGGGCAGCCATGAAAAATATGCCAACCATTGATCCAACAAGACCTCCGACTGTACTAATTTTCCAACTTTCAAACAGAATAATTTCAGTGTATCCTGTGTGGAACTGAAACCAGCATAATAAGCTTTAAATTTTTAACCTTGTATGTAAATGATAATTATTTTTTATTTATAAATAATAACAAAAAGATATGGAAAAGATACATTGCACCAAGACATTAGGGCACCACAAAATAATATTTGAAAATAATAATTGTTTTATGTATGCCTCACGGCGCAAGTATTCGAACTATAGTCAATTTAAGTTAAGAATATTGTAGGCACTGCGAATGCAGTCTGTTTTACACTCACGCATTCTATTAGCACAATGACATCATGTATTTCTATCATAAAGTGTGTCTTATTTTACTTAAAGACGAATACAAATTGTGAAAATAAAAAGAAACACACATGGTTTTTCTATTTTCAGATTATGAACACTTGAAAGAGCAACTGGAAATAAAAACGAAGGTCTCTCCAATGTTCGCTGATGTAAATCCACCTCTCGTCTCGTCGGCCAATCAGATTCAAAGATGTCATGTCATAAACCTATCTTATCCAACGTTATTTTCTAAACTGAAATACTGGCCAGTACCCAGAAACAAGCATGAACTAATTTTGAGTCCGAATAGGTTTTTAAATTATTAATGCAGGTTGACCTTACATTTTTTTTCACTATAACTACTTTTAGTATTACCCAGAAACAACGGCGTGGACGTAGTAGTTTGATGTTTCCTTTGAGGTACTTGATTAAAGTGAGTCCCCTTGCCTCTCACAGTCGGGGTGCTTGATTAAAGTGAGTTCCCTAGCCTCTCACTTTCGGGGTGCTTGGTTAACCTGCATTAATAATTTACAAAACCTATTCCCATTAAAAAAAACAAAGTTGACCTTGTAAAAAAACTAAAAACATTGAACCCTGTAACTTTTAACACAAAAATTTTTTCGATTCCACTTAGTTTTTGAGTTATTTGACTGGTTCGTTTACTTTTGTTATATATATATATATATATATATATATATATATATATATATATATAGTTAGAATAAAAAGTCTCGGGAATCGGTCAGGGCTCAAATACTAGTTGTTTTTACGTACTTAAATTTATTTCAAAAAATTCCAATATTTCGGACATTAATTGTGTCCTTCATCAGGGAAACTGTCAGGAAAATACAAAATATAAATAAATATATAACATGAAAATTACACAAAAAAATACATAGAAACATTTTAAAAAATACTTACGAAAAGTATTAAGTATTAAAATTCTGAACAAAAACACTGTCTGCAATAACGGTTTTCTTCTTATCAACATTTAAATAATTATGTTTTGTTACTTGAGAAAATTTATACATTAAAAAGAACAATTTTTATACTTTGCAAAACAAGAAATTGCTGGTGGTTTAGCCGTTGGATATGATTTATGATTTCCCGCTCAAAATGTTGTTAGGTGGTTGGTAGACTCCCACCTGTTGAACATGGCCTACTTCAAGTTGTAGTGTGACGTTTTGGAGATTATTTCGCACGTGACAGAAGAGGTTAATTATGTTTGATTTCAATGTTTATTCAAAAGGAGATTGTAGTTTGTGTTGATGTTGTTAATGTCTTTTTTGCTGTTAATGGTGTTATTGGTGACAGCTATGTGGAACATTTCTAGCAGTTTCCTTTTGCTTGTGTTTTTTACCTTCCGCTTACCTGTAAAGGAAGGTATTGGAATCATGCAAAAAATCGGGTAGTGAGTTTTTAGTGGATGAGCACGAATTAGGGTCCTTACAACTCATTTTTGATAGTTTCCCGGTGATGTCTGTATGTATGTGTGTGTGTGTGTGTGTGTGTGTGTGTGCGTGTGCGTGTGTGTGTGTGTGTATGTGTGTGGTCCGGGCCGATGCCGTCTGTTGGATAACTCAAATACGAATTACCCAAAAATTTTGATATTTGGTATTTTACAATTGTATACGAATAGGAAGAGCTCATTAGATTTTGGTACAAATATCTTCACCGGAAGTGATATTTTTTGAAGATTGAAAAGATTAAGTGTAAAAAATTTCTATAAATTTTGATAAATATAGTATTTATTTGTAATAAGAATAAGAGGAAAAGTTATTTGCAATCCACGTTTTAAAAAAATTGTCTTTATCTGGTAGCATTAAAGAACTGCAGTAAAATTTAAAAAATTAATTTATCAAATAAAACATTGAAATCTTGTAATCCATGTTCGGTTGATTTTTGTTTTTGTATAAAAAATATTGACAGATGAGACGGGTGACAAGTTGGCATACTAGCGCTATATAAGTCATAATAATTAAGCTATTAAATGTAGTTCGTAACTGAACGTAGGATTGCTTCAACACAGAAGAGTTTTCGTGTGAATGAATCTTTTGATTCAGGTGATACTAATTTCTGTGTTTGAATATTTTAGATTTTTATTTGTATATTTTAAATAGGCACCAGATTGTACGTATACATTTCTGTTTAAAGTCTAGATATGGCGGAAGGTTGTGTGATGGCCACGTCAGATTTTTTCAGTTGATAATATAGTAACGTCTTCTTTTTTAGAAGCCATGTTTAAGGTTTCTACAGTGCACCGCCATTGTACATGATTTCGTTGGAATCTTAATGTCACTTATGTGTTGGGTTAGGTTAGGTTAGGATAATATAATAACGCTCGACTATTATAAAAAGCCAACACACACAGGAAGATATTTAAACTACAGAAGTGAACAACCACTTAAAACAAAAATAAACTTTGTACAAGGACTAAAACAACGAATACTCAAACTATCACACCCAATGTACCACAGGAAAACATGGAAGAACTATATATTACACTCAGGAAGAACTCATATCCACCAGCTTTTCTCAAAAAGTTGATTTACACAAGCAACACTGAAACACCAAGGCACGGTTTAATACAAGAAGCAAATGATGATGGTAATACAACAAAATATAGCTCTATACTCTTCATTGAAGATTTGTCATACAAATTAATGACGGTTTTCAAAATGAAAACATCAAAATAGCCTGTAAAAACCGGGATCAACTTAACACGTATTTTACGAAAACCAAAGAGAAAATAAAAACACCTGAAAGAAGTAATATAGTATATAAAATTAAATGTGCAGATTGCGATAAATGTTACATTGGTGAAACAAGTCAAGCCCTTAAGTCCAGGCTAACCCAACACATAAGTGACATTAAGATTCCAACGAAATCATGTACAATGGCGGTGCACTGTAGAAACCTTAAACATGGCTTTAAAAAAGAAGACGTTACTATATTATCAACTGAAAAAAACACAAGCAAAAGGAAACTGCTAGAAATGTTCCACATAGCTGTCACCAATAACACCATTAACAGCAAAAAAGACATTAACAACATCAACACAAACTACAATTTCCTTTTGAATAAACATTGGAATCAAACATAATTAACCTCTTCTGTCACGTGCGAAATAATCTCCAAAACGTCACACTACAACTTGAAGTAGGCCATGTTCAACAGGTGGGAGTCTACCAACCACCTTACAACATTTTGAGCGGGAAATCATAAAAATATCCAACGGCTAAACCACCTGCAATTACTTGTTTTGCAAAGTATAAAAATTGTTCTCTTTAATGTATAAATTTTCTCAAGTAACAAAACATAATTATTTAAATGTTGATAAGAAGAAAACCGTTATTGCAGACAGTGTTTTTGTTCAGAATTTTAATACTTAATACTTTTCGTAAGTATTTTTTAAAATGTTTCCATGTATTTTTTTGTGTAATTTTCATGTTATATATTTATTTATATTTTGTATTTTCCTGACAGTTTCCCTGATGAAGGACACAATTAATGTCCGAAATATTGGAATTTTTTGAAATAAATTTAAGTACGTAAAACAACTAGTATTTGAGCCCTGACCGATTCCCGAGACTTTTTATTCTAACTATACTACAAACGGTCGATAACATTTTTCCTTACTATATTATCAACTGAAAAAAACACAAGCAAAAGGAAACTGCTAGAAATGTTCCACATAGCTGTCACCAATAACACCATTAACAGCAAAAAAGACATTAACAACATCAACACAAACTACAATTTCCTTTTGAATAAACATTGGAATCAAACATAATTAACCTCTTCTGTCACGTGCGAAATAATCTCCAAAACGTCACACTACAACTTGAAGTAGGCCATGTTCAACAGGTGGGAGTCTACCAACCACCTTACAACATTTTGAGCGGGAAATCATAAAAATATCCAACGGCTAAACCACCTGCAATTACTTGTTTTGCAAAGTATAAAAATTGTTCTCTTTAATGTATAAATTTTCTCAAGTAACAAAACATAATTATTTAAATGTTGATAAGAAGAAAACCGTTATTGCAGACAGTGTTTTTGTTCAGAATTTTAATACTTAATACTTTTCGTAAGTATTTTTTAAAATGTTTCCATGTATTTTTTTGTGTAATTTTCATGTTATATATTTATTTATATTTTGTATTTTCCTGACAGTTTCCCTGATGAAGGACACAATTAATGTCCGAAATATTGGAATTTTTTGAAATAAATTTAAGTACGTAAAACAACTAGTATTTGAGCCCTGACCGATTCCCGAGACTTTTTATTCTAACTATACTACAAACGGTCGATAACATTTTTCCTCTATATATATTATATATATATATATATATATATATATATATATATATATATATATATATATATATATATATATATATTATATATATATATATATATATATATATATATATATATATATATATATATATATATATATATATATATATATATATATAAGAAGTAGACTCTTTTAAGTTACTGTCAAGCTTTCGGAATTAAATTTATTCCTTCTTCAGGACAATATGAGAAATAGTATCGTAAGTAAAAATAATTTTTACAACAAAGTATTCAAAATTGAAAACTTATTTAGCAATGATGAATAAAAATCGAAAACAATAGTTCAAAGATACAAAAAACATGTTGGTACAAAAAATTTTCACAAAGTTATTAAAATTTAGAAAGTTTTTTCCAAATGGTTCAAATTTTGAGCAGCCAAAAGGTCAAAAATGTTTTTTAACAGTTCAAACGCACACGTGGACGAGCAAGTGCCAAGACCCTGTCAAAATTTTTATTATTATTTATAAAATTAAAGTTAGGTACTCCCGAGGTACTCTAATAAATTAATTGTTTCTTAATTATTCATAATATGCGTTTTCTTTATTATAATTAGATTTAAGAGATATTTTATTGTAATTTACATTGATTGTTGACAGGTAACTGCTTTCAACTATTGTTTTTGTTTCGCGGCAAGGCTTACTTATTTCAGCGTTCATAGGTACATAATTTAAGTGCCCGTAATTTAATATTTTAATAATACAACATATGACCTTTTTACTTCCTTGTACGGAGTAAGATTTTGATGAAAATATCCGTTTTGACCTTTTCTGAATCCATTATGACTAGTTTCGTCGTGACGTCTGTACGTACGTGCGTACGTACGTACGTATGTATGTACGGACGTATGTGTGTCGCATAACTCAAATACGGTTAGACGTAGAAAGTTGAAATTTTGTATTTAGGACTGTTATAGCATCTAGTTGTGCACCTCCTATTTTTGGTTTCAATCTACAAACCGGAAGTAGTACTTTTTTCAAATATTTCGATAAATATTTAATTTCAGACAAATTTTTTAATTTTAAATGAAAGATTATGTGATTATTACCTACAATCGGTATTTTATAAATATTTTTGTATCTGGTATCATTTAGGAATAATTAAAGTACCTATATATTTATAATTTAGTATTTCGGTATCTTGTAGTCCATGATCGATTAACATTTGTTACTACGTAAAATTTAAATGATTATGACATGATAGTGACAATAGTAAAATAGTAAAAATTTCTTCTGCAGTTTAAATAAAATGACTAATGGCCATTTGCACCACTTCGGTTTAGCGCTAACCTGTAGTTAAAGTGTTGGTTATATTAAAAATTCGTTGCACAGGTTCTTAACCAGAGGTTAAACAGTCTAATTTTTAGTTAATTTTAACTAGTGGATTCTGTAGGGTTTAAGTGCTTAACTATAAGTTAACCTACAAATTACGACGATAATGTCGAGATATTTGAAATTTTTACTTATATTGCGCAGATTACCAGGACCAGGACGAATAGATATAATGAGCTAATCATATTTATGATTTTATTTACTAGATTACGTTTAAAAATTAGTTTTAGACTGAACTAAAAATACTTATATATTGGTACACACAATAATGATAACAAAATAATGTTATACATATTAAATATGTTCAAATTATATGTCCATCGCTATTATTGTTTGTCCTTTTTGCGCGTCGATGAAATAAAATGTCACTTTATACGAATTTTATGCCAAATTTTACACTATTTATTTATAACTTTTTTTTCTCTAATGTAGCACCATAATCATTTATAGAATATTTCTATAACATCATTATAATATTGAAGATAAATTATTGCAATTATATAAACTTATAAACTCACTTGGTTATAGAAATGTCATTTTCACCTGTCAATAATTATATGTCAAACCAAACTGATTTATATTTAAAATTGAAAACATTTTGTATTTGTATACAGAATTCCGACAGAATAAAACGATTCTAACAGCTACACATAAAAATTATTGCAAAATTCACTAGATTTCTTTAAAACATCACTATAATATCATTCATTTTTTGGTCTAAAATTAATAGTTCTAATATTTATAGATTAACTTAACTATGACCTAAAATTATGCTGTGCAATGCAAATAAAATTTAACCAGTAGTTAAGGTTAACCTATTGTCAGCTAACTATCAGTTTTAACCCAAACTCGTGCAAATGGCCATAAAATATATTTGTGAGTATACTAGTATAATAAGTTAAAAGAATTTTTTATATTATTCTACATTTTAGTTATTAAGAAAAGTATGAACACACAAGGCGTACAAGGAAGTCATGTGGTGTCCACGTCAGATTTTTATACCACCGTAAAGCAAATTTAATGTACTTTTCAAATTCGTAATAAGAAATACAATGTTCCATTTGAAATTTGAAAGTTGCTATCACTTCCTAAAAAACCAGAAGTGATACCAAAGATTCACATCCGCTATCATTTACTACACATGATACTGTATAAATCATGTATTTGACAAAAAACGCTAAATCAACAAATAAGCGAGATAAATGCTGGTTCATTTATAAACAGACACCTTGTATACATACAGGTGAGTCATCGAAATGCCCGTTGTCGATATATCCCTTGTCGTTAAAAATACAGCATAAATTTATTAACAGAATTTTTCGTCTACTCAAGGAGCATAACTTAAAATTATTTTCACATATACAGGGTGTTGCATAACGACTTGGCAATAATTGTTCGTCTTTTTTAAATAAAACACCCTATATATTTTTATATATTTTGAATTGTATTTTATTTACCTAAACGAACATATAAATTTCATTTTAGTTTTCCGCGGCGTTGCCAAGTTATTCAATTTTTTCTCTAAAAAAAAGCCGAATACACTTATTGTTTTATAAAGGCGTACTGAAGTAATTAAGAATTTTTACCTCTCGCCACTCATATCTGTAAGAGAGGTATTGTAATCATGCTAAAATTTCGATAGTGAGTTTTCAATGGATAAGCACGTTTTGAGGTCCCTAGAACACGAGTTTGATAATTTCGCGATGATGTCTGTCTGTGTGTATTCTCAAAATTTATGAATTAATAGGAATTTTTTTTATAACATTGTATACTAAATGTTACTATCTACAATATGTATTCAAAACGTTGTTTCTATCTAGCACCATTTTCCAATTACAAGAAGTTAAAAATTCTACAAATTTGTTACAATTTTGATTTATCTGCCTACCTATGGAAACAAAAAATAAAATATTTCAGTGTTAATGTCATATGAATTTTTGACTTTTTGGCAAATTGAAATGGAAAATATGAAATGTCATTTAGTATTTAATTCCCTTCTAGTACAATGGTATATTTGTGAGTAAGTACTTTCATACACACTTAGTAAAATAGTAGAGTATATGGCGAGAGGTCATGTGTTGGCCACATCGGATTTTTTTTTCTGTACAACTGTAAAGCTGGATTTATAACTGCGCACAGCGCACAGAACATAATTTAGCACAACACAGCACAGCACAGCGCACAAAATTTTCTTCACGGGGGTTTTATAAATCACACAGAAACACAGATTTATTGACGGATTATCACAGCTGTTTTGACATTTAATTTGGAGGCTTTGTGTATTTTTATTGTGTTTTACAAATATTTCTTTAAAATAATGAACAACAAAATAATATAAAACCGTGTTTGACCAAAAAATATCCTTGACAGGAGACTTTGACATAAATAATAAATGAATAAATGGTAAATAAATAATTTGTGTGCTGTGATAAATTATTTTCTATGCGCTGTGCGTCTTATAAATGGATGCACTAATTTCCATATGACCAATTCATATGCTATGCTGTGCTAAATTATTTTCTATGCGCTGTGCGTGTTATAAATCCACCTTTACTATACTCTTTGTTCTGACATAACTTTTTTTTAATGTTATTATACAGGATGTTCAATACAGAGAATCAAATTTACTCAATTTCAAATGGCTATAACTCGCCTTTGGGACTACAGTGAGCCATTAATCGGGGACAAGTTCCAACTGGGATAGTGCGACGTACTAACTACGGAACCCTATCTAGTTCCTCAAGTTAAAATCTCCGTCCCGTATCTATCTATTTCATACTTTATTTTATCCAACCACGTTATTTTATAGAATAACTAGGTAATATATGCAATAACTAGTTAAAATATGAAATGGCAAAACTATTCTATAATTTAACCACCACAGACCGGTATTTCATGAAATACCTAGTTATTCCATGAAATAGCGGGATTATACGCTTTAACGGTAACATGTGTTTAGTAATATTACGAGTATTAAATATTTCAATTTTTCGTCAAAATGGCGAAAGGTTATGTGTTGGTCATTGAAATACTCATCATATATGTATGATAGGAAAATCATAATTATTAAACGCATTATATTTCATTAATTAACTGTTTTAATTTTATAAAGACAATGTTATACTATGTCCATCGAACACATAGAGTAATAAAACTAGTGGGCACAGCCAAAACTGCACAGTACAATGTGCGCAGAAGTAGGCTTTACAAGCAACAAATTTTAAAAAGCAGAAAAATTAATTAGTTTTATTTGAAATAAATATGGAAGAATTATATATTTTATAATTTATGTATAACATAATTTAAAAAGAAATATGAAGTACAATTTTTATTTACGAACGATTTTTTTGATGACCGATCTCAGCAGTTGAGTTTGCCTAGCAGTGTAAAACTGGCTTACCAATAGCAATACCGTATTTCAATTTCGCGCACATTTGTGGGAGGAGCATCTACTCTATCTGTTCGGTGGACATAGTATAGGTGTGTTGATGTGCCGTCATCTGTTTCCTCATTTACAACGATATCAGATCCAGTGGCGGTGCGTCAGATGAGGCAGGTGAGGCTGAGCCTCACCGCGTAAAATCGTAATTTTAAATTTTTAATTTTTATTATAATTTTATTTATCTAATTCATTTTTTATTATAAATCGACTACATATTTATTTAAAAATAATTTTGTTGCACAATAATGCAAAAAAAGTATTTAAATAGTGTTATTTTCGCGCGAATCATAAATAATGTGTACAGTGAGGCTGCTGCTGCAACGGTTGGTTTCATTCATCGGCAGTGCGACCGACCGACGGAGTGACGTGTGTGTATTCTCGTATGTTCATGCGGTGGAGAGGCCTTGAGAGAGGCTAGGGAAATATCGTCTGTCTTCGCGCAAGGCACACCGCAAACACATACACAGCGCACAGCCTCGTATAGCCTAGCGCACACAACTAAATACACGTGAAGAAACAAAGTTTATTTTTACTTTGTTGTTGATTGCTTGTCTTATTTATTGTTGTGAATGCTATTTTATAATTAGTTATGTTTTGAAACTAATAGTTTCTAATAAAAATTATGAATAACCAATAAGAATAAATGTAAAATCTAACAAATAGAACTTGTAATAGTTTTATCAATATTTAAATAATAAACAATGACATCATTCAACTACTATTCAACATTTCTATATTATGAACAAATAAATAAAATTATATTAATTAAATATTTATTATAAATATTTAATATATGGACAGAATAAGAATCATAATAATCAAGAACAGATAAAATTTGTTCGCCTCACGCTTGAATGTTGTTTTACCGAGAGCTGCAGAACGCTAGTCGGGTATTGTTGAATGTTTTTTCTATTCTATTTTCTATTCTGTTACCTACTTTATTTAAATATGTATGTACTTTTTGTGGACGTATTAAATGTACTCTTGTGCGTTAGAGAAATCAAAATTTTAAAAATATTATCTGCTGTTTTTACGATTATAGCGTTTTATCTTGACTCACAAAAAAATTATTTATTTAAGTAATGAAATAAAGTTCTATTGTTTTATTGATTTTAGAACGTTTCATTGAAATTATGATACAAAGTATTTAAAGGCGTTTAAAGCATTTGACCTTGAACCAAAAAAAAAATCGCCTGCGGCGCATTTTTTTTAAGCCTCACCTAACTTAGGAGTCACGCACCGCCACTGATCAGATCATTTGATTTTTTAATTATTATAAAAAGCTCTCACACTGGACATTGCGACGTATTTTGTCCTACAAAATCAAATATATGTCCTTGTGATTTGTTAGTGGACATGGAAACTACCAATCTATTTGGAAACGTCTCCGTTTAAGAAATAAACAATAAATTGTTGTTCGTAGGGGTTAGATCTATGCAAGAAAGAAATATTCTTTTTTCGCAATAATGCGGGAAATAGCCAATTCTAGCACTAATGCGGGAAATAAATAAATTTTGTTTTATTTAATTATCGTTTGTAAGCAACCGTCTAGAAGCTTATAAATCAAAGATAAACATTGAAAAGCCACCAAAATTGTTACAACATAATATAAACTGTCAAAAACTTCATTTATTTTTAATATTTTGTTTTTAAGGGCGATTTACCTTTACTTTGCCCAGTTACAATCTCTAGATGTAAATAATTGTAACGCATCGCTTTAAGTTTAATACGAGAAGTTCTATTGACTAAAAACCCTAATACAAGAAGTTCTATTGACGAGAGAGCCAATTGAATAATAATAATAATAATAATAATAATAATAATAATAAACTGGCCAGTGAATAACGGTGCATATTATTATTATATTTATTGTAAATAATCACTGAATAAAATTTATATATTATGCAATTGTCGAGGATAGACTGAATTAAATATATTAAGGCGATGAGAACATATATCGCAATTTAATACATACCCACATTTTCATGTGACCCATACTGCTATCGTCCATATCGTCCATATTACCATGACCCATATTAGCGTGGTTCATGCTACTATGGTCCATACTATTGTGGTCCATACTACCATGATCTACTTGTGTACTGTGTTGCGAATGTATGTGATCTGCTTGCAATCCGCTTAGAACGGAAGCCACCGTGGACGTGACCGCAGCCATAGCTGCAGATGCCACGTTGGCGTGCTCGCCATGATTCATGTCGTGATGACCGTCGTGTCCATGACCCCCATGCTCGCCATGTGCACCGTGATCCATATTATTTCTGAAAAAAATTAAGATTTAGTAATAGAATATTTTCTGAAGTTTACTGACCCTGCTTCTAGGACAGTACTTTTGTTTAGGCACTGTTCAAAGTTTGATTGGTAAGAGAAAAAGTGGTAAATTTTAGAAGAACCTAGTACCTGGGTTAACATAAAAAACTAACTAACGTAAAAAATCATTAAACGCTCCAACATCCATCCATCCATGAACATACATTCTCCCATATATTAGACCAGGGCATTTACATAAAAATAAATAAATTTTGCCTAGCAGCTCGGATCGGGATGAGGTTTTCGACATCTTACTCGGAAAAATACCAGGAATTCATTGTACATGTGAAAAGGAGCCGCTCGGCCGAAAGTGTATCCCCGAAATTGCATAATTCATTCAAAATTATACAAAGTCGATAACGTAACGTAAAATAACGTGAAAATTACTCTTCGGGAGTTTTCGAGAGTGCTGATTCCAAATATGACCTCGGAACACTCCTACGATGCCCGGGGGTAGCTCTGCGGGGGTGGATTTTGGCCGAAATTGAATGAAATTATCCCTACGCGGGAGGGCGCGAAAATCCGGGCCAGAGTTACTTCCCGGGGGGTTTCGAGGGTGCTGATTCCAAATATAACCTCCTAACACCCCTACGATGCCCGGGGGTGGCTCTGTGGGGGTGTATTTTGACCAAACCCACCCCTTAACGATACGTCGCGAATATCTGGGCCAGAGCGACTGTCCGGGGGTTTTAGAGGATGCTGATTCCAAATCTGATCTCCTAACACCCCTATGATGCCCGGGGGTGGCTCTACAAGGGTGGATTTTGGTCAAAACCACCCCTTCACGATTGGTTTTCTCCAAAATCCACTCCCACAGAGCTATCCCCGGTCTTCGTAGGGGTGTTAGGAGGTCATATTTAGAATCAGCACCCTCGAAATCCCCCGGACAGTATTTCTGGCCCAGATATTCGCGACCTATCGTTAAAGAGTGGGTTTGTCCAAAATCCATCCCCACAGAGCCACCCCCGGGCATCGTAAGGGTTTTAGGTGGTCATATTTGGAATTGAATTGATTGTCGCGACCTATCGTGAAGGGGTGGTTTTGACCAAAATCCACCCCCGTAGAGCCACCCGCAGGCATCGTAGAGATATTTCGAGGTCAGATTTTTGACATCAGCACCTTCGAAACCCCCCGAGAAGTAACTCTGGCCCGGATTCTCGCGACATAGCATGAAGAGGTGGTTTTGGCCTAAATCCACCCCCGCAGAGCCACCCCCGGGCATCGTAGGAGTGTTCCGAGGTCATATTTGGATTCAGCACCCTCGAAAACCTCCGAGGAGTAATTTTCACGTTATTTTACGTTACGTTATCGACTTTGTATAATTTTGAATGGATTATGCAATTTCGGTGATGCACTTTATACAATGAATTCCTGGTATTTTTCCGAGTTTGATGTCTAAAACCCCATCCCGATCCGAGCTGCTAGGCAAAATTTATTTATTTTGGCCTAAATTGCTGTATTTGCCCTGGTCTATATACAAGTCAGACATCATCGTGAAATCATCATAGAAGTTCATAAGCATGCTGTACCATTAAAAACTTATTATTGAATTATTAGCATGATTATACATATTATGACTAACGAGAGGTAAAAATATGATATGATCAAATCATTAGTTCCATGTAATCTTTTTAAAAAATAGTACCAGATACAGGAAAAACTTATATGATACAAATTTAGCATGCAGTGTGACGATGTACGTCTAGTAGAAGAATTTTAGCATATTTGGCCTATGAAATAAGCCAGAAGTTGAGACTTTTATGGCCCCAACAATGGGATTTCAAGAACCATAAGAGATACGAAGTCGATAAATTGGAAAAGTTGACGTATTAGTTGGCCAGTTTAATAATGTATTTATTTTTCAACAAAATGCATAGGTCACAAGATACAGCGAAAAAATTAATTTTTGCTGATTTAGTTTTTAACTTAACATAACTTTGTTTGAAACAAAATAATCTTGATTTTTAAAGCATTAAAGACAACTTTGAGTCTCATAAAAAAATTGAAAGTTAGTATGAATTTCTTGAAAATGGTACGAGCTATAAAAATTTTGAGGACGGCTGTGAATTTTTCGTAAACAAAATGCACCTTAAACATTAAATTAAATTTTTCGCACAGTACAGTTTTGAAGAAAATCATGAAATGTATTTTGAAAATACCGCAAAATAAGTCCTAATATTGTTTTACCAGACAAAAACAGCTGCCATTTTTTAACGGATAAAAATATCGACATCCGGTTTGCGGCATTCGATTTCGTGAACATTTCTCTATATGCTGTAACTTAATTTTGATTTACGTTGGTTAAGTCAACATTTGAATTTTTCGTTCTTTGGTGTTTAATGAACTGTTGTTTCTGAATTAATTAAAAAACGTTTTGCGATTCAAACACTTAATAAAGATTTGTTTGGGGAATCGAATGCTGGAAACCGCCAGTCGACATTATATTTAAACTCGTTTAGAAATGACAGCTGTATAAAAACATAATAACCTACCAACATTTTTCTGTCTCCACAGAGAAAAATCTTTAAATTCCGACTGCATCACACTTTTAAGGGCCTTGATTAAGTCAAAGTTTCAAATTTTTCTACGATGCAGCATAAAATAGTATAGTATTGTAATACGAGTGCGGAAAGTGTTTCATTGAAAAACTAGTATGAGCACGAGCGTTAGCGAGTTCTATAATACGAGTTTTGCAATAACTCTTTCCGATTTTTTCTATGAAAATGGGAAATATACAAAATTAATAAAAAAAAAAAGTTTTGGAAATATAATATTAACAATTTTAAGAAAAACAAATCAGGTAGGCTTCCTGTCATAAATGTAAGTTGAAAACAATAACAATATCAAAAAATCTGATGTGGCCAACACATGACCTCTCTATATTGAAATTTTATTTTTTTTGTTGCTCTAGTCTTTTGTTTTCATGCCTAGTCCGGGAATATAAAAACGACCCCTCGTATCTCGGAAACTAAAGGACGTACAGAGCTGCGGTTGGGCTTAAATTTTTGAAAATTTAATCAGCTTTCATTGTATTGAGTGGTTATGCCGGTAGGACGCATAGCTTCCGATATATAAGCAAAAAATCGAAAAATGAGACTTTCAAACCCTCCGCCACACCTCGGCTTAAAGGCTACGGGCGGGGACTTTTGATATGTTCACCTCCTAACTAGTCCAAACAAAGTTACGAAGTCAAAAATTGTGTTCCAAGCATTTCCCTCTATACCTTTTCGTTGACTGGACTACTAGTGTTATACAGACACTGTATAAATTTCAGTCTCTCAGCATTATTTTAATATAATGGTCACCAACCTCCTTGGTGAATTCAAATGACGAATAAGAGATGATTTTATGAACAAAAACGTAAATAAACATAGACCAGTAGGAAGATATAACATAAATTATTACCTATATTTCGACAAAAAAATTATAGGTAAATCGTATTTCAATGAAAAGAAAGCCTTAGCCAAAACTTTCCATTACCACATTGTTGTTAAAACTGAGAACACGCATTTTATGAAAATGATTAAAATTATTTATTTACAAACAGTAACTACACTTACGTAGAATATCTTAAATTATTGTTCTAAGCACTCGATATCGTTTTTGGCATCAAATTCAAATATAATAAATATTAACGTATGATAAAACATACATACCCAGCCCTTTAATGGGTCAATCAGCTTGAGTGGTACACGAGAGCTGATTACGTTGTTTGAATGCAGGATAAACTTGAAATAGGTATTCACTAAATTTGTATTTAGCATTAATCAATATGTATCATTTACCTTATTTATTGCTTCTTTACATTCAAAATGTCAATTTAACCAAATTTTAATTTAATGCCAAGCTGGCTTTATGACAGAAAAGCTAATATTTAAAAAATTCCGCTAATTTTTATTTCCCCGATCTATGTAATAGAAGGAAGTATTGTAATCGTGATTTTTTGACAGTTCGAGGTTTTGGTGAATCTTCACGTTTTAGACCCTACTGAACACAAAAAACATAATTAAAAAAAAATCGGTCTGTCACTCTGTCGGTCTGTCTGGATGATGGATAACTTAAAAACGCGTTGAAATTTTAGACTGAAATTTTATATTTAAGATCTTGAGCAAAAATCTGACTTCAAGTTCGTTAATGAGCTTTATTCAACCAGTGGTACCAACTTTATAAACATAACTTTTATTATTTTTATCAAAATACTATCGTGTATGGTATCAAATTAAAGCTCTCGGAAAAATAATTATATAGTTAACTAACCGGAGCAATCTGATGTTGGAATGCTACAACTGTTCGTTTTTGATTGGCTGATATAACACCAGTTTTACACCACACAAACTTTTTAATGTAAACAGCTGTTGTCAGTGACTGTATCGAGTTTGCCCGCTGATAGGTCAAATTTAATTTTGCCGCCAAAAAATCTAGTGATTTTTTCTCGAATTTACAGTGTAAATACCGCTCAGCGAGATAACTTCAGATTGCTCCGTTTAGTTAAGAAATCAACTATATAGTCCAGTCATTAGAGACTTTTTGCATGCAAAAGGTTGAGGAGTTTTGAAACTTGGTAGGATTGTAGACTAGGTAGCCCTAAGTATGCCCCTAAGTTTGCGACCTCGAGCGACCGCCGCTCCCGCCGCCATCTTGGAAAAATGGCGCCCAAAATCAGTTTTAGGTATATAGCACCGTTCCTGTAGGTTTTAGAGAAAAAGTTTCTATACAAAAGTTGTAGAGGACAAAATTTGCTACAAAATTGTTTGTATACTTTTTTTGTCAGGCTAATACTTTAGTAGTTACAGGACCGAATAATAGACTGGATTTTTAAAAATCACAGAAAAGCAGCAATTTTTTCCAATTATGAGCCAATTAGTGTACCTAAAGTTGTTTCATAAAATTAAGTAATGAAAACTCATGCTTTTGTCAACTCGTTATCACACCACTCATTATATAAGCCTACTAGATCGAACGCTAACACCAAAAAAGATGGGGTACTTTGCATTTCATGAATAAAGCATACCGTTTAGTATAATATGTGTTCTTTAGATCATTCTCTACCAAACCGAAATTCTAACAACCCCCGGAGTCCTACAGGGGATGTGTATTGCGAGTTGCATATCCATTTCTTGAATTTTTTACGTTTGTCTCGTAAATGGTTATAATTAATTTGTTCAGGTAAAAATATCGACTTTTGATTTCTAGCTTCGATTCCAGAGACATTTTTCTATCAACTTTATTATTATCAACATTTTTCGGACCCTGGTTTCAACACAATTTTTTAAAGAAAGAAAAAAAATTTGTGTTTTTAAAATTTCTTGTGTTTATTAACTCTAATTTATAAACGATTTAAGATATTAACTTCCGGGTTCCGGAGTTGGATTTCCCAGACATTTTTTTATTAGATACATTATTTGAAAAACTTCTGAAGGCACTACTAAGTTCGAAATTTAAGGTTTTTTTCCGAGAGAAAATACTAAAATTCTGGTAATATTTTTATTTTTTGTGTTTAATGCACTCTAATTTCTAAACGAATTAAAATATCGAATTTCGGTTTCCGGCATTAGATTCCTTGAAAATTTCTCTGTCAGATACATTATCTTCATTTTTTTTAAGTCCTTAATTAAGCCAAAATTGAGACTTTTTCTTCGGAAGAAAATAGTAGAATTTTATTATTTTTTCTATTTACTGTTTTTAATCAACTATAATTTCTTAACGGGTTATGATATTGAATCTCGGTTTCCGGCATTGGATTCCTTGAAAATTTCTCTGTTAGATACATTATCTTAATTTTTTTTAAAGTCATTGATTAAGCCAAAATTGAGACTTTTTCTTCGGGAGAAAATAGTAGAATTTTATTATTTTTTCTATTTACTGTTTTTAATCAACTATAATTTCTTAACGGGTTGTGATATTGAATTCCGGTTTCCGGCATTGGATTCCTTGAAAATTTCTCTTTCAGATACATTATCTTAAATTTTTTTGAAGTTCTTGATTAAGCCAAAATGAAGACTTTTTCTTTGGGAGAAAATAGTAGAATTTTATTATTTTTTCTTTTAGCTGCGTCTTTAATCAACTATAATTTCTTAACGGGTTATTATATCGACTTCCCGGTTCCGGCATTGGATTTCTTAGACATTTGTCTATTGGAAACATAATTTTAAGTATTTTTGTAGATCATAGTAAGGTTGATTAAACACAAGAAATTTAAAAAACACAATTTTTTTTTCTTTCTTTAAATAAGTATGTTGAAACCAGGGTCCGAAAAATGTTGATAATAATAATGTTGATAAAAAAATGTCTCTAGAATCGAAGCTAGAAATCAAAAGTCGATATTTTTACCTGAACAAATTAATTATAACCATTTACGAGACAAACGTAAAAAATTCAAGAAATGGATATGCAACTCGCAATACACATCCCCTGTAGGACTCCGGGGGTTGTTAGAATTTCGTTTTGGTAGAGAATGATCTAAAGAACACATATTATGCTAAACGGTATGCTTTATTCATGAAATGCAAAGTACCCCATCTTTTTTGGTGTTAGCGTTCGATCTAGTAGGCTTATATAATGAGTGGTGTGATAACGAGTTGACAAAAGCATGAGTTTTCATTACTTAATTTTATGAAACAACTTTAGGTACACTAATTGGCTCATAATTGGAAAAAATTGCTGCTTTTCTGTGATTTTTAAAAATCCAGTCTATTATTCGGTCCTGTAACTACTAAAGTATTAGCCTGACAAAAAAAGTATACAAACAATTTTGTAGCAAATTTAGTCCTCTACAACTTTTGTATAGAAACTTTTTCTCTAAAACCTACAGGAACGGAGCTATATACCTAAAACTGATTTTGGGCGCCATTTTTCCAAGATGGCGGCGGGAGCGGCGGTCGCTCGAGGTCGCAAACTTAGGGGCATACTTAGGGCTACCTAGTCTACAATCCTACCAAGTTTCAAAACTCCTCAACCTTTTGCACGAAAACACCTTTTTTATGTCTCTAATGACTGGACTAATAGTAGAAAAAGAAAAATAACATTTAAACGATCGTCAATTGATTTTTAAATAAATTATTCAAAATATACCGAATTTGATGTCAATTTAAAGCTCTCGGGGAGATAAGTTTAGTAAAAATGTAAAAAATGACATTTATGCGATTTTCAATTGTTTCTCAAAAAAAAAAAAAATTTTATTCAACCAGTGGTACCAACTTACTACATACTATCGTGTGTGGTATCAAATTAAAGCTCTCGGGAAAATAATTCCTGTAGAAAAATAAAAATAACATTTAAACGATCGTCAATTTTTTTATTATACATTATTCAAATTACACCGAGTTTGGTGTCAATTTAAAGTTCTCGTTAAAGTTCTATGGAAAAAAATTTAGTCGAAAAATAAAAAACAACATTTACACGATGGTCAGTTGTTTTTACCTCCTGCCATATATTTTATAAGTAGAGGTAAGTACAAACTAGATTGTAGGTGGGTGAATTAATGCCATCATGCCATCTAACGGCGGATGTTTGTGTTTGCAAAAATTTATGTGAAATGATTTGTTTATTAAAACTATTGAACTTAATAAATATAAATATACTAACTCGTGTGTAGTTCAATACCTACGTAAAGCTTGACAGTGTTTGATGCGTGCCTTATTGCAACAACGATGCGCACAATTTATTGTGCACTAGTTTGTTTTTGGTAAAGTCACTAGATAGACAGTGTGTTTAAAAAAGTGGACACACCCATTTATCTCGCTTAATATTTATCACACAAATTTTTGTACCCAACATTATTTTGCTCAGTGCAAAATTTGTGATTTATCCATAATGATACATTTTTTGTACAACTTCCGGTTAAACCGGAAGCGATATAAATTTTTAAATGCAACAGCAACTTTGATAGTATTGTTGTTATTTGTATATTTAAAAAAATAATATTTTCTTTTGCTTGATTTCTATAATTGTATTCATATTGTACATTATCAGCATTGTTTTAAATTGTACTAATTCTAGCATAAAATAAAAACTTTTAAGAAAGCAATAAGTTATACAAACTTATGGTCGGGGAAGTACTGTGGCGGCCACAGCAGATTTTTTACATTTCATTATTTCATATAACATCATACGGTATGATATATATATATATATATATATATATATATATATACTGGTGGGAAAAAAAATGAAACACTTTGAAATTCGTGAAATTTCGACCATTTTCAAACCGCTATAACTCGGCGTATTTTCAATCGATTTCGATGAATCTTTGTGGGCGAAAAACTTTGAAGTGTCTACTTTAAAGTCATGCCTGCGAATTTTAGCGCAACCCCTTCCGCCCCCCACCAGCACCCCAGTGAAAAATAATAAATTTTAATTTTAAAAATGTCCAACTTTGACGATGTGTATGGAGTTAAAAAAAATTTTTTTTACTTGATCCATCAAAAGGGTACTAAAATTCACTCAATTCCCTGTACAGGACTCAAAGAACGAAGTTCCTACGATGATTTGGAACAAAGTTATGATTTTTTTTAAAAGTGCATTTTTGGTTTTTTGCACATAACTCAGCGACTTTTCAACCAAATTAGACGATTCTTTCGGGGAAAAACCAAATTGTGGGTGTACTTTAAGGGGATAATCTCAGATTAGGATGATCTCTTTTCGTACCCTTTAAAACCCGAACAAAAAAACACGTTTTTTCGCAAAAAAAAACGTCTAACTTTGGCGATGTGTACCGAGTTGGAAAAAAATTGTCGATTCGATCCACAGAAAAGGCATTGAAACTTGTTCAATTACCTGTGCTGGGCTCAAAAAACGAAGTTCCTACGACGATTTGGCACAAAATTATGGACGTTTGAAAAAAAGTGCGTTGAAAAGAGAAAAAAAAACGCTATTCAAACATGTAAAAATCCAATATGGCTCCCATTTAAAATAAGGAAGTTACTATTAATATCTTGGAAACCGCCATCTTGAATTTTATTCTGACATCATTTTTGAGTTTCTCTCATCAAATCGTGTAACTTTTATTTGAAACATTTTTTATATCTTTTATAATTACGGATAGTCCAGGCAACGAATGCTCAAAAAAAGGTATAGAGGGAAATGCTTGGAACACAATTTTTGACTTCGTAACCTTGTTTGGACTAGTTAGGAGGTGAACATATCAAAAGTCCCCGCCCGTAGTCCTTAAGCCGAGGTGTGGCGGAGGGTTTGAAAGTCTCATTTTTAGGTTTTTTGCGTATATCTCGGAAGCTATGCGTTCTACCGACATGACCACTCAATACAATGAAAGCTGATTAAATTTTCAACAATTTAAGCCCAACCGCAGTTCTGTAGGTCCTTTAGTTTCCGAGATATGACACTTCTAAAATTAGCAATTTTTTCAAAAAAATGAAAGTTGAGAAATTTTAACTTTTTTCGTTATTTTTGTGTTTAATTAACTGTAACTTCTGAATGAATAAAAATATTGTCTTCTTTTTTAAATTTCACGGACATTTCTTTATAAAATACATTATTTTAAAAACTTTTTAGGGCGTTCATTAAGCCAAAATATCAATTTTTTTTCGACAGAAGTATTCAAATATTTTGTGTTTATTGTGTTTAATGAGCTGTAACTTCTGAACGGATAAAGTTATCGACATCCGGTTTCTTGCATTAAATTTTACGAACATTTCTCCATAAGATGCAGTATCTTTTTTGGGTATTTATTAAGAAAAAACACCAAATGATGACCGAGAGAAAATTGAGAAATTTTTTATTTATTATAAAAACATTTGATATTTTGGCGCAATGAACACCTAATTTTTTTTAGAATAATGTATCTTATAGAGAAATGGTCGTAGAATTTAATAAAAGCAACCGGAAGTCATTTTTTTATCCATTGAACACAATAAATATTAAATTCAAATTTTAAAAAAAAATTCTTAATTTTCTCTCGGAAAAACATTTGGTGTTTTGTCTTAATAAATACCCAAAAAAGATTTTAAAATACTGCATCTTATGGAGAAATGTTCGTAGAATTTAATGCAGGAAACCGGATGTCGATAACTTTATCCGTTCAGCAGTTACAGCTCATTAAACACAATAAACACAAAATATTTGAATACTTCTGTCGAAAAAAAATTGATATTTTGGCATAATGAACGCCCTAAAAAGTTTTTAAAGTAACGTATTTTATAGAGAAATGTTCGTGAAATTTAATGAAAGAAACCGGAAGACAATATTTTTATTCATTCGGAAGTTACAGTTAATTAAACACAAAAATAACGAAAAAAGTAAAAAATTTCTCAACTTTCATTTTTTTGAAAAAATTGCTAATTTTAGAAGTGTCATACGAGGGGTTGTTTTTATATTCCCGGACTGGGCTGTTTAGAGTTTTGATGCAATTTTTCATTATGCTGTTTTTTAATCACATATGCCTTGGTAACTTGTGTGGCAATTTACAAAACAATTGCAACATTATTAATTTTATTATCTGTCAGTTTGTGTCGTCGCGCGTTGTATATCTATCGAAATGAATAAAATCGAATACCGGGCTGTTATAAAATTCTTTACAAAACAAGGAAAACCTCCAAAAATTATTCTTGAAGAAATGTTGGCTGTATACGGGGATGATTGCCCTTCTAAGTCAACTATTTGCAAGTGGTCAAAATTGTTTAAACATGGTCGAGAATCACTGGATGATGATCCCCGTCCAGGGCGCCCTGTTGACGTGATCACTTCAGATGTTGTTGAAAAAACCAAGTGTTTGGTACTGGAGGATGCAAGACTAAAGAAGCGACAATTAGTAGATAGCAATTAGAGTATTATGCAAACATGTTGCATCGCCTTAGAGATGCTATTAAAGTGAAGAGACGCGGACAACTGACGCAAGGTGTCTTGTTGCTCCACGACAATGCACCAGTGCACAAGTCCAGACTTTCAAAAGCTGCTGTAGCTGATTGTGGCTTCGAAGAAATTGAACATCCGCCTTATAGTCTAGATCTAGCACCCAGTGACTATTTTTTGTTCCCAAATCTCAAAAAAACACCAAGGGGGACAAAATTTAGGGACAATGACGAACTTATAGCAGCTGTTGAGGGCCATTTTGCGGAAAAACCAAATGAATATTTTTATACTGGATTAAAGATATTATTGAAACGGTGTTATACCTGTATTCAAAAGCAGGGGAACTATATTGAAAATTTTTTTTTTGTTGCTCTAGTCTTTTGTTTTCATGCCTAGTCCGGGAATATAAAAACGACCCCTCGTATCTCGGAAACTAAAGGACGTACAGAGCTGCGGTTGGGCTTAAATTTTTGAAAATTTAATCAGCTTTCATTGTATTGAGTGGTCATGTCGGTAGGCCACATAGCTTCCGAGAGCAAAAAACCGAAAAATGAGACTTACAAACCCTCCGCCACACCTCGGCTTAAGGGCTACGGGCGGGGACTTTTGATATGTTCACCTCATAACTAGTCCAAACAAAGTTACGAAGTCAAAAATTGTGTTCCAAGTATTTCCCTCTATACCTTTTCGTTGACTGGACTAGGAGTAATTTGCCTTTTTTTTAAATCGCGATTTTCAGTTTTTTTGAATAACTTTCAAACTGTTTGGAATTTTAAATGTTTCTCAACGGAATCTAAATAAGCCCTAAAATCTGCACAACATTGCCCATTTAACTGACCTCGTAGCTCCTATAGTTTCCGAGATCCCAATGGTGACCCAATCAATTTGGGACACCCTGTATATATATATATATATATATATATATATATATATATATACCATAGGTATATACAATATACTATAGGTATCTGTGTCCCCGAGACCCGAAAGCTTTAAATAAAGTTCATTAGTGTAACCGAAATATAATGGCGCCAAATTTAAAACGCAATCCAATGTTTAAGTAGCTTTCTTTTGGTCCCATACATTCTTATGGAGAAATAAGACCTTTACATTTGCATGAATTTTTCAAGCATTAAACATAATTTCTTAGTAATAATTTAATATAGAATGTTACATTTAATTTCTTTATTTTACGATGATGTTGAAAATATTCACTATTTTTCATGATATTTTTAAATAAACGAAATTTTAAAATGTTTTGCAGAAATACCTACACGTTTGTTGTAGCTTTGACAACTAGATGTACAGTGCAAGCGCAGGTGCAGCGAACGCCGCCGCATGTGAAAGACGACTACTAGAATTCTTTTCCTGAAAGCTTTAATTTGTTATCACACACGAACACACGATAGTAATTTAATAAAAATAAAAAAGTTGAGATTATAAAGTTGGTACCACTGGTTGAATACATAAAATTTCAGTCCAAAATTCCACCGCGTTTTTAAGTCATCATACAGACAGACTAACATACCGACTTTTAAAAAAATAATTTTTGGGTATAGTAATAGAAAATTAAAATTACTATAACATTTGAAACAAAGTCGAATGAGAACAGGACGTTGAATAAAATACGAAAGCGGAAGCAGAAAAATAGTCGAAGATTTATATCGAACAACAGGAATGGATTTTACTAAAATGAGTCTAAATCGGGAAAATTGATCAAAATTTCGAACTATCAAAAATGAGCTATGATTTTTAAATCTTTTAGAAACTGTTAACTTCAATGATGTCTAGTATCAGTATTATTTTTTATTTGCACTCTAAATAAAATCGATAAAGTATTCTAAATTGTCAAAGATTTATACACATTCTACCTTGTAAAATAATTAAAAATTAGATAAACTAAAGATTAAAAAATCCCAGCCAACAATAACAAGTAGTTGAAAAACACATCGTTAACCACATATTTCCTTTGTTTTTTAGTTCACGCATATTTCCTGATAACGTAGATAAATATTACAATTCAAAATTAACTACTTATTTAGGCAGGAAGATTTCGACTTCGACAAAAAAATAACTTGAACTTAGGTACACAACATTATTGACCTGTATTCACATCACAATGCGAACCTGGCGCTTGAAGTGAATTAGTACCTAACTTAGTAACTATGTCACACTGGTATGACATGAGGTGTCATTTTGCTACATGAAAATCTGTCAAAAGGGTGTCACACCGGTGCGGTATAACAAAAAGCTATACGAAATTTTGTATATTGTTATATTCGCTTCGTATTTTGAAGGTATCTGATAATTATTTTTGACAGCTGAGAATTAAAATTCATCAATGTTTAATAAATCAATAATTAATTTATATATTGACAAAAGCTTAAAGTTTTATATTCTTATGATCTAATTATTTACTGTTATGATTTTAACATTAATTATTTACCAAATATCAAAATTTATATTGAAATGTCACTGTGAAATTAGCAACAAATTTCCATATGTCAAAATGCTTGATGGAATAGTCTAAGATCTGGCTACATAAAAAGTGCTTTTTTCTGGTACAAGATTAATTTGTATTGAAAAACGTACCTTTGGTATAGCTGAACACAAATCGGCGTGTCTGCCATCGCGAAGCCGGGGTTGAAAGCAGGGGCGTACGGTTGAACATGTGAAATTTAGGTGTGAAAAACATTATCAGGTACAAGGATTCTAATTATGGAAAAAGCTTGTATTTATATTGAGAAAACGCGGAAAAATATTGGCAGACATTTTGTTAGGGGATAAAGTGCCGGCAGAAAGCGCCAAAGTGGTGTAAAATTAATGAAACATCACGAGGTACAAGAACAAAAACTATTTTATTTTATTATTTAAACATTAAGATGACAAATTACAAAATGGCGGACAAAAATGTGGTGGATAAAGCCTTGGCAAACAGCTTTAAAAAGCTCGCTATTATAAATCTAGTAAACAAGAGCCATTTTGGTCAGTGATTTCCGAAAATTATGATTCAGGGCTCATTCGATTCGGAATGACTTCTAGAAAATTTTTGAAAAGTGGGGCCGGCACAAATTGCAAAAATTATAAACAATTAAGTAAAAAAATAAAAGGGGGTTTAGTTTTTTGCAAATATCTCCGAAACTATTAAAGATATCTAAAATTTGAAAAAAGATTCTTAAGGAGGTTCCCTAGACATTTTAAAAAATGTTCTAATGCAACCAAACTTTGAATTTATGTTGTCTGTGTCATAGAAATGATACCTGAATTTTTTGGAAATTTTTGACCACGTAGTTTGAATGAAATTAATTGTTAAATTTTAATATTTTACATGGGCTCTTATGGCTTTCCATTACTTGATTAAATAAAAAGATGTTAGAAATGTTCTATTTACTTAATTTTTGGTATATAAACGTATGCAAGCACGGACATCAATTTCCCAAAATTTGAAGAAGGTTGACCACATAGTTGTAACAATATTGTTGTTGTTGTAAAAAAATCTTCAAACATTTTTTGATTAGTGAATTAGAAATTATTGTAAAAATATATCACCGCAACTGAACGAATTGCAATATCAGCTAACACCCGTGGACCGAATTTTGTTTTACATTAATAAAAATATTTTTATTAATTAAAAGGCTGATATCTGAGTACGCCACTGCATGTGTAGGGAACCTCCTTAAAGAGCAGGAAATTTTGCTTTACCTTCCGGAACTCTACCACCAATATTTATAACTTTAATTTAGAGGCGAAAATAGCGCTAAAAGCGCGTCGACCGGTACGGACACTTATAATAGTTATTTGTGTATACACATAATTTTATCTACGACTAAAATTATTTGTTATAATAATAATAGTATTCAGTTAGTTCAATCTGCGTTCAATCAATTTATGTTTGATTCGTAACCATGACGATACCAATAATATCGAAATAAATAAATAAAAAAATTTGTTTGATTCTGTCATTTTCTTTTATTTTATGTAATCAAAAAGAACTTTATTGAGCGTTGTCATAGGAGACGCGCAATAAAATGTTTTTTTTGCTTGGTCCTCAGTAACAATCAACTTTACGTTGACAATTGAAAGCATAAATATAAACTTTTCATAGTAGTCGTAGATAAAAATAATTTTAATCCAATAAATATCAATATTAAGAAGAAAAAATTCACATACCTTTTAGACACTTGAATAAACGAAAATCCACTGAAAATTTTTTTTCCCGTAATTATTTTATTAGATATGCTTTTGATAATTAACAAATTTTTAAAAGCTGCCGGCACTTTAGCCCCTATCAAAGTGTCTGCCAATATTTTTCCGCGTTTCCTCAATATAAATACAAGCTTTTTCCAGAATTAGAATCCTTGTACCTTATAATGTTTTTCACACCTAAATTTCACATGTTCAACCGTACGCCCCTGCTTTCAACCCCGGCTTCGCGATGTCAGACACGCCGATTTGTGTTCAGCTATACCAAAGGTACGTTTTTCAATAGAAATTAATCTTGTACCAGAAAAAAGCACTTTTTATGTAGCCAGCTCTCCGTCTAGAATAGCGCCGATACAATTTAGTCGGGGAGCTGAGTGGAAAAAAAATTCAACAGTTTTCTAAAGGCTAATATTTCGATATTATGTAGTATTTAGGGTGTATAGCAATAGATAGCCTGCCGTCAGTCAGCTAGTTTCGTTAGCGATTAGCGCGGGGGCGGCTTCAAAGTTGTTAAAAAACCATGTATGTCACAACAGTTTTCTAAAATCTAAAAATTGGTTTCTGAATAGTGAATTAACTAAAAAATGATGTGGATACCGTCAGTCTTCAAAATATCGTAACGGGACGCGTCAGCAGCGCGTCAAAGTCATAAAAAAGTATGGTTGCTATTTTAAATAAAAATGCATATTTTAAATACATAATTGGACTAAAAATATTTAAGAACAACATAGTAGTCGAGCGCGCGGCGCGCTGTTCTATCGACTGCTGACGGCGTATGTTAAATAAAAATTCGGACTGATTATGTTTTTTTGATTTTTCCTATTATTAACAACTTGCATACCAAATTTCACATTTTAGAAAACAGTTTCACCAACCAAACTATTTTTATGACTCGTCCCGTTACGATATTTTGAAGACTGGCGGTATCCACATCAATTTTTAGTTAATTCACTATTCAGAAACCAATTTTTAGATTTTAGAAAACTGTTGCACATACATGGTTTTTTAACAACTTTGAAGCCGGCCCCGCGCTAATCGCTAACGAAACTGGCTGACTGACGGCAGGCTATTGCTATTTGCTATACACCCTAAATACTACATAATATCGAAATATCAGCCTTTAGAAAACTGTTGCAATTTTTGCCACTCAGCTCTCGGATTAAATTTCTATACCTATCATAAAACGTTATTCATTTATTCCATCTAGCACCGTGACACCATGACGGTGTGACATATTACCAACACAATTATAATTTATGTTTAAAATTAATATTTATTTTAATTTCATAACTAATTACGAAACTTGCCCGATTAAGTTCTGATAATTAAGTTACATTTAAAGTACCGGACCTAAAAACAATCATGCTTCGAGCTGGCCGGGCTAATCACGATTACAATAATACTTCCCCTATTATACAGGGTGGTTTTGAAGTTAATGTCATAAATTTAAGGGTAAGTAGTATGACATGTGTGTAGATTACGAAACAGAAAGAGTTTTGATAAATTAATTTCCATGTTTCCCAGTTAAACATGTTTCGTTGCCACTGTCACTGGCTGAAATAATTATTGTTTCATTAAAAATAATTAAATTTTGTTTGTTTATTTTACTAGTATTATGTAATTTAAGATGTTGATTTCTTGTATTGTTTGTGTTTAAGAGGGAAACGAATCCAGTGCAGTACTACAAAAAATGCTCCAGGTAAACTACCCTGAATTTTTCGAATTAAAAAAAATTCTTTCTGTTTCGTACTCTAACCCTTAAATTCATAACATTAACTTCAAAACCACCCTGTCTAGGCCCGGGAAGTAAAAAGTGATAAAGTTGTCTATTTTATCGTATATCTTACGCCTCCTACCCGGGGTACCTGTATCTATTTTTTTATAATCGAGATTATCGTATTCAATAATACAAAATAAGTACATCATTTGCGAAAAAATATTGTAAATGAAAAATTCTGCGAAAAATCAAAAATAAAACCCAGACAGTAACGATGATAATCAATACATTTTATAATGTAATTAATAAAGTAGAAAAAATACCTATACGGGTACGGGTTGTAATAAAATAGGACATAAATAATAGACTTCATTGCTCATTCAAGCAAGGAAAATGTAAACACAAATACACTAAGATAGTATCATTATCATATTATAGTTTACAAAAATCTAATACGATGCGATATTTAATTATGATAAACAAATTCCAAATAACTAAAGTCATATACCTAGATATGGTTAAGTAGCTAGTGCATATTTTGCACACGATACCAGCATGAAGATCACTGTGCACACGGTACTGAACAAGCATTTAGAACATCGTGTGCACAATTTTGCTCACGGCACATTTGCACGTTGTTCTATCCAGGCAACAATAATGCGATATCTAAAGTGATTTAGTGTCGATTTGTTGTTGAAACATGGATTATTGGTGCGATTGTACAGTGATTACGAGTGTTGACCAGTGACAATTGATAAGCAACTGCTGTAATATTTCTCTTATCGCAATCATTTTTTCTAATATTAATTATTTCAAATCACTGTTAAATTTTTAAATAATAAAGTAATTATTTTTAAAAAAGTTAACAACATTTTAAACTGCATTGTATAGGTATTTGAATTTAACCCATATTATCCCATTGGGGAAAATAATGCAAAAATATTTATATATTCTTTATAAATCTTTCAGTAATAATTATACCTACTTACAAAATACAAATATGATAATTAAACAAAAAAATACGCACAATTAAAAAAATTGGTGCTCTAATGCATCATAAGGATTTAAAGTGAAATATTTTTTAACAATTTTTTTATTAAATTCGTCCTATATTGAAGAATGAGCCCGACAACTATTTTAAAACTTGATACATAATATGAAATAAAATAGTTATTTATTTGAATACACCTATAGGCTGCGAAATGACTGTTTAGATTAGAATCTGAGAGAATTTTTTAATTTTATTCTGAAACTCACATATGACATATGACAGATACATTTCCACTTATCAATTACAGTTAGGTTTCTCAAGCTATAGTAGTAAAAAAATTTCTGCCAAATTTGTGTATAACCATGGTTACTATTATTGTAATCAATTCTTCCATTGGCTGTTATTTGTGTCATGCGATTTGCGATTTTCGTGACAATTCAATTGTACAATCGTAATAAATGTAGAAAGTTTAACGGATGGATAGTGATAGGAAGTAAAATATATTTTTCCCAAAATATTTCAAATTTTAGGCACTCTTCACAATTTCATGACTTTTGAACGAAAAATTTTCACCTACTCTGGATAAAAGAATGCAGTATTTAGTATTTTTTCTACAATACAATACAGTACCACTTATAAGAGTGTCATATACACTCGAGGAAAATAAAAACGCACCACTTGAAAATGCACAAAAAAATGACACAATTTCAAAGTGCGATATCTCGGCTGCATTTCGACGAAATTGGATGAATCTTCGAGTTCTGAAAACGTTGAAGTCTTATCTTTAATGTGATGATAGCCAATGTTACAAAAAATCCACTCCACCCTCTCCCACCCCCCTAAGAAAAACGAATGTATCTGATGTCCAAAAAGGTCCAACTTTGGCAACTCATACGGAGTGACAAAAAAATCGTGGACCTTATTGGCCAACAGGGTAATAAAGATCAGACTTTTCCTGCAAGGTCCGCAAAATTTCAAGGACCTACGATGATTTGGCGTAAAGTTATGAATTTTTGAAAAAAAAAGTGCATTGTTGAGGTTTCTGAATTTCATTAACAATTATCTAAAAGTGACTTTAAAATTTTTATTTCTTTAAACACCTTTATTTGTTTAGATGTTTTAAGAAATAAACGAATTTGGTGCGAAATCGGACAAATTATGGGCAAAAAGCACAAAAATACAATTTTTTTTCAAAAATTCATAACTTTTTGCCAAATTATCGCACGTACTTTAAATTTTGAGAAAATTGAAGGAAAAGGATTGAACTTTATTGTCCTGTTGGGCAATAAGGTCCACGATTTTTTTTACTCACGCTACAAGTTGCTACAATTGAACATTTTTCAGTCAAAAACATGTTTTTTTTATCCGGGGGTGGCAGGGGGTGGATCGGGTTTGATGGCAGATTAACTTACATGGCCGAATAGAGAAACCTTTATCGTTCTCGGAAATCCAAAATTTATTGATTTTCGTGCAAAATTCGCCAAGTTATGGCCAAAAACCTCAAAAAGGCACTTTTTTTTCAAAAATTCATAACTTCGCGCCAAATCATCGTAGGTACTTGAAATTTTGCAGACCTTGCAGGAAAAGTCTGATCTTTATTACCCTGTTGGCCAATAAGGTCCACGATTTTTTTGTCACTCCGTATGAGTTGCCAAAGTTGGACCTTTTTCGACATCAGATACATTCGTTTTTCTTAGGGGGGTGGGAGAGGGTGGAGTGGATTTTTTATAACTCGAAGATTCATCCAATTTCGTCGAAATGCAGCCGAGATATCGCACTTTGAAATTGTGTCATTTTTTGTGCATTTTCAAGTGGTGCGTTTTTATTTTCCTCGAGTGTAGTAACACTTTACGAAAATATTATTACTTCCTGAAGTTGATGGTTGTATCCAGTAATTATGATAAATGTAGAAAGTTCAAAGGATAATGGATAGTGATAGGAAGTTTCGAGTTTTATTAACCTTCATGAGTGCTGAGCAAATTTTGAGGTTAACCACACAACAGAACATCTTCTTGGTGCATTGCAAGACACATTGATGAAGAGTTAATTAAACTCGAAACGTTTGCGTATTGAAGAGATGTATTAATTATTTTGTCTACAATCGTTGAACATTGTTATTCAATTTTTAGTTAGGGTATGTATGCACAATATTTTGTTGTTTTGTCACACTAGTGCGACAAAAACATAAAACTATTACATTTATTGCGTAAAATTGGCCTCAAACTTCGATTGCTAACATATTGTTTGAAAAATGTTTGTTTTGTTTATAAACGTTGTCATGATGATGATCCATATCCACGATTTAATTGAATTTTTATAACCACGGCAAATAATAATAATTTTAAAATTAGCTATATTAACGTTACGATTGTAGACAAAATATTGTGTACACCTTGTTGGATAGAGCTTGTTTGTTGCCCTTGGCGAGTCGTCAATCTCGGCTTCGTCTCGACTGAACAAATTTCTCGCCGCGTGCAACAAACAATGCTCTATCCGTACTTGATACACAAATAACTATTGTTCGCCAACTGTCAAAAAATATTGACATTTTTGAATTGTTAATCGCGAAGTTGGTGTTTTTTCACAATCATCTTTTTGTTATGTTTCCTTGACAACTATTCCAAACCATGAAAAAACAATTTTTAACGGTTTAAATAAACGTTTTTTCACTGTTACAGAAAAAATTAAATTTTTTATTTTGAAGTGAAAATAACTCAAAAATATACAATTTAATCATAAGCATACATAAATTGTGTGGAACCTTTTAACTTATAGGTATTTAAACATATTATATTTAAATATTTTTAGAACAGTACCTATTCAATAATAATTATTCCTGAAGATGATAATGACGTTGCAACTGTTCGCGATGTAACTTGAGGATTCATATTTGTTAATTCTTCATTATACGAACGCGAAGTAAACGGTTCACAATTTAAAATCTTGTTTGAAATATTTATCTTGTTTTGTAAACAGTCTTCTATAAAACCACCTTCCATGTCGTTTTAGACACGTCATAGCTCCACCTGCATTTGCCAAAACTGTAGCAGAAGTTCTTCTGAAGCAATGAATCCTTGCCTAGATAAACTGCAAACGTCTGAAGCAATGTCCAGTATAAATGTGGATCTTGTAAGGACCCCGCACATAATCCTATGATTTTGGCCCTCGGTGAAATTAGTTGAAATTTTGAGAATCGGTAGATTTCGACTTGCTGATCAAAAGTCTCCACGAAGCAAATTTTAAAAAACCATTATTTATCGCTGTTAACACGGTTTAAGGTGATTCGAGCGGTTCAGGCTAGTCAAATCATGGTTTAAATGTAACTTTAAAGTTAAACGTTAATATTAAAGAAATGTTTTAATTTAGAGGTAATCTTTAAGCTTATAACGCTTCACCTAGTAATGATATGTCTTATAAATAAATTTATGAATATTTTTTTCCTGTAATTTGTCAGAAAAAATAACTATTTTATTCGATTATGTCAAAAAGTGACGTTTTTTGGTTAAGATATTCGGACGAAAAGCTAACCTTTTAGGTAGAGTATTAATATTTGTGCCGTTGCTAGGTGACCCACTTTTCGACTTAGGCCGAGAAGTACTTTTCGTACGCAAACGCGTTTTTTTAAGCAAACTGACACAGTCGAATAATTTTTTGTTCTTTTTTGTTTCATTTGTCTGTTTCGCAGATAACTACAATTAGCAAACTAAACAAAAATTTAGAATAATTTATAATAAAATATTAATATTCTAGTTATTTTAAGTTCTCACTTACAATCGAATAAAAAATAGTGTATGATACACGGACGAAAAAGCTCTCGTACTCCTAAGGTTGCCGAACGAGGCAAAGCCGAGTCGTACGAGAACTTGCATTTTTTGTCCTTGTAACATAAATAACTATTTTCTCACTTCTATCACTTTGACTTAAAAGGTTTTAAAATGTAAAACGGGTATAAGTGTATATTGAACTTGATTTGAAAACTTTCATGTAATCTATTGTAGTATTTATGTTTGAAAATGAAACAAAGAAAAAAAAAATTAAAAAAGTAGCAGAAACACTTTAATTTTCGTCGTTTTCATCAGAAATCAAATAAAAGCTCTCATTTTCGGCGTATAGTTTTGTTCATTGTCCTCTTTTATATCTGTAATATTTATTTCGAAATTGAACGTACCTTCTGTTATAACAGTTGAAATAATAATAATAATATTTTGTCGAATTTATTATGTTTTGAATATTTATGATAAATACAAGTTCCAAAAAACCACCATAGACTTTTCTAACTTAAAAATTCAAAAATGGTACAAGTGCACTTATACCATTTTTCGAATTAACCAATTCAATAGTTTCCGAGATAGTTTCTGAACAGGATTTTAAAAAAATTCAATAGATGGCCCTAGCAAGCTGAAAAGTAACTTGTATCATTTTTGCTCTAAACAAAACAGAACTTCATTTCTGTACTTATCTCGATTTTTACAAAAATGTCACTTGTACCACTTTTGCACTGAATTCCTCAATTATATGTTTCAAACATCCATCCATCCATACTCCAAATTATTATTATTATATTATTTAATAAGAAATGAAATACGAACGCATCCACCTAATTTGTCAAAAATTTTGTATTTCAAATTTATCGCAGAGTGCAGCGGTGCAAGATCTACATTTCATTTCGTTATTTTTTTGAAATTCGTAACATAAAATATTTATTTCTGAGTTAACTAGGCGGCCAATTTAGATAATACTTCGCATACGTATTCACATATAACCACACATTAAATTAAATAGTATTTTAAATAAAGTTTATGGGTTTGAGTCAAGAATTTAATGCAATATATTCAGCAAAGTAGAGCACTGCAAGGCCCGGCCCGGTCCGGACGGGCCACGGGCTACCCGGCCCGTGGGCCGGGCCCGGGCTTTATTTCTTTTCTGTATAGTGGGCTTCGGGCCTAGCCGGGCCTACCATATCACGGGCTTGGGCCTAACCGGGCTTACTATTTATTGTACTATGACGGACTTGGGCCGAGTCGGGCCTGTTATGCTCCGGGCTTGGGCCGAGTCGGGCCTGTTATGGTACGGACTTGGGCCGAGCCGGGCCTGTTTTGGTACGGGCTTGGACCGAGCCGGGCCTGTTATGGTACGGAGCTTGGGCCGAGCTGGGCTTGTTATGCTACGGGCTTGAGCCGAACCTGGCGCGACATGCTACGGGCTTCAACCGCGCTGGGTCTTTTCGAGCTTTTTAAATTAAAATCTTATTTCTAAGTTATATATTACAATAATTTCCTACAGTTACTAAACAAATTTGGAGAGCATTATACTAAAAATTTTTGTATGATATGTAACACGATAACACCTCGGATAACACGTACACAAACTAAAAGTCGGGCCGGGCCGGGCCGGGCTTCAAAAAATCATGGGCCGACAGGGCTGAGCCGAGCCGGGCCGGGCCGAGCTTCAAAAAATCATGGGCCAGGCAGGGCCGGGCTTCGAAAAACCATGGGCCGGACAGGGCCGGGCCTTAAAAAATCTCGGACCGAGAAGGGCCGGTCTTCGAAACATTATGGGCCGGGCAGGGCCGGGCTTTGTTTTTATTTTAAAATATCGGGCCGGGCCGAGCCGGGCCAAATAGCAGGTGGGCTTCGGGCTGTCCGGGCTTTGGTAAAATTTGAAATTGTCGGGCCGGGCCTAATAATAGTCGGGCTTCGGGCGGGCCGGGCTCCAAAATTAAGGCCCGTGCAGTGCTCTACAGCAAAGTATCATTTTTCCTATACCCACCATGCTAAATATGTCATATTTAAATGTTAATATCTTTGGATAGTGACGGTCAAATCGATTTAAATTTGAAATGTATATGGAAAACAGTGTCAGCAACTGATTTTTTCATGTTTCATTAAAAGTTTATGGATTTGTTACAACGCTCGAATCTCGAATCACCTTAATAGTGCACCGTGCATGAAGGAAAGAAATCTACTTGGGGTTTTCTGCATAAATTGTAATATTACATATTATGAACAATGTTAATTAACAATTTGTTATAAATAATCGATTGTTCATTAGCAATTTGTTATTAAGTGCCTCTTAAAAACATACCTTCCTTTCATCGTAAAAACTGAGAAAAAGCGTACCGTCTTTCATTACTGTCGAAATCGTTTATATAGACAGTTTAAAATGAAAACGTTTATAGAAATCATTTATACATATAGACAGTAATCGATTGTTTATAACAAGTTGTTAATCAACAATTGATTGTTTATAACATCGTTTATAACAAATTGTTAGCAATTTGTTATTACTAATTGATTATTAATTAACAATGTGTTATACTCGCACATTATACTATGTTAGTCGAGATCTGTGGCCCTACCTGCTAACCCCAAGTAGTTAAATGGACTATTTGGTGGGAATGGTGTAACTTTTTCACTTGAAAAAATATTAATTTGACCAAAATTTCAACTAATTTCACCGAGGACCAAAATCATAGTATTATGTGCGGGGTCCTTTAAAAACTTTGCGATGACTGTAGGCATTTTTCCAAAAGTATGTTTTCCAACAGGTTGATTCATACACTTTCGATTGATAACGCAAAAAAAGCGAGGATTGGAATTAATTTTTTTGCGAATTTCATAATATTTTCTGAATAATCGATATGTTCTTCAATATTTTCGACAATAGAAAAACTACGTTGCGCATCATTTTTACTTTGAGGAATTTTAATAATAACATAATTCCCATAGTCAGTCACGTCAGTCATCTGCATCTTATACAAAATTCATCTGCTCGACATACCCCCCGAGTATACCCATAATCATAACCGTCTATAACAATATAAAATATAAATAATTAATTACTGCGATTTAAAAATACTACTTATTATATCTTACTTTGATTAACAAATATGTGTCATCCTCAGCTTCTTGAAATTTTTTTACAATGTCTACCCCGAGTCTACCCTATTTCACATTTGGGATTTCTTTAGGCGATATCCTTTGTTTTTGTTCTTAAGAAAACCAATTATTTTCGAAAATTTGTAAATATCCACGTTATTTCTATTTTTAATTGTAGTTTTCAACATAGAGTACTCACACCATAAAGTGGATGCCGATTTTAATGAATAAGATAACATCGCGTTTTCAGAAATCGTCTCCACTTTTTTCACAGTACACCATTTCTTAAATCCTTCGTAAGTAAATTCATACCTTTTCCCTGATTTTTCAGGTAAACTAGCTGATATTACAACCCTTGCAGCTTCGTCAATATCAATTTTTTACAATATTTTACTACTATTCACTCAATTTAACACAAATAATGTCAACAGTAGGTATTGTTTGTTTTTATTTTTACTATTTAATATAGTAACCTGTGATAGTAACATAGTAACAAGCATAAGTTAGGTAGCTTAAATTGAAAAAATGTAATAAAAAATGAATAATACTGATGACAGATGTCAACCAGGCCGTATTTTAAAAATATTTAATCTTAATTTTTCAGTAGCGCGAAAAATATAATAAGTAACTCGGGATATCACATCTTAACATCCTCGAAAATTACAAGGACCTCGGCATACGCCTCGGCCTATTACGCAAATTCCTTGGATGTAAACCGTAGTTACTTGCCTTGTTACTTAAATTACTATTATTGTTTCCTACTGCTGACAACTTGTCAATCACGCTGTAGAAACCTATATTATTGGGTACAGTATATTGTTAATTACACTGGTCAACTACAGCCATTTTGCTTCAGAGACGGGAGCGTTACTACTTCCCCGATCTATGTAATAGAGGGAAGTATTATTGTAATCGTGATTTTTCGATAGTTCGAGATTTTGGTGAATCTTCACGTTTTAGACCCTACAGAACCGAACTGTCAAAAAATCACGATTACATTTTCTCTGATTCCCGGAAATTTCATCGCGGGAAAATTCATCGCGGAAAGTTCATCGCGGATAATTAATCACAGTTAAATTCATCGCGGGGAAAATTCATCGCGAGGTAAATTAATCGCAGGAAAGTTCATCGCGGGAAAGTTCATCGCGGGGTAAATTCATCGCGAGGTAAATTCATCGCGGGCAAGTTCATCGCGGGAAAGTTCATCGCGGGGAAAATTCATCGCGGGGAAAATTCATCGCGAGGTAAATTAATCGCGGGAAAGTTAATCGCGGACAAGTTCATCGCGGAGAAAATTCATCGCGAGGTAAATTAATCGCGGGAAAGATCATCGCGAAATAAATTCATCGCGAGGTAACTTAATTACGTAAAAGTTCATCGCGATGATAATTAATCGCCAAAAAATTAATTTCAGACATATTCATGATCTGTAAATTCTTCTTTGAAGACAAATAAATCACAATGTTGCGTGTTATTAACAACAGTTGCATAAGCGCAGAAGTGCACATTTGAAAAGCACGATGGTTTTAGGGATTGTAGGTACGACAGTTTTTCTACAATATTTTTTGAATTTTTTAAAACTAGAAAATATTTCTGCCTAACATTTTTCTGAACTTAACCCCATCATACTCTAACAGTATTTTTAAAAATATTTTTTGCATTTTTTAAAACTAGAAAATATTCTTGCCTAACATTTTTCTGAACTTAACCCCATCATACTCGAAGAGTATTTTTTAAAAGATTTTTTGAATTTTTTAAAACTAGAAAATATTCTTGTCTAACATCATACTCGAGGAGTATTTTTATCAAGGTTTTTTGAATTTTTCAAAACTAGAAAATATTCTTGCCTAACATTTTTCTGAACATAACCCCAACATACTCGAAGAGTAGGTATTTTTAACAAGATTTTTTGAATTTTTTAAAACTAGAAAATATTTTTGCCTAACATTTTTCTGAACTTAACTTACTCGAAGAGAAAATGCCACACCACCGAAAACACAGCGTATAAAAACCATAACCACACGTCTGAAAAACCACAGTGTATAAAAGTTCCCGCACCACAATGTCCAGCTACCCATATACCAATTTTCACACTTCGATTTGCACATTTGTACCCAAACTAATCAATACTAACAAAACCCTAATTGAGTCCAACAGATCTCCGTTTTTTTTTAAAATAAACTAATCAATACTAACAAAACCCTAATTGAGTCCAACAGAACTCCGTTTTTTTTTTAAATAAACTAATCAATACTAACAAAACCCTAATTGAGTTCAACAGAACTCCGTTTTTTAAAAAATAAACTAATCAATACTAACAAAACCCTAATTGAGTCCAACAGAACTCCGTTTTTTTGACATAAACTAATCAATACTAACAAAACCCTAATTGAGTCCAACAGAACTCCGTTTTTTTGACATAAACTAATCAATACTAACAAAACCCTAATTGAGTCCAACAGAACTCCGTTTTTTTGACATAAACTAATCAATACTAACAAAACCCTAATTGAGTCCAACAGAACTTCGTTTTTTTGACATAAACTAATCAATACTAACAAAACCCTAATTGAGTCCAACAGAACTCCGTTTTTTTGACATAAACTAATCAATACTAACAAAACCCTAATTGAGTCCAACAGAACTTCGTTTTTTTGACATAAACTAATCAATACTAACAAAACCCTAATTGAGTCCAACAGAACTCCGTTTTTTGACATAAACTAATCAATACTAACAAAACCCTAATTGAGTCCACCAGAACTCCGTTTTTTTGACATAAACTAATCAATACTAACAAAACCCTAATTGAGTCCAATTCCCGCGATGAACTTTCTCGCGATTAATTTACCTCGCGATGAATTTTCCCCGCGATGAACTTTCCCGCAATTAACTTGCCCGCGATGAATTTACCTCGCGATGAATTTACCCCGCGATGAACTTTACCGCGATGAACTTTCCTGCGATTAATTTACCTCGCGATGAATTTTCCCCGCGATAAATTTTCCTGCGATTAACTTTCCGCGATGAACTTTCCGCGATGAATTTTCCTGCGATGAATTGTCTGGACACGATTTTCTCTATTACATAGGTCGGGGAAGTAAAAAACCAGAACCAAACTCGACTTGATGATTATGATTTTCGTGTTTTGTGGCACCAAATTAACCAGAAAAAAATCTGCTGTGGTCAGCATAGTACTTCCCCGAATATAAGTTTTAATAACTTACTTTCGTAACGCCTTTAATTTTATGTTTCATACTCTGAATTATTAACAATAATAATAATAGCCAGTTGACATGTTTATTTATTCACAATATCATATAAACTGTCATCTGATAAATTTTCAATTGGGAAGAAATGACTGAATATTAGTTTTGTATCAAGGGCATCATGATGATGTTTATGCTCATCCGAGGGCGACATGTTTACAAGCCCAAGGGCCTCTGGCCCGAGGGTCTGTAAATCGCCCGAGGGCTATAAACATCAATGATGCCCGTGGTGCATACAATATTTTATGTCTTACTATTTTATTTAAAATATTGCGCGCGTGACATTTCGCTTTGACGTTTCGAATTTTGTTAATATTTTTGGTATCCTAATAACAGACAGAAAATATATTAATTTCAGAAGAAATACATTTGTGATGTGTCAATATTACCATGGCAATTTCTTTATGCCCTAGGGTATAATGTAGTATATAACATACCTCGTATCCATGAGATAATTAAACAATTACATACTAGGAAGACATAAAATATATTATTATATCATGTTTGTGTGATCAGCTGACGTATTATCCACCACTTTATAGTCAGCTGACTATTTTTTTCTTTAAGATATTGGATTAGCTATAATTTGATAAATTTTCAATCGGGAGGAAATGATTAAAATTCTTTTTTTTTCAACGTGCTTGGGGAGGCTACCGCTGCTTAACCCACCCACCGAACCGCATCTGACGTTCACGGAGCTTCATGATACAACTCTCTGAAGAATTTTACAAGTTATCGCACGAGAGGAACTTAGTCATGAAAGACTGTTGCTGGCTCGCGGACTATTATATTATTAGCTATAATAGGTTGGGAGTAATTTGTTAAATACTTTTTTTACTGTGTGAGAAGCACCTTAAGAGGTAATGTTATTTGCATCTTACGTTATAAAAAAATTGTCTTTATCTGGTAGGTGGTAGCATTAAAGAACTGCAGTCAAATTTCAAAATTAAATCAGATAAAATACTAAAACTTTATAATCCATGATCGGTTGATTTTTGTTTCTGCGTAAATAATATTAACAGGTGACACGGGTGAAACGTTGACACTAACAACATAATATAAGTCTTGATATAAGTATAATATTATTAAAGTTGTAGTGATCGAACGGAGGATGGCTTCAACACAAGACAATAAAAATGTAGACTATTCAAACATGAAACACACCAGAAGATGTAAATCTAGAAAATTAATAAGTAATTAAAAAACTTGCATCAAAAGCATATCAAATGTATCATTCGTAGAAAAATTCAAATCTGGAATTTTAGATTCAGCATAAATGCAAACACAGGGAGAGACAAATCTAGAAATTTATTGTCAAATAAAAACCGATTTGGTACGTGAGATGCAAGAGTGGTTCTGAGCTCGGTGCTGGGTAATTCATTTAGTTCATACGACCTAATTTTGCACCTTCCTCTTCCTATGTTTAAATCTTCCTCCGATTGCAATTATCTGTGTTTGCATCTTGTATTTATGCCGAATATAAAATTCTTGATTTGAATTTTCTGGTGAATGACTCTTTTGATTCAGGTGATCCAGATTTCTGTGTTTGAATTAATAGGTATTCTAGATATTTATTTTCATGTGTTAAGTGAGTACCGGGTTGTACATATACATTTATGTTTATAAATCAGTTTTCTAGATATGGCGGAAGGTTGTGTGCTGGCCACATCAGATTTTTAGGATTTTTAATATCGAATTGTAAATGTCACTAAATGACAGCTGTCAAACTAATTAATTTTTATCTAAAACGATTTGCTTTTCAAAAGTGTCTCGATTACAATTTTTTTTAAATACTGTTATTTATAAAACTTCTACTCTTTAAGGTGCGTTCGTGTATTCTTTGTGCGCTCGAGCTGTGCATGAGCTGTGTTACAGTCACGTGATAACTGTGCACTTCGTGTATAAACGAACGGTCTCTGAACTTGTGTGCAGTGTTTTGACATTTCTACCATTTCATTTTGACTTTCATCATTCATTAATTCACAATTTGGATAATACTCATGTCACACTTTATGATTCTGTGCGATGCTGATGACTATTTCCACATATTAAGTAAACCATTCATTTGCTTCAAATTGTTAAATTCTGTTTTACAATAAATTTAAAATTAATTTCTATACTAAAATATTTAGGTACGTATTGGCCTCGGTATTGGCATTCTTTCTAAAATTCCTACCATAACTTTTACTGCACTAGTTTTTAGATTTAAAAATAAATTGAGAAAGTTAACAAACGAAACTTTCATTTAAGTAGATAATATTGCGGAATATGTTTGAAATCATAATCAAGGTCTGCTATCGCACGTAAAATATGGTTCGCAATAGTTTTAATTGATCTACAATCCAGGATATATAAATAATATGGCCAGCACATTTCCTCTCGCTTAATACTGCTCATTCTACTAATCTAATATTTAAAACTGAATATTGTATGTTTGTTTTGTATCTACATCTAAACCGTTCGTCCGATCCTCATGAAATTTTGCATGCAGGTCTCTTTTGACCAGATCAAATTTTAAAGTATGTTTAACTTCGGTTTAACTTCATCGGACCATTCGGGGTGGAGGTAAAAATTAAAAATCGCTCCGACGAACGCAATTTTTGATTTTTTTGTAAGGAAACTTGGTATAGGTATACTTACTTACTATTGAAACGAAATAAGAAAATAGTTTTGAAATCGGGTCAAAAATTATGTTTAAATTCGTTTGGACTGGGGTACGGGTTAAAAATCAAAATCTAAACAGTGTGTCCGATTTTCATGAAATTTTGCTAATTTTAAGGTATATTTTAATTCAATAGAACAATTAGTGGGGGTTAAAAATGTAGAATTTAGACCATTTGTCCGATCCTTATGAAATTTTGCATGAAGTTCTCTTTTGGCCAGACAGATTTTAAGGTATGTTTCTTTTATTCAAGCAACGCCGGGTATCCTGGTACCTAGTATGATGGTAAGATAAAGAAAAACATTGCATTTAGTAGGATTTTATATTATAATTTTTTTTTTTAAAGTTTAGGTGTTTATGAAGTTTGTAATTGCACACGTTGAGTTTAAAATAACACGTAGTCTTATGAAAAATAGGTTATCAATCACTCATTTATTATGATATATCAGTAAAAAATGATGAAAATGACAGCTTTAAAACATGTCACGATTACAAAATTGTCTATAAATTAAGAAGCTAGTTTTTCTGGAAAAAAATTATAATAAACACGGAAAATCTTCAACTCGACGCTTGACATCTGTAAAAAGTGGCAACGCTGCAACCTGCAGTAGCGAGAGTAGCGGAAAATGTGAGGCCCAAGATATTCTAAATTATATACACTATAATAATATGGAAAATTGAAACTTGACTGTGACAGTGTCATAATGCTGTAAGTTTCCAAATATTTTATAATATTTTCCCTATTGTTATCAACTTTATTTACGTCCACTGTCCACAGTGAACTTTGACAAACGTCAAACGTCTGACTTCTGACAGCTGCTATTTTTAGTGATACCAACTTACAAATATATGCAAGCACATAATAATTATTTATTATTGATATACATAACTTACTATTATTTTTAATTGGTTTAATGATTATTCATGTTTTTCAGTATTTTTAATGCAAATGGGTAAAGAAATTTCGCATTATAAATTTATTTTAGTACTTCATATTTTTCGTTCGTAAGTTTGGACTAGCCAAAAGTTGATAAAGTACATAAACAGAATCATAAATAAAGAATACTTGCATAAATAATAATTAAAATTATTTTGATACGTATTATCAATGTATCATTATGAAATAATTTTACAAGCCAATTTATTAATTTAGGAAGACTTTTAAAATAAAGAAACTAGAAAACTTATGAATCTGCTTATACGGCTTGTACCTCCTTAAGAAAACTGTATCAAGTTCTTGATCAAGTTTCAAGTAAGTACTACTATCGGTTGGCGGAATTCTACAAAAATCTACTGGATCAATATTCTTATACAAATCTTAAATATGAAATTTGCTCGGAAATTCGGTTATTAAAGGTTTGATATTCTTTGAGTATTCGTGGACAAAAAAGGGATATACGTTCATACGAACACACACACACAGATAGACATCATCCTCAAAATAGTAAATTCGAATTCTAGTCCCTGAAACGTGCTTATTCATCAAAAACTGTTACTAGATATTTTTGATACATTACAATTAATACCTCTCTTATAGAATATGAGACGAGAGGTAAAAATGACGACTACAATTCAATATTATTATTATTACTTGTAGTAAATAAATGATGTAGAAAATAGGTCAAATACAAGCCACAATATTGTAAAATTATGTAAGTTTATATGCCGTTTTTAGAAACAAATAATGTTTTTAAACAATTATACAAATATAATAAAAAATAAAGTTACATAATGTTTTAAGTATAAATAATATATAAATTAAATTTTAACACATAACCAATATTTCAGCGACGTGTATTAAACTGTTTAACTTATTACAATTGTGACAATGTATGTAAATGTAAATTATGATAAAAACTAACCTGTAAATATACTTGTAGAATAAAAATTTCAACACAAGAAATGTGTTCACAAGTTGTCTATATTTGAAAGATAAGAAACACTACTTTGTCTTAAGACTACATAAATCAAATTAACATTATAAACTTGTATATCTCCACTACGTGCAGTCTATCACCTTTCACTTATTCTTGCTATCATTCTGAAAATGACAGCTACACATGTGATTGGAGGTTTGGCAGCAATGCGTAGTTTGGACAAGACAACGTACGTAGAAAGACGATTCAAAACGTAAGTTAGAAAGAGATAAGTTAATAAAAGAGTATGAATTCTAAGTTCTACTGTTGAAATGTCAAATTCTAGTTCTAAAAGTTAGTACTTTTATATCCTGTAAGTTTGTAAATTTTACCCCTTTTATATATTTGACGTTTAAATGTCAGATGTTTAAAGTTTTGAATTTTGTGGTGAGATTTTACTTATAAATTTGCCATATCGTTGCGTTAAAATTTTAATAATAAAACAGGTATGGCAAGAAGCCATAAATCAACCAATTTTAATATTTTAGTTAAAAAAAGATGATTTTGACAAGTTATTTTAATATATAATTTTATTTATCAGTCTCCTTTAATGTATTTAAAATAGCATTAACTGAGCTTAATATACAAATGCAGTAACTAGTGTTATTTAAAACAATTTAATATATGTATTTTCTTCTTTTAGTAATCTTTTTTTGTTCACTACTTATGTCCTAAACTCACAACATAGGTAATCCAGTTTTTTTGTATAAGTCTGCGTTTTCAAGAATTTAGATGTTATACGTAATGTTTGTTTTGATTATGTAACATTTGTAGTAAATTAGTTTATAGATATTTTTTACTATGAGATTTTAAGGTTTGTTTTAAAATTAAATATTTATTATACTTTGTTCTTTTTACACTGCATGTACTTGTATTCTTGTAAAATTATTTTGTTATTGGGTTTTATAAACCTGCTAAATAATAAACAAATAAATAATTACAATATCACATTATTACTATGTATGTTTACATTATTTGACGTTTAATATACATGCGAGATGACAATGCTTGAATGCGTTTGGACAGGAACACTAATACTGCTGTCATGCCTGCAAGCTCCCATTAAAAAGACAAAATGCTAATACTGTTCATGATATTTAATGTATAGTTTTATTCCTTGTTTTAAAAATAAAATATACAAAATATTTGATGTTGAATTATCGGACACCGTGTCCCTGTACCATTCTAATGCTTACATCAACTGGTGAACTACGTTCATAGTGTTCATACGAAATTTCCATATCAATTTCGTCCTCATCTTCCTCATCAGGACTTTCTGTATCATCATCATCATTGTCATCTTCATCATCATCATCTTCCTCGTCTTCTAAAGTTTCTGAAGCTGTTTTACCAATTGGTGATAGGTCACTATCCTTATTTTGAATAGAATGAAGCTTTAAAGAAAAATACCTGTATAAATATAATCACATAATGTGAGGTTAGTTTCACATTTTACCCAAGCTTGATGTTCTTGTTCCAATAAAGCAACTTCGTTTTCATCATCACAAGGTTGATCAACGTTGAACCATACCGTATCAATTAATTTAGGTGTTAAACTAGGAAAAAGAGGTAATGGCATGTTATAATGATAATAAATACGATTCAAATTTGACACTACTTTTAATTGACGAGGAAACAATGTTACCAATATACATTGAGTAAAATAACTAGATTTTCTCAGCGATAAGATTTGAGCGATTTGAGCAGATTTGAGTTTGACATTCTGTCTTGCGAGTTTTGTGGTGCATATTTTGACATGTAATAACAAACAAATGTTTTTATTATTAATTAATTAATTATTATTAATTGTCCATAATATGTAGTATGTTTAAAATTATATTAACAAAGTGATTATTGTGAAAGAATTGTCAATTTTAGTGCCAGCTTAAGTTTTTTTTAAAATGAGTAAAATGTCTGCAAATGTAAATAACTTAAGCATTAATTTAACACCCAGAATACATAACTGGGACCCTACAAGATTAGAAAATTCAAACAGTGTACCCAGTGCGACAGCTACATACCGCGTTAAGAAGTGAGTAATATTTTGTTGTTGTAGGTTATGTACTTAACTATTATTTTCATATTGTTGGCATTTTTTCTACTTACAGAGATCTAATGAATTTATTCTCGGAACCACCTCCAGGATTATTTGTTATTGCTGATGAGACAGATATAATGCTTATTCACGCTATTATTGTTGGCCCAATGGAAACTCCATATGAAGGCGGATTCTTTTATTTTGTTCTAAGATGTCCAAATAACTATCCAATAGAACCCCCACGAGTCAAATTAATGACAACTGACGCTGGCAAAGTTAGATTTAATCCAAATCTTTATAAAAATGGAAAAATTTGCTTGAGTATTCTTGGGTAAATAAATGATCGTGACAATAACATAATTTACTAAAAACTAAACCGAAATTATTTTGTTCACAGAACATGGACTGGGCCAGCATGGAGTCCTGCACAGCAAATTGCTAGTTTGTTGGTTTCAATACAAAGTTTGATGAACGAAAAACCATACTTCAATGAACCAGGCATTAATACGGTTTGTTATTTTTTATTGTATTATTTTAAAGAAAAATGATATAAACATTTGATTATTATGTGTAGGAACGATTTCCCGGTGATGCTGAAATGTACAACCAAATTATTCAACATGAGACTTTGAGAGTAGCAGTTTGTGGAATGTTGGAAAATGAATGTTGCTTATGTTTACCAAATTCTTTACGTGAAATCATGGAAAAAAACTTTTTGGCTTTTTACGATCAGTATATCAGTATTGCTCAAGGAAAATTAGCCTTAGACGGAAGAAGTATGAAGGTATTATAGAATAATGCATTTTCTTTACAAACTAATTCATTTATATTGCTTTAGTTTTAGACGAATTTGTACATTTTCCTTATTTCAAAATTTTGAAATGCCTAAAACTATTTAGAACCAGGGATCCGAGTCGATTCGGAACAAAAACAAAATTTGGCACGAATCGCAATTATTTTATTGAATTGGAATCCATACCTGAACTGTTAAAAATTGTTTCAAACCCATAAACGGAGCCGGTTTTGAACGGTTCAAAGCATTAATTAAAATTTTACCCTATAAAGCACAGTGAACCGCGAAGCGAACTTTAACCGTTATTTTGAGTAGTTCGAGCCCTTGTTTACCTCAAGAAACCTAAGACTGCATACATATTTTTAGATGGAACTTACAGCATTTTCATTTTATAGTGATATATCTGCAGGTGATCAGCTCCACGATTATTTTGTTGTCTATTGTTTTTTTGACCTATAGGAAATACATTGCTAAAATTTTAATTTCGGTCTTAAGTTTTTACCTATTGATTTTAGAGCAAAAGTGTAAATACAAAAGCTATTCAGAATTAAAAACTACATTCAACGAGACTTTATATATTGATAACGGACTTGAACCGCACAAAATGCAGGTTTGGTTCGCGGTTCACTGTGATATATTATGCCCTGTTCACACGAGCACTTGTTTTACTTTCAAGAAACTTTTTAATAACAGATCTTTAGGTTTGGTTTGGTTTTGTTCGGTTTCGGTTTTAATATTTCTTCACTAAATTAAACTGCGGTTTGTTCAGGTTTTCCTTCCTGTTCCGGATCGGTTCGAGTACCTGATATGCTGATATTACACATTCAAGACAAGACATAAACGTAACAGTTATTTACGTTATAAAAGTGCGGTAGGTTTTATTTTACAACGCGAGCTTATAATAAAAATACAACGCGAAGAAGAGTGCTTTGATAAAATTGAGCGATGTGCAGATACGAAACAAGCTGAAAATAGTTATTTGTGTATCAAGGCTGTAAAAGTGATCTTTTTTGGCCGAATCTGAAGTTTGCAGCCGAGGCGTAGGCCGAGGCCAGCAATTCAGGTGAGGCTAAAACACTTTTAAACCGAGGTGCACACAACATTTTTTAGGTGGCTATCACAAAAATATATAATTTTATGTCAAAAAAAGTTTCTTAGTATCATAAATAATTTTATTTATATAATTTAGGCTAACTAAGTAGATAATTACTTCTAAATATATTTACCAATTAAAATTAAATAAATTTGTTATTTAGCGGCCGTAAAGTAAATGCGGCCGTGAAGTAAAAGCGGCCGTGAAGTAAATGCGGCCGTAAAGTAGTCATTTTGACAGATGTCAAAAAATGTGACACTTTACGGCTGTCAAAGGATACGTAAAACAACTATTTATGCAATAGCCACCTAAAAAATATATTTTGCACTACTACTAAATGCGAACTAAATGTTTTCCATTTTTTTAAAACTTGTCAGACTAATAAAAAACCTCTGCATTTTCAATATCACCAGTTATTTCAAAAATGAAGAAATATGGAATAATACAAAAAGTATGAAGATGGACATGACAATATTTATTTAGAGTTAGTGTATTCAGTAACAAGCCCAAAAAGTGTTAGTATATCACAGGAAGTATAGAAATCCAGTAAATTAATTTTTTGGCCTCTTGAAATAGTCGAGTCAATTAAGGAATTTACTCCTAAACCCACAAAAACATCAGATTTTGATGATTTTTTAAAAATGTTTGCTATATTAAATTATTGAAAATAAGAAACATTTTAGCTGAGGCACTTAAGTATTTACAAAAAAATTGTTTTTCTTCTATAGATAGGCCATAAGCGATTTTCATGTAAATGCATTGTTTTCGAAAAAATCGTGAAAATATATTTTGACAGTTTCAAATGAATTTAAATTGAATCGCAACTTTATCTCAACACAAGAATAGCTGCCATTCATTAATGGATTACAATATCGACTTCCGCTATTGAGCATTCGATTTCTAGAACAATTTTTTATTAGAAACGTCTATTTTAAAAAAGCTCCAATTAAAGCACAGTGAAAAGATTTTTTTCGAGATAATTTTTACCTCTCGCCTCATATTCTATAAGAGAGGTATTGTAATGGGTCAAAATTTTCGAGTAGGAGTTTTTGGTGGATAAGCACGATTCAGGGTCTCTAGAATACAAATTTAATATTTTCCCGATGATGTCTGTGTGTGTGTATGTGTGTGCGTGTGTGTGTTTGTATGAATGTATGGACTGACGATTTTTCGTCCACGATAACTGAAAAAGTATCAAACCTTTAATAACCAAATTTCATATGTAAGGTTTTAATAGGGATCTTAACACCGGATAAGATTTTGGTAGAAATCCGTAAACCGGAAGTAGTACTTTTTGGAACTTGATATAGTTTTTCTTAAATAAATTGGTACATTATTTATGTATGACAATTTTTGCAAATAAAAATAAAAGATAATATAATTATCTATGGGTACAGTTAATTTTAAATACAATTTGCTGAATCTGGTAGTATTTAGCAATAAAATAAAGTGCAACTAAGTACCAGTATCTTGTTGTCCATGATATGAAATTTGTTTTTACTCAAAATTTGAATTATAATGACAGTGACAGTACAGTTGACATCTTTTGCTTGCATCTTGGTTTACATTATCGTTTACATATTACATGAACATGAAACTATTAAAATGTAAGTAAAACTATTTATTAGATTAGTAGAATAAGCAGAATTAGGCGAGAGGTCGTGTACTGGCCACAGCAGATTTTTTTTATTTGTTTCTAATTTCGTGTTAAATTAACGTAACTCCTAAACGGATAAAAATATCTAATTTTGGTTTCCAAAATTAATTTTGGAAACCAAAATTAATTTTGGTTTCCAAAATTAATTTTTTTAGATAATTCACAGCCAATCAAAATAAAAGTATACTTGATTATTTTATACTAGAGGTAAATTCAGTTAAGCAGAACCCTGCGTGAAGTACGAATTCTCGACTAAAAAAGAGAGGCATAGATGATAAACAAGAGGAAACTACGCTACTCTCTGTTCTACTGGATCTGATTCAATGAATACTCTCTTGAATACCATTTGTAGTCATTGTTAAGTAGATTATTTTTCTGGTAGTACGTATACTATATTATACACTCATGTACCTTGTGCTTGCGAATATTATTATTCTGTAGTATACAGGATGTACTATGAAACTGGTTAAGTATGGATATCTCGAGAACCATAAGAGATACGAAGTTGGTTAAATTAGACAAAAGTTGCCCCTTTAGGGGACCATTTTAGAATTGTTTTTGTTTTCCCACAAAAATGCATAGGTGGCTTGATATACGCAAAAATGTAAATTTTGCCAATTTCGTTTTTCACCTATAAACTTAACTTTGTGCTAAATCATCGTAGGAACTTCGTTCTTTGAGTCCTGCACTGAGTATTGAACAATTTTTAGTACTTTTTGTGGATCGAGTCAAAAAAAAAATTCAACTCCGTACACATAGTCAAAATTGGACATTTTTTCCATTAAAAACATTTTTTTTCACATGGGTGCTAGAGAGGGGCGGAAGGGGTTGCGCTTAAATTCGCATGCATGACTTTTGCAACTTTTGAATGCATAAAAAGTAATATTTAAACCTCAATGTCAATCACTTTGTTTAAATCTTTATTTTATGAATAAATACGTACACCAAATTATGCTGATTGACTACATTTTGTTGAATATTCTTTCCAAATATCACTCGAGATAAACAAAATAATTTTCACATTTCCTGGTATTACCTTTGATTCTTGATTATTAATTGAATCAAATGCAGTTTTAAATTAATAATAGGTATATTATATTATTAGCAAGGTAAAACTATTTTTACTGCTGAAAAAATCTGCTGTGTCCACCACAGTACTTCCCCGACTATAAGTTTTAATAACTTATTTCGTAACGCCTTTAATTTTATGCTTTATTCAGCAAAATTTAAATAAATTTATCTTTTTTCCCAAACTATTTAAGTTGATACCAACTTGATTAAATATCGCATAAATGTCATTTTTTACATTTTACTAAACTCGTCTCCCCGAGAGCTTTAAATTGACACCAAACTCGGTATAATTTGAATAATGTATAAAAAAAATTGACGATCGGTTAAATGTGATTTTTATCTTTCTACTAGAATTATTTTCCCGAGAGCTTTAATTTGATATCACACACGATAGTATTTTAATAAAAATAAAATAAGTTATATTTATGAAGTTTTTTACATATTTACTTATATCCCCAAGCGCTTTAAATTGACACAAAACTCGATATAATTTGAATAATTTATAATAAAAAACAATTGACGATCGTTTAATGTTATTTTTGTTTTTCTACTAGAATTCTTTTCCCGAGAGCTTTAATTTGATACCACACACGATAGTATTTTGATAAAAATAAAAAAGTTATGTTTATAAAGTTGGTACCACTGGTTGAATAAAGCTCATTAACGAACTTGAAGTCAGATTTTGGCTCAAGATCTTATATAAAATTTGTCCAAAATTCCAACGCGTTTTTAAGTTATGCAACATCCAGACAGACCGACAGACCCACTTTTTTAAAATTATGTTTTTTGGGTTCAGTAGGGTCTAAAATGTGAAGATTCACCAAAATCTCGAACTGCCAAAAAATCACGATTACAATACTTCCCTCTATTAAGGCGCGTTTACATTGGAGGAGTAACTGGGACAGTTACTGGTACAAGTAGCGGGCTATACTAGTATATACTCAACTAAGCGCTAGGCTAGTAGGTGTTTACACCAGAAATACAATTTAGACGACTAGCTATAGTTCTAGTACCAGTACAAGTTGTTCTGTAGGTGACAAAATGAATTATTTTTGTGGTTGTATATCATCTCGTACAAAATCTATTATTAAACGAAATAAAGTAAAGATAACAAAATTTAGTGACATCCCACAAACACTCACTATCACGTTATAGTAAAAATACCGAATTTAACTATAAAACAATTATCTTTAAAATGAGACGTCAAAACACACTAGTATATCCCTAATCACTAGTGACTGTTTACATTGGTATAGTGCAGAGATGAGTGTAGTGGATAGTGCAGAATGTACGTGGAAGGGGAAGGCTAATAGGTGAGTAGCGTGAGTAGCTAACCCGGGCGGTTAGTTACTTCACTACCCCAACTACTTGTACTAGTACTAGTACTAGCTTCTGTTGGCTACATTGGATGAGTAGTGGTCTGGCGAGCTAATAGTACTAGTAACTAACCCATTTACACGACCAATGTAAACCCGCCTTAAGTCTTGGCGACTCCGACAGACTCGTTGTAATACTTCAACAAAGCGAAGTAGTCTACATATCTTTTTATTTTATTAGAACATAATTTTAAAATTATTTCAAATATTAAATTAACAGATATCTAAATAATATATATTTAAAAGTAATTTATTGTTAAAAAATATTACTTATTTACTCGATAAGTCGCATAGTTCTTGAAACACAAATTTTATGCCAGCCTATACACTTCAAGGACTGTACAGAGAAATGTCAGTTGAGTTCTGAGTTCTCTCGCAAAGAGCTCTGTGATTGGTTTTCACAATGCACGTCAGACTAAAAATTTTGAAATAAGAAGATATTTTACATTTCTACTAAACTAATCTTCCCGAGGTCTTTATATTAACACCAAACTCGGTATAATTTGAATAATGTATAAAAAAAAAATTGACGATCGGTTAAATGTTATTTTTAAATCCTTTATACAGGTGGGGCAAAACAACCTCCTTAGTTTCAATAGAGAATTGTGAAGCTAGCAGAGGTCGTAAATGGATGGGAATGGCGTGTATAGCGGCCGGTAGATATACCGTTTGCGGTACAAAAGGTTTCAGTCGAAAACATAATATGGACGATGGAGCAACCTCTGCTCGCTTCACAATTCTCTATTGAAACTTGTATTAACTTCATCGTCTTCTGTCTGTCTACGTACGGCAAAAAAAAACAAAAGTAAAAAATGATCCACTTCCCGGGATTATATCGAGCTGAAATTTTGCAAATAGAATTTTGTCACCTAACAAAGCACTTTGACAAAATTTCAGATTATCTGCCATCTTGAAACCAAATAGCGGCTAGCTATCTCAAAATGTACTGCACCGATTGCGGTCAAATTTGGTACAGTAATAGCCAACGATCTAACTTATGATATAGATATATTAAAATGTCAGTCTGCCATCTTGAAACAAAATGGCGGACAGATATCTCAAAATGTACTGTAACTATTGCGTTCAAATTTGGTACAGTAATAGCTAAGAATCTGTCTTGAAACGTAGGTATATTAAAATGTTAGTCCACCATCTTGAAACAAAATGGCAGCTAGCTATCTCAAAATGTACTGCACCGATCTGGTTCAAAAACAAAAATTTAATTAAATATGGATCGAATCTCATATACCGTGTGTCCCAGCGAAAGTGTGGCATAGGCGTTTAACATGTGAAAACAGTTTTTTGTAAATTAAAACTATCTGGCTAAAAATTATGATACCATATTGCACAGGACAATACTACATCCATTCCTACATCTTATTTGATACACATTAATAGAGGTCGGATTTATATGTTTTTACATGTTTTATTTGATTACTCATATGAAGTTTATAAATTGTATTTATACGTTTCCTTTAAATAGGAACCCAAATACCAAATTTTATTTCGCATATAACTTATTATTTTAGGTTTTTACCGCATAAAAACTTATTATACATATAATCGCATATTATCCCATATTTCCGCATATATTGCAAATTTTTTCGTATCCAAAAATTAGTAGGTATGCATAATTAATAGTCCAGTCGGCAGAACGAAAAAAAGGCGTCTACCTGGAAAGTATTTCGACATTAATGAAATTTTGACTCTGGGATGTCGAATCTGAGTTTTCGACCTCGAGGGCCCTGTGCTAACTTGGGGTGGGGGAAAAACCACGATTTTTATTACCTTTTTTCGATTTTTAGCCTGTAACTCAAAAACTATGGGCCCTACGAACTTTTTGTTTTCATTTTCAGAAAGAACATTAAATTTCCTTAAAATTCACTGGTTAAACGTATTTGTTGATCCAATAGGTATCAATCGAATGGTCAAAATATAATATAATATATATATATATATATATATATATATATATATATATATATATATATATATATATATACAGGGTGTCTGTTTATAAATGAACCAGCATTTATCTCGCTTATTTGTTGATTTAGCGTTTTTGGTCAAATATATGATTTATACAGTATCATGTGTAGTAAATGATAGCGGATGTGAATCTTTGGTATCACTTCCGGTTTTTGAGGAAGTGATAGCAACTTTCAATGTCAGAATAATAGATTGTCAAAATCATTTATACGTAGGTATTAATAATTTGACGTTTAAAACGTTACGCATTTGTTCATCTCCTGTTTTTAATTCCATGGCTGTTACTATTAATTCGCTATTCCGTGTATTTTCAAATTTGATTTCTGCAGTTATAAAGCAACCAAAATAAATTTTGTTTACTGATCCGGATGTAGAATTTTATGCTCAACAAAATTTATTGAAACATTTTTGTCTAAAATAATTAAGGAAGCAATGCGAACGGAAAAACTGATTTACCATGTTAAACGCCTATGTTTCACTTTTCAATATATACCCGGTATATATATATTGTCACAAGATAATTAGATAATTACCTGTATGCCACGGCTGCTCACACTGGTAGAGTGGGAGTGGGTAGGTATACGTGAAATAAGTACCAAAACGCACAATCAAATCTAACAACTTATATTGACAAGAATCTCGATAAAGACTAATTGGCCTACACGACCCTAGCCGCTGAACGGCAAATCACAATCTACCTTAAGCTAGACACAATATCGTTCCAACGACTCAAAAAAACATACAATAAAATCAGACAAAATAAAGGCTATTGCAAACTGAAAATGCTCTGCACATGTAACTGGGTTACTGTATAAAAACAAAGCCTACACCAAGGCTGCCTAACTACAAGCCACTTCACACGGTTAAGCTTTACTTTACTAAACTACCGAAGCTCAAAGAAAACCACAGATCACAATCATAAATGGCTGCCTAACACAAACCAACTTCGCATATGAAAGCAAAACATGGATCTAAATTTCATAAACTACAAAAACAGATGGACGGTAAACGACGGTAGTGCAGAAACTTCTGCTGAACCCAATTACAAATACAAAATTAAACTAAACTCTTATCTCTACTTGCTGGGCTTGGAGAGCCAAAAACTGAGTGTATAACTTAATAAATAAGTGCATAAGACCTGAATACAGATGCTCCGGTTGTAAGGAGTGGCGTCTGGCTGGGGATGACAACGGATACTGCGGTCAGCTTGATTTATATGGAACTCTGGCTGTAGATGGAGGTCGAGCATCAGAGTTCTAGGCGCCAGGCAGAATAACTTCCACCACTGATAGCAGTTCCAGCCTTAGGTCTCACTCTCCAAGCAGGTACGGCAGCAAGCAGGATAAGCAAAGCACGCTCAGCAGCAATCACTAGGAACATCAGAGCATGTGAATAGCAAGCAAGCAATATACAGTACTAGCAAATACCGTCCACAGAGGGCTGGCAAAGCTGATGGTAAATCAATCAATATAATATACAATAATAATAATAAAAATTCAGAAAGCAAATACAATCTACAGAGAGATTGCAAAGCTGGTAGCAATAAACAATAAGAATGATACGAATAAATAAGCTCACCGAAGCAAATACTACCTACAGAGAGGTAGCAAAGCTTAATAGGGCTGCTGCCAGTCTCGGAGAACTTGGCAGGCCATGCAGCGTGCACACAAACTAGCATAAGTAAGCTAAGCACAGTGTAAACTACATAAGAGTAAATAAAATTATATAACTGAATAAATATAAATAAATAAATATAAATAAATAAATATGACTAAAATCTTAAATACCTCCAAACAATAGATCCAGACGGGATCAATAAATATTTATCTAAATAAAACAATAGGAGCAAAATACTCAACTACACAAATAAATCAAAAGTGTGGACCCAGACGGGCAACGCACTGAGCCACTAATAAAACTAAAAAGTAAAGATACAGCCAGTACTTTCCTTGAAATAATGCTGTCAAGATGCAAGATGACAAGATGTTCCTCAAATCAAACGTTTCTCCGCAATGGATCAAACTAAACTCCAGCCGTGCTTGTTCAGCCAACGATCTTCCAAAACAATTATAAATTCCACAAAGCCAAAAGGTCGCAAAATGTTGAGAGACAGAGCTTCCAAATAAATGGGTGGCCCTAAAAAAACACACTGTACAAAAATTCCCGACAAAGTTCAGCCATGTGGTCAGAGCCCCGTAACCTCAAAAACCAAAATCATAGCACAAAAGCCCACAAATTCACCGTAATGAATTGGTGCCACAAAAATCACCTTAGCAAACCAACAGTAATATTAAACAGTACTTAACTTTGGGCTGTGATGTACAAAAAAAACAGAAATCTCCCACGTGAGTTCAATTCGGCCCCTCTCAGCACCGCCCTAAAATCGCACTTCGATACGCCGGCCGAACAAGAACGAATTCCCGTTCCGCTGCTCTTATATATCAACCGTCCTTCTGAACACATGCGCACCTTGACCGGAAGACGACCCGGTCACATTCCTCCCCGTCGCCTTAAATTTTTGACTGTAACACAGTGAAGACAAAAATTTTCCATCACGCACAACATATGGTTTAAGTAAGGATACATGCCAAACACCACAGTTCCTCCGTGTATTTACGTCCTGCAGTTCATACCGCGTGTCTGACAGACGTCGGATGACCTGACATTTAGAGTATTTCGGAGCTAACTTGCTAGCAAAGTAATTTGCAGCATCAGATAAGAATTTAGTGCGTTTCAGAACCAGGTCACCAACTTGAAAAGTTACTTCCCGTCGTCGCAGATTGTATCTCTGAGCATTTTTCGCAAAAGCATCCTTTAGTTTGCGGCTAACAATGTCCCGGACACGATCCAACTCCCTAATTCGATCGGCATACAGCTCACGATTCTCAAATTCTACTGCATCTGCAGCCAAACAGGGTTCCGTCGAGCGTCCTTTGGAGCTGAGTTCTCGGCCAAAGTGCAGGAATGCCGGTGAAAATCCTGTAACCTCATGCACGGCAGTGTTTATGGCAAATTGCAGCTGCGGCAACTGCTCATCCCATTCCCGCTGAGAATCTTGCAGATAGGAAGAAATCAAAGTGCCAATGACGCGATTAGTTCGTTCCGTAGGGTTTGCAGAAGGATGATAGTTTGGGGTGTACTGCACTTTTATATTATAAGAAGAACACAAAGATTTAAAATCCTTTGACACATACTGTGTACCATTATCACAGACCAGATACTCCGGAATTCCTTGAGCTAACAGAACACGCTCCTCAAATATTTTACCGATAACCTTGCTTTGCGCTGTGCGAATAGGAAAAATCCAGGTGAATTTTGTGAACATGTCACAAACTACAAAAATGAAGCGGTTACGATTCTTAGACAAGGGCAGCGGTCCCATTAAGTCAGTGCAGAAGTACTGCAAAGGCCGACTCACCGTTCTCTTGCCCAAAAGTCCAGCCGGGGGTCGCTGCTCCACCTTCTGTAGTTGACATACCTCGCAACTCTTGACGTAATGCTTCACGTCATTATGCAACTTCGGCCAGTAATACCGCTGAGCAAGCCGCCGTTCAGTTTTAAAGATACCGAAATGTCCAGCCATCGGGTTGTCATGAGTCTCTTGCAGCACAGTTTTCCTCAAAGAAGATGGGATTAGCATTTTCCAAGGATCCTCCTCGGAATGTGGATTAACTAACCGGCAATGCTTGAAGATCGCCCCATCAACTACCTTCCATTTAGGAAACTGGGCTGGTGCCTGCAAAATGCGCGAGCGCAGATCACGATACTGCTGATCCAAATCCTCAGCTTGAAAAGCCAGCAGGCTCACGCCACGAGACAAAGCATCAGGCACAACATGTGAACTTCCCTTACGATGCACAACTTCAAAATCATAGGACTGTAGGAGCAAAATCCACCGAGCCAATCTACCTTTCGGTTCCTTCATCCGGTTCAAAAGAGTCAGAGCACTATGATCGGTAATAACCGTAAATCGCGAGCCCTCCACATATCCGCGAAATTTCTTCTCTACAGCCCAAACTACCGCTAAAATTTCAAGTTCTGAAACCGAATAATTCCTCTCACACGGAGTTAAAGCACGACTGGCATAAGCCACAACAGTTTCACCCTGCTCCGTTTCTTGTGTCAAAACAGCCTCCAAACTGGCATCAGTTTGAATAGTGAAAGGCCGAGAAAAATCGGGAAAGGACATAACGGGAGCCCTACTCAAGCACTGCTTCAGCTCTGAAAAAGCTGCAGCCGTCTTTTCAGTCCACTCAAAAGGAACGGACTTTTTAGTCAAACGTGTAAGAGGCAAAATCAAAGTAGAGAAATGAGGAATGAACCGCCGATACCAACTAGCAAGCCCAATGAACCGACGGACTTCTTTGACTTTAGTAGGCACTGCAAAGTTCTGAATGGCGTCGACTTTCTCCGGATCCACGCGTAATCCCTGTGCATCCACGATGTAACCCAAATAATGCAGCTCGCGACGCATAAAGAAACATTTTTCCCTGTTGAGCGTGAGATTGGCGTCCTCTAGCTTCTGCATAACCTTACGCAGCACGGCAAGATGAGTTTCAAAATCGGGTGTACAAAGAATCAAATCATCTAGATAAGCGAAACAATGCTTCTGCAGCAACGGATCATGGGCCAACAACAAATCGATCAGGCGCTGCATTTTCGCTGGAGAGTTGATCAAGCCAAAGGGAGTAGTCACAAAATGATACAACCCCTTCCCTGGAACCGTAAAGGCCGTGTATTCGCGGCTATCCTTGTCTAGCGGAATCTGCCAAAAAGCACTCTTTAAATCAAGACTGGATAAATACTTGGCACCCCCCAAGCGATCCAAGATTGAATTCATGTACGGAAGTGGATAAGCATCCGGCTTAACCACCTGGTTAAGTTTCCTGTAATCAATACACAGACGGTATTGATTCTTGCCCTTAGGGACAACCACTATCGGCGAGGACCAAGCACTCGTCGAAGGTTCGACCACGTTCAGCCGCAGCATTTCGTCCAACTCCTCATGTATAAACTTCTCAATATGTGGTGAGACAGGGTAGTATCGCTGTTTGATTGGGCGTGTTCCGGCTTCCACTTCTATGGTGTGTGTGAGTAGTGTAGTACGCCCCAATTCTGCAGCGTTTTTAGCAAAGAAATTTTCCACTACCATATCGAGAGCCCGTGACTGTGCATCCGTAAGATTGGAGTGGTTTGCGGAAGTGCAAGCAACAGTAGAAACAGAATTAGAAAAATAATAAGTATTGTGGACAAAGTCGGTCATAATATTGAATTGCTGCAAAAAATCAATGCCTAAGATCAGCTCAGAAGCCAAAGATTCCACTACATAAGTTTCAATCAGGTGGGTGACATGTTGAACAGAAAATTTCAACTGTACAGAGCCAATTATCGAGCATTGAGCCCCATTAGCCGTAGTAATACAGTCTCGGGAAGGGTGTATAGACAGAGAAAGGTGTTTAAAACGATTGATGACAGCCGGAGTGACCAGTGTAATCGATGAGCCAGAATCGACTAAGCCCAACAGCTTGGCAGACCCAACTTCCACCTCAAGGTACGGTCGGGGGTCATCTGGGTGAGTAGCCAGCGAAAAGAAAACCGGAGAGCTGTTCTTCATAAAGTCCTGGACACGAGCTGTCCACTTCCTCCACTCTTCATCAGCCAATTGAGTTGCTTTAGGAGAAAAGACGCGATCTTGACAACCCTTTACTGACCGCGTCTGGCGTTTCCCGAACACCGATCACAATTTGATTTAATGACGCGCGGTTTACCGCACCCAAAGCAAAATATATTCCGGGCTGCCGAGCATCCCCTGAATTGGTGTCCTGGTTTGCCACAATTCCAGCAGCCGCTGGCAAGAGTTCGATCACCTGACCGCATCGCAGGTTTAGCCCGACTTTCCTCATCCTCAGCTGATGCTTTCACAGTATCTATAGCTGCCGATTTCTCCGAAGCACGTGCTGCTTCTAATTTCTGGCATAACCTATGAAGCTGTTCGAGATTACTAACCTCCACCGTGGCCAAATGCCGACAATAATAAGAATCCAGATTATTTTGAACCGTAGCCAAAATTTCCTCAGCTGGTGACGCAACAGTTAACCGCGAAAACAATAACTGCATTTCCGTAATAAAATCAGAAGGCGACTCGAACGCCTTCTGCTTGCGCTGTAATATAAATTGTTTCGCTTTCAAATCATAATTGATCGGCAGATACCGCTCCTTCAACTTCAGTACCAGTTGCTTCCAATTGTGAATAGAATCACGGTTGGCTCTGAACCACGCTAAAGCCCCACCCGTGAACAAATCCGTAGCGCCGTGATACAAATCCTCAGCAGTTGCGCCACGCGATAGCCTCAGTTCTTCGATTCGTTGTAAGAAATCAACTAGCTCAGTTTTTCCATCGAAAGTAAGATTCCACTTGTGTACTGGCACAAATCTGGCAGTTGACGTGTCTGCCGACGCATTAGTAGCCGAGCTGACATTCGCTACACCCGGGAAAGCAGATTTCCTGGTCAAAAGCTTATCCAATTCATAAATAGCCTTCAGAAGCTCATCGCGATCCGCTATCACTCCAGCATCGCTAAGTCGCGTAGTTCGTCGGAGCAGATGGCCCAACCGATTATCTATAGCCGTGATTTCAGACTCAAACGTCCATGCTGCTGCCAGAATCAGATCTTTCAGCTCTTCATGTTTAGCTTTGCACGTTTGAAGTTCTCCTGCCTGATTTAGTGTCAACGGTACTTCTTCTGTGTCTTGTAGTGCCTTAAGCCGCGCTATAGCCTGTCGAGTCGTATAATCTTTGCGCTGATCACCTTTCAGCAGTAGTTCGTAACAATGTTCATCGCGTGTCAAACCGATGAACGCCATTATAGCACAAAAGAGAAGAAAAACAACCAGAGATTCTTGTCACAAGTATTTCACGTATACCACACTACCAGAGCAGGCCCCACGTTCGGGCGTCAAAAATATGTCACAAGATAATTAGATAATTACCTGTATGCCACGGCTGCTCACACTGGTAGAGTGGGAGTGGGTAGGTATACGTGAAATAAGTACCAAAACGCACAATCAAATCTAACAACTTATATTGACAAGAATCTCGATAAAGACTAATTGGCCTACACGACCCTAGCCGCTGAACGGCAAATCACAATCTACCTTAAGCTAGACACAATATCGTTCCAACGACTCAAAAAAACATACAATAAAATCAGACAAAATAAAGGCTATTGCAAACTGAAAATGCTCTGCACATGTAACTGGGTTACTGTATAAAAACAAAGCCTACACCAAGGCTGCCTAACTACAAGCCACTTCACACGGTTAAGCTTTACTTTACTAAACTACCGAAGCTCAAAGAAAACCACAGATCACAATCATAAATGGCTGCCTAACACAAACCAACTTCGCATATGAAAGCAAAACATGGATCTAAATTTCATAAACTACAAAAACAGATGGACGGTAAACGACGGTAGTGCAGAAACTTCTGCTGAACCCAATTACAAATACAAAATTAAACTAAACTCTTATCTCTACTTGCTGGGCTTGGAGAGCCAAAAACTGAGTGTATAACTTAATAAATAAGTGCATAAGACCTGAATACAGATGCTCCGGTTGTAAGGAGTGGCGTCTGGCTGGGGATGACAACGGATACTGCGGTCAGCTTGATTTATATGGAACTCTGGCTGTAGATGGAGGTCGAGCATCAGAGTTCTAGGCGCCAGGCAGAATAACTTCCACCACTGATAGCAGTTCCAGCCTTAGGTCTCACTCTCCAAGCAGGTACGGCAGCAAGCAGGATAAGCAAAGCACGCTCAGCAGCAATCACTAGGAACATCAGAGCATGTGAATAGCAAGCAAGCAATATACAGTACTAGCAAATACCGTCCACAGAGGGCTGGCAAAGCTGATGGTAAATCAATCAATATAATATACAATAATAATAATAAAAATTCAGAAAGCAAATACAATCTACAGAGAGATTGCAAAGCTGGTAGCAATAAACAATAAGAATGATACGAATAAATAAGCTCACCGAAGCAAATACTACCTACAGAGAGGTAGCAAAGCTTAATAGGGCTGCTGCCAGTCTCGGAGAACTTGGCAGGCCATGCAGCGTGCACACAAACTAGCATAAGTAAGCTAAGCACAGTGTAAACTACATAAGAGTAAATAAAATTATATAACTGAATAAATATAAATAAATAAATATAAATAAATAAATATGACTAAAATCTTAAATACCTCCAAACAATAGATCCAGACGGGATCAATAAATATTTATCTAAATAAAACAATAGGAGCAAAATACTCAACTACACAAATAAATCAAAAGTGTGGACCCAGACGGGCAACGCACTGAGCCACTAATAAAACTAAAAAGTAAAGATACAGCCAGTACTTTCCTTGAAATAATGCTGTCAAGATGCAAGATGACAAGATGTTCCTCAAATCAAACGTTTCTCCGCAATGGATCAAACTAAACTCCAGCCGTGCTTGTTCAGCCAACGATCTTCCAAAACAATTATAAATTCCACAAAGCCAAAAGGTCGCAAAATGTTGAGAGACAGAGCTTCCAAATAAATGGGTGGCCCTAAAAAAACACACTGTACAAAAATTCCCGACAAAGTTCAGCCATGTGGTCAGAGCCCCGTAACCTCAAAAACCAAAATCATAGCACAAAAGCCCACAAATTCACCGTAATGAATTGGTGCCACAAAAATCACCTTAGCAAACCAACAGTAATATTAAACAGTACTTAACTTTGGGCTGTGATGTACAAAAAAAACAGAAATCTCCCACGTGAGTTCAATTCGGCCCCTCTCAGCACCGCCCTAAAATCGCACTTCGATACGCCGGCCGAACAAGAACGAATTCCCGTTCCGCTGCTCTTATATATCAACCGTCCTTCTGAACACATGCGCACCTTGACCGGAAGACGACCCGGTCACAATATATATATATATATATATATATATATATATATATATATATATATATATATATATATATATATATATATATATATATATATATATACAGGGTGTTCATTTTAAGTGGCGCACCATTGCTATCTCGAGAAGTATAAGAGGTACGAAGTTGGTTAAATTAGAAAACAATTTCTATTTTATATGACTACTTTAATGAACAAAAGAAATTTTTTATTAGACCAGTGGTTCTCAAACTACGGGGTGCAACTTTCTTATTTCAAATGGGGACCAATTTTTTTATTCGCTTATTCGATTAAGTATTTTTTTCTGAATTCAACGAGATATTACTTTCATACCCTGGCATAACAAAAACATGAGAAAAACGCTATTGAAAATTATGATAATTTAATTAAAATCTGAGTGTTACAAGAGTGCTATGGAAGAAAACAATTGAATATTTGTTTCCTATTAATTGTTATTTGATAATGAAAAAGATTCTTTGATTTTAATTAAGAGATCAGGACCGCTACTGAGTGTATGAGTTCAAGGTACTAAGTACTCAGTAGGGTACAAGGTGGAGGTAACTACGGACACGTGTTTCGACCTTATTTGGTCTGATCAGTGTAGTATACTAGAATCTTTTTCACTAACAATTAATATGAAACAAAATATGCAATTGTTTTCTTCCATAACACTAACTAATAATCAGATTTTAATTAAATTATCATAATTTTCAATAGCGTTTTTCAAATGTTTTTGTTATGCAAGGGTATAAAACTAATATCTCGTTGAATTCAGAAAAAAATACTGAATAGAATAGGCAAATAAAAAAAATAGGTCCCCATTTGAAATAAGAAAGTTGCACCCCAGAGTTTGAGAACCACTTTTTCTAATTTTTTTTTTCTTTCGTTCATTAAAGTAGTCATATAAAATAGAAATTGTTTGCTAATTTAACCAACTTCGTAGCTCTTATAGTTCTCGAGTTAGCAATGGTGCGCCACTTAAAATGAACACCCTGTATATATATATATATTAGGAATATTTCGTTAATTTTAAGACATACAGAAAATATTTATAAGCAAAGTTAAACTAGATAAAGAGGCTCTTTTGCTGCGCAATTTTTTTGTGTAAACATATTTATTTTGACAGTTTTGAAAAGCACATACCTACTTTTCTGAATTCAAAAATATATAATTTTTCATTTTCAATGTACAAATTAAAAACAGCAAAATAATTCAATTCTTGTAGAATTTAATTTAATTATTATTTCGACTTTGGAATTAATTTTTTGGTTATAAATTAAATCAAAAAATAATAAAATAATAAATTTTTGAATACAGAAAAATGTGATCTTTACGAAACTGTAAAAATAAATATGTTCCCATTTGAAAAAAAAAAATTGCACAACAAAATATTTTTTTATGAGTACGAATAAGGGATTGAAGATTATTAGCCCGAACGAATATTTCATTTCAATTCAAGTAATACTGAATAGTTAGCATGAACAAATTTTCTATATTGCTATTAGTTTATGAGCTGGACACTGGAAACAAAACCACTGTGTACGCCTAACAATAAACAAAATATGTAGACGTAGTTTAATAAAAGTTAAGTGGGCTTAAATTAAGACGATTTAATAAAACATCTTTATTCAAAAGTACATCGTTTAGCTAATATTTACCTTTTAAATTATTTTAAGATAAAATGTTATGTATACCTAGATATAATTATTATTTTTTCGACAACTGTCAAAAAAACATGACATTTTTGTATTGTTATGGATACGCAAAGTTTGTGATTTTTTTACAGTGAAAAAATACGTTTCATTTTTTCACTGTGAAAAAATAAATTTTATTTTTGCATATTTTTGGTAATTTTGAAATTACAGCGTTTGCAGTATTCGTTACCTCAAGGGAAGTATCGCACTATCGGTCATTGTTAGTGTTTCTTAATCAAATTCACAAGGAAAATAAACTGGGAAACATAATGAATTCGTTGACAGTTCTTTATTTATCAAACAACAATTGCGCATTCCCTCGGTTACAATACCCAGGTGACTTTGCAGATGGTAGCAAATTAATTTTATTTTGTACTTTTTTCCTACGTTTTACTGAATAAAACAATAATTATTGTTGATCTATTATTTTTTGACAGTTGTCGAAAAAATATTGTTTGTATTTCGTGTGCGAAGTGATTGTATTTTTATTGCGCTTTCGAATGAATTTGTTACCTCGACCTGACGGTCTCGGTTAAAATTGACATTCTCACGCGCAACAAAAAAAACAATCACTTCGCACACTTAATACAAAAATAACTATTATAACCTACTGCGAGAATAATTAATATTAAACTTATGATTTAGGATCCCTATGGAGAAGACCGTGGTATTTTTAATTATACAAAGATACTGGGCCGACTTAAAAAACTTCATGAAAAAATAAGTGCAAGTTGGCAAGAAAAAGATGTAGGTACACCTTCCAGTAATAACAACGGATCAGGATCATTCGATGCAAATTAGTAATAGTTACGATTTCTGTTCTAATCTATGTATGTAAATCTTTACCTTAAAAATTGTTGTATATTATAAATAGGATAACACAAAAATGTTTTTCTTAAAAAAATCTGTCCAGATAGTATGCTTATTAAACTTGAATAAGTACCTATACTTAGTTTTACATTATACAGGGCGGTTTTGAAGTTTATGTCATAAATTTAAGAGTATGTAGTATGACATGTGTAGATTACAACACAGAAAGAATTTTTTTTAAATCGCAAAATTAATTTCCATGTTTTCCAGTCAAAAATTTTTCGTTGTCACTGCCACTGGGTGGGGTAATTATTGTTTCATTAAAAATAATTAAATTTTGTTTGTTTATTTTACTAGTTTTTATGTAATTTAAGTTTAATAGGAAAACGAATTCAGCTCAGTACTACAAAAAATGCTGCAGGTAAACTACCCTTAATTCTTTCTGTTTCGTAATCTACACATGTCATACTACTTGCCTTTAAATTTATGACATTAACTTCAAAACCACCCTGTATATATACATACATTCGTTCTTGAATATTGCTATCGTTTGTTGTTGTTATACAGTATGGTTTAGTTTCTTTCTGCCCTTGGCATACAAATAACTATGTTACAAACTTTTGTTGTCAATTTTTTAAATAGAAACATGTTTTATTCACACAGTTTTGAAAAAATAATATTTTTTCTTAATTCAAGAACATACCTATAAGTTTTATACTTTTCTATTATGTTATACCTACAGAGAATTTCAGGTCGAGTGTAACATACTTTTAACAGCTTATTCCTGAGGAAAATTTATGCAAAAAATGTCTTTGTCCAATTCCTTCTGGTTAACAAAATACAAGAGGTTGAAGTTTTATAAATAACAGGAATTTTTATAATAAAAACACTTTTGAAAAACAACTCGTTATATATAAAAATTAATTAGTTTGACAGCTGTCATTTAGTGACATTTATACTTCGAGATTAAAATTTAATTTTTTATAAGTTACAAAAATAATACGCGCAATACATAAATTATATGAAGTATTATTTCTATGCATTTTTAATCTCCAATTGTAAATGTTTCTAAATGACAGCTGTCAAACGAATTAATTTTTACCTATATGGAGTAAAAAGGATGTATTGTAATCGCGAAAAATTTCGGTTCTCAGATTTTAACGGAAATATCCGTTTTGACTTTTCCTGAATCCATTATGACCAGTTTCGTCGTGATGTCTGTACATACGGACGGACTTTCGGACGTATGTGTCGCATAACTCAAATACGTATGGACGTAGAAAATTGAAATTTTGTATTTAGGACTGTTATAACATCTAGTTGTGCACCTCATATTTTTGGTTGCGATCGTCCGTGCCAAAGGGGCACTTTTTGGTATTTTTCGCTTTAATCAAAAACAAAAACAAAATATTGTATTTGAGACTAATGTTGTGTTGATCATCTCATATTTTTTGTTGCGATCGTCCGTACCTACCAAAAAGAGCACTTTACTCTAGGTATTTTTTTGTATTTTCCGCATAAACCAAATATGGTTATTATATTATTCTACATTTTAGATATTTAGAAAAGTATGAACAGTTTAATAGGCATACAAAGAAGTCATGTGGTATCCACATCAGATTTTTTATATAACGAGTTGTTTTTCAGCAGTGTCTTGATTACAAAAATTTAAGAAAATTCGTGTTATTTATACAACCTCTTGTATTTTGTTAACTATAGTTGATTTATTAACTAAACGGAGTAATCTGAAGTTGTCTCGTCGAGCCATATTTACACTGTGTAAATACGAGAAAAATATCACTGGATTTTTTTTGGCGGCAAAATTAAATTTGACCTATCCGCGGACAAACTCGATACAGTCACTGACAACAGCTGACGAGACAAGATGGAGGATATTCGTTTGTTTACATTACAAAGTTTGTGTGGTGTAAAACTGGTGTTACATCAGGCAATCAAAAACGATCAGTTTTAGCATTCCAACTTCAGATTGCTCCGTTTAGTTAAGAAATCAACTATAGAAGGAATTGGTCCTATGTTCAATGACATTTTTTGCTTAAAATAAGCGTTTAATGTATGTTATACTCGACCTGAATCACCCAGAACAATTTAATGTAAATATTAGGTATTTCGATACTCTAAATTCAGAAAAATATTTTATTATTAAAAAAAGTGCTGCAAAAGTATCTTACAAAAGTATTACTATACGGGTGTAGGCTTTTTTTGACTAATAGGAAATATGTACAATGTTAAAATTTATTATTTCACTCTTAGTTTTTACCTATTGCTTTTGGAGCAAAAGTGTAAATTTAAAAAAAAACTGCATCAAATAAGCTTCAATTTGTCAATTGACCTATCCTGACAGAAGGAGTGAGTGCGATAGATACAAAGTAACATTGTGTTGAGTGAGACAGCAAGCTGGTGCGCAATACGCTGTGCGCATGCTTGTGGCAAAAGGAAGTGACGTTATTAGACCAATCTTGGTGATGCGGGCGTATTTTGACAGATTTGTACAAATGTCAAAATTTCGTTTCAATTTTTTTACGATTTTATTAATTTGTTTCATGCCTGTTGCGTACTAAATTGTTCAAATTGCGCAATGTCATTAAATTGAATTATACTTTTCCCCTACATTTAAAAAATTTAAAATAAGAAATGTCAAACTTCAACTAACCGCACTTGCTATTGTCATAGCGTACTGCGCAGCAGTTTTGCCGTCTCACTCAACACATGTTACTTTGTATCTGTCGCACTCACTCGAATTAAATTAAAATTTTAACATTGTTTTTCCTATAGGTCGAAAAAAAGTCTACACCCGGTACTAAACAAATTTTTCTAGATACTAAAAACTAAACCACTGTATACAGGTTAACCGGAAATATATTACTAAATATTATTTTCTTTATTTTAAAATTGTAAATACAAAGTTGGGATTTAAATTGAATTGCACTTCTGGTTGCCATTGAAAATCAATGGATATATTTTTAATAGTTTAATAAATTTATGGTCAATTTAGCCTAAATGTTATTATAAGTGAGATAATAAGAAATTAACATTATTACCTACATTGTAATTATAATTTTAATTCTTAGTTTATGAAAATTTGTTTGTACAGTAAGATGAAATACTTATATCGCATCATCTTAAGACGTTTGATGGACGATAATAAAATAATCTTTAAAATAGCTTCCTGCTCATATTTGTAGTAGGTATATGGCACTCCATTTAAAAAATTAAAATGTATATTGGCTTCTGGCGAAACCGGAAGTACAATTTAAGAACTTTTCACAGCAAAAGTGATATTTAATTGACTCCCAACATTTGAATTTAAACAATTTAATAAGAAAATATCATTTGATACATTGTTCTTATCAGCCTTTTATGTTATTATATTTTAAAAACAAAAATAGATGATTTGTTTCAATAAACTGTGAACTGTGACCCGTAGGTATACTTGCTTCAACGAATAATATTTTTTTAAAATTCAATGAATGTTAATAATACTAGCAATGTGCTATTTATTGTATTGAACAACTACTTTGTCATTCACAACTTTAATTTAGAAATAGTATAATTCGTTGAAGTATTATTATGTTATTGATTAAAATTGCCATATATTCTATTATTTCAGAGGTGATATTTTACATCATAAGGAAATTATTTTTTATTCATAATAAGTAGTTAATTTTAAACTGGTTATTTACTTGCATTTATATCTTATAATAATTGTGATATAATTTACAATAAACGTTATATAATTAAAAACAATTTTAGTTCTTACCTGTATTTTTATTTTAAAACCAAATTTGAAGATATAATATACCGATTCAGGGGAAGTCCACTGCCCGTGTTCTTGAAGCCATGTATAATTTGAATTTTATGATTTTTTTTACTATATTTAACTTCTTTTGTAGTTTTAATAAACTGTAAACTTCAGAGGATTTGTTAACTTAAAAACACTTTTTATTATTGAAAGTAAATATATTTAAAATTAAGTTGAAATAAATATTACACTTTTTTACTAGTCCAAGCAAAGTGTGCTAAAAAAGGGGGTAACCGTGCATTTTGGGTAGGCAGCGATTTTTTTTGTATCGTAGGGGGGTCAGCCGTGATTGTAAAACTGAGTTTTCGGGACGTGGGGTGTTGTCATTCGGCCACCATCTTAAAATTAAGGGTGTAATTTATTTTTTACTTTATCTCCGTACCTAACCGTGAGGCTGACAAAAATTTTGTACAGAGCATTTTTGTAGCTTATACAATTATCTATAACTTTTGTTAATATCTTTTGCATATGATCAATAATAAAAAAATTATGAGCAAAAAACGACGAAAAATACGGAGATTAAATACTTTAAGGTGAGATAATTCTGAAATTTCGAATCGTACAATTAAAATGCTTCTTAGCATTTTATAGAGCATTTCTTATCGAACAATTTGATCTACTTATTTTTTTCATTCGGTTCGTTTTTATTGATTTTTAGCGTTACGGAAGGAGGTAAGTAAGGACGTAGGTTTTGAAAAATTGTTGTTAAATTTATTTCGAGTAGTGTTTTATTCTATTTTGATATTATTATGTTTTAAATTGTTGTTTCTTTTTTAGCCAATATAATATTACCATTGAACTCCTTTCCACTCCTTTTTTATGGTATCTCCTGTAGGCCTAATCCACGAGTAATCCGATCGTAAATTTGTACTGCAGATTCATCATTGCGCTTGATTTGCCCCCATATTTACCAATCCCTATTTACCACCGTCCCTTTTTTACCACCGTAATTCTTTTATCAATCCATTTTTTACCAACATTATACTTTTACCAATCCATTTTTTACCACCGTCCCTTTTTACCACTAATTCTTTTTTACCACCAACGTATTTACCAACGTATTCTTTTACCAATCCATTTTTACCACCGTCCCTATTTTTACCACTAATTCTTTTTACCACCAACAATCCATTTTTTCCACCGTCTCTTTTTTAACAAAGCTAACAAAACCGTACTAAAGCCCCACTAACTCGGTTTTGGTATTTACTACACTAATAAAGCTAACTAAACCGTACTAGAACCCCACAAACTCGGTTTTTGTTTTTACTAAAAGCTAACAAAACCGTACTAGAGCCCCACAAACTCGGTTTTGGTATTTACTACAAAAGCTAACAAAACCGTACTAGAGCCCCACAAACTCGGTTTTGGTATTTGCTACACTAACAAAGCTAACAAAACCGTACTATAGTGAAAATCACAAGTTTTGGCAGTATGGCAGAGATAGCAATACAGTGTTGCTAAATGTATCCCATAAGAGTAATGTGTTAGACAAAGATGGAGAATCCAGAGGCGGATTGTTTGTTTTTCGCTTACTTGTACTTTTAATAAATTATGCTGATTATTTCTTGATGTTTCTCAAAACCAATAAAATGTTTAATTCATTGAATACATTAATAAGCAATCAATTGATATGCATCCAATTTAAAATCTTTTACTTAGAGAAAAAACTCTGGTTCCTCTAAATTACTAAATTAAATTTGTAAGTCAAAAAATAACCTAATTAAATATAATTCGAGAATTCGATAAATTATACAATAATTCTCCAGTGTTTCAATGTATTCTCACCCTCTTTACTGATAATTTTTCTCGTTTTATATGAAGGATACATAATTAAGTAAAATATTAAATTAATATAAATATACAATTTTATTTTATTTTTTCGGTAACAAATTGATAACAATGTAACAATAAAATAAACACAGCCAAAGACGGCCAAGTCAAAATCACAAATGGCGAGTAATACAAATATATACATGTTGTTTAAAAGACATAACAATTAATGAACAAATGTTGTCAATATATACATAGCATAAAATAGAATTACAAACTTAAAGAAAAATATCACATACTAAGTACATTGAAAATTTGAAGTAAGGTCCTGGACCTGTTTACATTTAAACTTCGAGCCAGGTATAGCTAAGCGTAGCAGCGGTACTCAAACATACAACTCATGCGTTACATCTTCATCGCTTTTAGTATCACTGTCGTCACTTGCGTCATTAAGATTAATAATAAAAGGTTCGATATCATCTTGCAATTGATCAGCTTCCCAAAATCTTTTTTCTTCATATCATAAATTGTCCATTTTTCCTCGGAAATTTTTGAATATGCTTCACATATTATGGCACTATGTTAGTTGGGATGGTAGTTACAAATACATTACAAGAAATGTAATTAGTATATGTCTTGAAATAAGATTACAGGAGTAGGTATAGTTATTATATCATTTCTTAAGTAATGTGAAATCAAGCTTATAATATTTTCAAACTGTTTCATAACTGCTGGCTTCTTTTCCCATCGGCACCACTCCACCGCTATAAGATTTACAACCCTATACTAACATTTCATTATGAAATTTAACACTGCAAACTAAATGTGTTAAAGCATGAAAACTGAATGGTGTACCATGAAACAATGTAAGTGTAAAACTGGCAACAAGGCCGAGTTTATCTCCATAAGAATAACATTGCCTATCTCTGCCATACTGCCAAAACTTGTGATTTTCACTATAGAACCCCACAAACTAGGTTTTGGTATTTACTACACTAACAAAGCTAACAAAACCGTACTATAGCCCCACAAACTCGGTATTGGTATTTACTACACTAACAAAGCTAACAAAACTGTACTAGAGCCCCACAAACTCGGTTTTGGTATTTACTACACTAACAAAACCGTACTATAGCCCACAAACTATTAATGGTAAAACGAAATAGCGGTAAAAAGTATAGTGGTACAAATGCAGCGGTAAAAGTTGGAGTGGTAAAAATTGAGTGGTAAAAATCAGTGGCGGTGCGTGACTCCTAAGTTAGGTGAGGCTAAAAAAAAATGCGCCGCAGGCGAATTTTTTTTTTTGGTTCAAGGGCAAATGCTTTAAACGCCTTTAAATACTTTGTATCATAATTTCAATGAAACGTTCTAAAATCAATTTTTTACGCATAAAATCAATAAAACAATAGAACTTTATTTCATTACTTAAATAAATAATTTTTTTGTGACTCAAGATAAAACGCTATAATCGTAAAAACAGCAGATAATATTTTTTAAATTTTGTTTTCTCTAACGCACAAGAGTATATTTAGTACGTCCACAAAAAGTACATACATATTTAAATAGAATAGAAAAAACATTGAACAATACGCGACTAGCGTTCTGCAGCTCTCGGTAAAACAACATTCATGCGTGAGGCGAACAAATTTTATCTGTTCTTGATTATTATGATTCTTATTCTGTCCATATATTAAATATTTATAATAAATATTTAATTAATATAATTTTATTTATTTGTTCATAATATAGAAATGTTGAATAGTACTTGAATGATGTCATTGTTTATTATTTAAATATTGATAAAACTATTACAAGTTCTATTTGTTAGATTTTACATTTATTCTTATTGGTTATTCATAATTTTTATTAGAATCTATTAGTTTAAAAACATAACTAATTATAAAATAGCATTCACAACAATAAATAAGACAAGCAATCAACAACAAAGTAAAAATAAACTTTGTTTCTTCACGTGTATTTAGTTGTGTGCGCTAGGCTATGCGAGGCTGTGCGCTGTGTATGTGTGTGCGGTGTGCCTTGCGCGAAGACAGACGATATTTCCCTAGCCTCTCTCAAGGCCTCTCCACCGCATGAACATACGAGAATACACACACGTCACTCGGTCGCACTGACGATGAATGAAACCAACCGTTGCAGCAGCAGCCTCACTGTACACATTATTTATGATTCGCGCGAAAATAACACTATTTAAATACTTTTTTTGCATTATTGTGCAACAATAATTATTTTTAAATAAATATGTAGTCGATTTATAATAAAAAATAAATTAGATAAATAAAATTATAATAAAAATAAAAAATTTAAAATTACGATTTTATGCGGTGAGCCTCACCTGCCTCATCTGACGCACCGCCACTGGTAAAAATGGGTTAACGGTAAAACACCTCAGAAACGTGCACCTTCAAACTTTTCGCACCTTTTTCTTTCACTGTAAGCCATTTGCCTTCAGTAAGAGGCTTTGCACATATGAAACAATCGCACATTTTCACAAAATACGTGAAATAATAATTCACGAAATGATCACGATCTAAACACTTCCGAACGCTTCGAAATACTGGACAGAACTACAATATAAACATAATTCGACTACCTGAGGGGTGAGCTAAATAAACGCATTTGGCCTGTATCAGTTTTCGCTTATCACATTGAAAAAGCGCATAAAACAACATTGGAAAAGCGCATAAATTGTAGCTGCATAAGCGCAGAAGTGCACAATTGAAAAGCACAATGTTTTAGGGATTGTACGACAGTTTTTCTACAATATTTTTTGAATTTTTAAAACTAGAAAATATTCTTGCCTAACATTTTTCTGAACTTAACTCCATCATACTTGAAGATTATTTTTAACAAGATTTTTTGAATTTTTTAAAACTATAAAATATTCTTGCCTAACATTTTTCTGAACTTAACACCATCATACTCGAAGACGATCTGGACTAACTTTTTATGGTCAGAAATCTCATTTTCGAAAAATGCGTTTATTCAATGTTACGATCTACGCTTATTCAACGTCTTAATGACTAAAAATGCGCTTTTAGAATTCTCCGTACCTGGTCAACGAGACTAGGGAGTGGCAGATGTTCCGGGCTGGTTTCAACTTAACCTATACATTTAATGTGTTAGTAATACAAGTTTCATTTAAAATATGCTTGTTTTATATGTATTTATTTAATACAAATATATTATACATACACTTACCTTTCTTGAAAAGTATACAATATAAATGAAACATGCAATTAATGCTGGAAAAACACAAAAATAACTCATGAGAAACAAAACCGCCATAAGACACAATGTTAACCTGAAAAGCAGTTGTCCACAAACAGAATCCCGCCAAATTCGAAACATTGGCCACGCCTCCTGCAAGTACTCTATTTGTGCATTAGTGTTTTATTTTACATTTTTGTAATGATTGATGTAACAGCGTTAGTTATGCCTTCCTGTAGCCCTATCTTACTTTTAGCTCATATATTTTTGAACTTTTAGGCTGATGATGGCGATGGGTACATTTTGCACCCGAAACGTTCCGTGTTTTTATACTTTTAACGAACAATATCTTTCTTATTAAATATGCATGTTTAGTTATCATACTTAACTTAGGTATTATTGGAGTAAGAAGAATATTCTTGTGAGGAAAGCGTGAGAAGGAAGTTAGTTCAAGCAAAGCGTGATTTAACGGTGCATTTTGGGTAGGCAGTTTTTTCGATTCATAGGGGGGCAGCCGTGATTGTAAAACCGAGTTTTCGGAACGGAAGGGGAGGGGTTGTCATTCGGCCGCCATCTTGAAATTAAGGGTGATAATGTACTTTTGAATATAAGGCCAACAAAGGATCTTGAAACCAGCCCGGAACATCTGCCACTCCCTAGTCTCGTTGACCAGGTACGGAGAATTCTAAAAGCGCATTTTTAGTCATTAAGACGTTGAATAAGCGTAGATCGTAACATTGAATAAACGCATTTTTCGAAAATGAGATTTCTGACCATAAAAAGTTAGTCCAGATCGTCTTCGAGTATGATGGGGTTAAGTTCAGAAAAATGTTAGGCAAGAATATTTTATAGTTTTAAAAAATTCAAAAAATCTTGTTAAAAATAATCTTCAAGTATGATGGAGTTAAGTTCAGAAAAATGTTAGGCAAGAATATTTTCTAGTTTTAAAAATTCAAAAAATATTGTAGAAAAACTGTCGTACAATCCCTAAAACATTGTGCTTTTCAATTGTGCACTTCTGCGCTTATGCAGCTACAATTTATGCGCTTTTCCAATGTTGTTTTATGCGCTTTTTCAATGTGATAAGCGAAAACTGATACAGGCCAAATGCGTTTATTTAGCTCACCCCTCAGGTAGTCGAATTATGTTTATATTGTAGTTCTGTCCAGTATTTCGAAGCGTTCGGAAGTGTTTAGATCGTGATCATTTCGTGAATTATTATTTCACGTATTTTGTGAAAATGTGCGATTGTTTCATATGTGCAAAGCCTCTTACTGAAGGCAAATGGCTTACAGTGAAAGAAAAAGGTGCGAAAAGTTTGAAGGTGCACGTTTCTGAGGTGTTTTACCGTTAACCCATTTTTACCAGTGGCGGTGCGTCAGATGAGGCAGGTGAGGCTCACCGCATAAAATCGTAATTTTAAATTTTTTATTTTTATTATAATTTTATTTATCTAATTTATTTTTTATTATAAATCGACTACATATTTATTTAAAAATAATTATTGTTGCACAATAATGCAAAAAAAGTATTTAAATAGTGTTATTTTCGCGCGAATCATAAATAATGTGTACAGTGAGGCTGCTGCTGCAACGGTTGGTTTCATTCATCGTCAGTGCGACCGAGTGACGTGTGTGTATTCTCGTATGTTCATGCGGTGGAGAGGCCTTGAGAGAGGCTAGGGAAATATCGTCTGTCTTCGCGCAAGGCACACCGCACACACATACACAGCGCACAGCCTCGCATAGCCTAGCGCACACAACTAAATACACGTGAAGAAACAAAGTTTATTTTTACTTTGTTGTTGATTGCTTGTCTTATTTATTGTTGTGAATGCTATTTTATAATTAGTTATGTTTTTAAACTAATAGATTCTAATAAAAATTATGAATAACCAATAAGAATAAATGTAAAATCTAACAAATAGAACTTGTAATAGTTTTATCAATATTTAAATAATAAACAATGACATCATTCAAGTACTATTCAACATTTCTATATTATGAACAAATAAATAAAATTATATTAATTAAATATTTATTATAAATATTTAATATATGGACAGAATAAGAATCATAATAATCAAGAACAGATAAAATTTGTTCGCCTCACGCATGAATGTTGTTTTACCGAGAGCTGCAGAACGCTAGTCGCGTATTGTTCAATGTTTTTTCTATTCTATTTTCTATTCTGTTACCTACTTTATTTAAATATGTATGTACTTTTTGTGGACGTACTAAATATACTCTTGTGCGTTAGAGAAAACAAAATTTAAAAAATATTATCTGCTGTTTTTACGATTATAGCGTTTTATCTTGAGTCACAAAAAAATTATTTATTTAAGTAATGAAATAAAGTTCTATTGTTTTATTGATTTTATGCGTAAAAAATTGATTTTAGAACGTTTCATTGAAATTATGATACAAAGTATTTAAAGGCGTTTAAAGCATTTGCCCTTGAACCAAAAAAAAAAATAGTGAAAATCACAAGTTTTGGCAGTATGGCAGAGATAGGCAATGTTATTCTTATGGAGATAAACTCGGCCTTGTTGCCAGTTTTACACTTACATTGTTTCATGGTACACCATTCAGTTTTCATGCTTTAACACATTTAGTTTGCAGTGTTAAATTTCATAATGAAATGTTAGTATAGGGTTGTAAATCTTATAGCGGTGGAGTGGTGCCGATGGGAAAAGAAGCCAGCAGTTATGAAACAGTTTGAAAATATTATAAGCTTGATTTCACATTACTTAAGAAATGATATAATAACTATACCTACTCCTGTAATCTTATTTCAAGACATATACTAATTACATTTCTTGTAATGTATTTGTAACTACCATCCCAACTAACATAGTGCCATAATATGTGAAGCATATTCAAAAATTTCCGAGGAAAAATGGACAATTTATGATATGAAGAAAAAAGATTTTGGGAAGCTGATCAATTGCAAGATGATATCGAACCTTTTATTATTAATCTTAATGACGCAAGTGACGACAGTGATACTAAAAGCGATGAAGATGTAACGCATGAGTTGTATGTTTGAGTACCGCTGCTACGCTTAGCTATACCTGGCTCGAAGTTTAAATGTAAACAGGTCCAGGACCTTACTTCAAATTTTCAATGTACTTAGTATGTGATATTTTTCTTTAAGTTTGTAATTCTATTTTATGCTATGTATATATTGACAACATTTGTTCATTAATTGTTATGTCTTTTAAACAACATGTATATATTTGTATTACTCGCCATTTGTGATTTTGACTTGGCCGTCTTTGGCTGTGTTTATTTTATTGTTACATTGTTATCAATTTGTTACCGAAAAAATAAAATAAAATTGTATATTTATATTAATTTAATATTTTACTTAATTATGTATCCTTCATATAAAACGAGAAAAATTATCAGTAAAGAGGGTGAGAATACATTGAAACACTGGAGAATTATTGTATAATTTATCGAATTCTCGAATTATATTTAATTAGGTTATTTTTTGACTTACAAATTTAATTTAGTAATTTAGAGGAACCAGAGTTTTTTCTCTAAGTAAAAGATTTTAAATTGGATGCATATCAATTGATTGCTTATTAATGTATTCAATGAATTAAACATTTTATTGGTTTTGAGAAACATCAAGAAATAATCAGCATAATTTATTAAAAGTACAAGTAAGCGAAAAACAAACAATCCGCCTCTGGATTCTCCATCTTTGTCTAACACATTACTCTTATGGGATACATTTAGCAACACTGTATTGCTATCTCTGCCATACTGCCAAAACTTGTGATTTTCACTATAGTACGGTTTTGTTAGCTTTGTTAGTGTAGCAAATACCAAAACCGAGTTTGTGGGGCTCTAGTACGGTTTTGTTAGCTTTTGTAGTAAATACCAAAACCGAGTTTGTGGGGCTCTAGTACGGTTTTGTTAGCTTTTAGTAAAAACAAAAACCGAGTTTGTGGGGTTCTAGTACGGTTTAGTTAGCTTTATTAGTGTAGTAAATACCAAAACCGAGTTAGTGGGGCTTTAGTACGGTTTTGTTAGCTTTGTTAAAAAAGAGACGGTGGAAAAAATGGATTGTTGGTGGTAAAAAGAATTAGTGGTAAAAATAGGGACGGTGGTAAAAATGGATTGGTAAAAGAATACGTTGGTAAATACGTTGGTGGTAAAAAAGAATTAGTGGTAAAAAGGGACGGTGGTAAAAAATAGATTGGTAAAAGTATAATGTTGGTAAAAAATGGATTGATAAAAGAATTACGGTGGTAAAAAAGGGACGGTGGTAAATAGGGATTGGTAAATATGGGGGCAAATCAAGCGCAATGATGAATCTGCAGTACAAATTTACGATCGGATTACTCGTGGATTAGGCCTACAGGAGATACCATAAAAAAGGAGTGGAAAGGAGTTCAATGGTAATATTATATTGGCTAAAAAAGAAACAACAATTTAAAACATAATAATATCAAAATAGAATAAAACACTACTCGAAATAAATTTAACAACAATTTTTCAAAACCTACGTCCTTACTTACCTCCTTCCGTAACGCTAAAAATCAATAAAAACGAACCGAATGAAAAAAATAAGTAGATCAAATTGTTCGATAAGAAATGCTCTATAAAATGCTAAGAAGCATTTTAATTGTACGATTCGAAATTTCAGAATTATCTCACCTTAAAGTATTTAATCTCCGTATTTTTCGTCGTTTTTTGCTCATAATTTTTTTATTATTGATCATATGCAAAAGATATTAACAAAAGTTATAGATAATTGTATAAGCTACAAAAATGCTCTGTACAAAATTTTTGTCAGCCTCACGGTTAGGTACGGAGATAAAGTAAAAAATAAATTACACCCTTAATTTTAAGATGGTGGCCGAATGACAACACCCCACGTCCCGAAAACTCAGTTTTACAATCACGGCTGACCCCCCTACGATACAAAAAAAATCGCTGCCTACCCAAAATGCACGGTTACCCCCTTTTTTAGCACACTTTGCTTGGACTAGTAAAAAAGTGTAATATTTATTTCAACTTAATTTTAAATATATTTACTTTCAATAATAAAAAGTGTTTTTAAGTTAACAAATCCTCTGAAGTTTACAGTTTATTAAAACTACAAAAGAAGTTAAATATAGTAAAAAAAATCATAAAATTCAAATTATACATGGCTTCAAGAACACGGGCAGTGGACTTCCCCTGAATATATTATATCTTCAAATTTGGTTTTAAAATAAAAATACAGGTAAGAACTAAAATTGTTTTTAATTATATAACGTTTATTGTAAATTATATCACAATTATTATAAGATATAAATGCAAGTAAATAACCAGTTTAAAATTAACTACTTATTATGAATAAAAAATAATTTCCTTATGATGTAAAATATCACCTCTGAAATAATAGAATATATGGCAATTTTAATCAATAATGTTTCGAATTTGGCGGGATTCTGTTTGTGGACAACTGCTTTTCAGGTTAACATTGTGTCTTATGGCGGTTTTGTTTCTCATGAGTTATTTTTGTGTTTTTCCAGCATTAATTGCATGTTTCATTTATATTGTATACTTTTCAAGAAAGGTAAGTGTATGTATAATATATTTGTATTAAATAAATACATATAAAACAAGCATATTTTAAATGAAACTTGTATTACTAACACATTAAATGTATAGGTTAAGTTAGTTTTGTATCATCAAGTGCATGCCTTTTCACTAATTGTTAAATTAATAAACTTAAAACATTTCTTAAAGTGTAAGAAAATATACAAAATATAACGGGTACCTATATTATAGTTTTATAAACTGTTTTTATTATGACAACAGCTCAATACCACACTTTTAACATACGATATTTTAAAAGTGCTTTATATTTAGGATAATTTTAAGTAACCAGTATAATATATGAACTTACCTTAATCAACTTCATACGTTTTCTTTTTTTAAAACAACGTAGAATGCGAATAAAAGACATTTTTACAAAAGTAAACATGAATACTCCATAAGACTCCATGTTAAAATTTTGTTGGGTTGTCCACAAACAGGTTCGCGCGCTTAGTTTTTGACTGTCACGTGACTGTTTGTGACCTTGTTGCAAGTACTCTATTGGAAGCAGATTAAATCTACAACCGGCAAAGCAAACCGACATGTCTGGTGGTTGATGAAATATGAAGCGCCGTTTGGGCAGTGCCGGTTTAAGGTACTTTAGCGCCAGGTGCTACTTGTGATCGTGACTGCCGCCCATACCTTTGTTTTTGTAAATTAGTAATTTATACTATCTAAAATTGTATTTGTATATTATGTTTAAAATATATAAATAATATACAAATAAATTGGATGAATAAAAAAAATGTTCCGAAATGCGATATTATTTTTATTATAGATAGCTTTACAGAATATATCAGTAAAAAATAAAATATTCCAATACAGCAAAAACTAATAAGAAAATAGACACAAAACAAAAAACTAATATATGGCTTTTAATAACAAGAATAATGTAAGAAAAAAATAATAAAAATATAATAATATTCTTAAACATTCCTGTTATTCTACAATTAGACCAATCAATTTACGGGTTTGGTTGTATAATTCCGGGGCACCACCAGATTTGGTCTAGTATAGGTTTTTTGTGTCGCTGAATCCAAATTTCGGAAAATCGCCCGTGGGAAATGCGCGCTTCGCCCTTAAATTTGCAAAAAAACACCCCTGAAAGGAAGTTGTTTTGCTATATTCTCACTGTGAGCCTTAATTTAGCCATAGTATTAACCATAGTATATGTTTTTTGGGTCGCTAAATCCAAATTTCGGTCATGCTGAACTTCCAGGTCCGACTTCATGAATGCATCAATTTCAATGGAGAACATTTGCTGAACGTTGTATTCGGAAAATAATTTAAATTGCTACTTTTGTATTTCACATTATTAATAAAAAAATATTTCAACCCGCTGTTCACCCGTCCAATTATCCATTGTAAACTAAATGGTAGACCACGCTGATAATGTTGAGTCGGCGGTCTTCCTCTCCACCACCTCCCTACGAGCTGTAAGCCCCACATCAAATCTTTCCATTTCACTGGCGAACCTTGTATTATCTGGTTAGTGTCAAAGGTTTTTAAAATGTCTGAATTTACTGATAATATGGCTAAAGAATTTAATGTTTCTTGAGCAATTGAAATTCGGAGATAGGTTTTAACCCGTTTTAGCGTGGAAAATGAACGTTCCCCACTGGCATTCGTAACCATTATAGAAAAAAAAAATACGAAGGCATACATTTATATTTGGAAATGAACATGTTAATTTATATTCATGTAACAATTTCACTAAATCTTGGGGAGATTCAACTTTAATTTCATCACTAAGTTCGTTTAAGAATGCATTCTTCAGAAAAATATTCGTCTTAAGCCTCATTTCCACCGACTGTTTTAGTGCTTAAGACTGCGTTCGAAGTGCACTAAAATTTCAAGCATACAAATCTCAAGAACTATTGCACTTAAAGGGATCCGGTCTTCAAATTTGTATTTAGTATTTAAATATCTATGTCACCATATATAACATTTTTGTTTACTGTTTAAATTTTTAATACAATAATTAAATTCTCCAGTACTAGAAAAATAAATGTATTGAAATTAGTCTCCTAACAAAGAATATATGATATTGTTTATAAATATAATTTCAAAAATCGTATATATTCAACAGTTTTTGAAATTTGTACGAATAAAAAAATGTAGGGCTGAGCGCCCGCCATAATGCATTTTAGCGAGTAAATAGTTCAGCTTCTTGTCACTAGGACATCGGTCGGTTAAGAAGAGACCGGTAGACGGTAGTGGACTACTGTTAGTGTTGCTATCGAAAAACAATCTACTGCTCAATACCTGGAATAAGGTGCTTTCCATGGATTAACGGTTAAATAACAGTTGTATAGGTATATAAATTGTGCTGCTTGCTAAGGGAAGGGTAAAACCTTCACTTTCACTTGTGATCTTGATTTGACAATATCGTTTTGTATATTGTTAAAGAGTTAAGTTTCGCTTATTATTGTTAAATATGGGCCGCAAATCTTTAATTGCTCCAAGCAAAATTAATAAGAAATATAAAAAGTCGAGAGTTGCAAAATCTAAGTAGAAACTTAAAAAAAGTTTAAAAGTTCTAAATTACTTATTTTTTATTACAACTCAAGAAATCAAATTCTTTCTTCAAATAGTATGTGTACCAACATAATTATCACTTTTTCTTTTTATATTGCTACAAGCTTCAAGTGTTTATAAAATTTGTAATTTATGTATAGATATTTGAAGATGCATTGTGCTACTACAACTATATAAAATTTACTGAAAGGTGTAAAGTGTAAAAAAAACTCGAAATCTCAGTAATACAGCATTTAATCTTCTTGCATAACCGACGTTTCGGTTTACAGTTAAACCTTCAAGGTCTAAAATTTACAACAATGTATATACCTAGTCTTTTAGGTAATTGTTTTATATACATTGTTGTAATGATTGTTGTAAATTTTAGACCCTAAAGAAAGTTCCAGTGCTAACCGAAACGTCGGTTAGGTATGTAAGAAAAATAGATGCTGTATAACTGAGCTTTCGAGTATTTTTTACACATTACAATAAAAAACAGTCGAAAAAACATTAATTTAATTAACTGAAAGGAGGGGGTGCGGCAAAAATTACCCCCTCCCTAAGATTATTATTTGTTTCTAAAAATAGACTAATATTCCAATCATCATATATACTAAAAGGCATAGTGTGGTGGAAGATTCATCACCTTAGCAACTATACGTTTTTTTGCTCTAAAATTTGTACGGTTTGTACGATTTTAATGAAACTTTTTTTATACGATAAAGGGTTATTTTATCTAGTGATTTTTCTATATTTTATTGTTGTAGGGAGCACAGTTTGCGTGAGAAATAATAAAAACTCACTGTTTTTTCACTCCTTAGCAACGGGCATTATACTTTATTCGATTGTTTTTTTCATTTGACATATAGGTAGAGGATGAATTTGACTATATTTCTATGCATGTTTCAACCCCATATTGGGTATATTAAGAAAGTTATTAAGAAAAAACCGAAAAATGCACGGAACGCAAATGGGAGTATGCCATGGAATTTTTGTTTTCTTTTTATTAAAATAATTTTTTAGTCTAGTGTCAGATTTGACGTTTCCATTTCGAAATTTTATGAGAATATATCTTTTATATTTGACAAGGTAGGAGTGTTTTGAAATTTGTATTGGCTTAACAAACATAGTAAAAATACATTTTAATAAATTAGCATATTAAGTATGACAGAATATGTTTAAGTCCCATGCCCCAAGTAGGTATCATTTTGTTTCCACATCGATTCTTTATTTGAGTAGGTATCGTATATACGCCAATCCGACAACGCTTGACTTGGCGAAACGCGTAAGCGTTTATTATATTATATATTATGAGTATGACAGGTGATACGTGTTAGTGTTACGAGTACCTACAGCACAAAGAATATCCTTTCATTATAAGTTTTAATACCGTAACAGTGGAAAAATGAGTCAATTAGTTAGAAATCATGGAAATGGTCGAGCGTATTATGTGCCCGATTGCTCCAATATCGAAAAACATAACCCTGACTTGACATTTTACTCGTTTCTATACCGCGTGCTTGGAAAGTTGAACGTAAAAAGTAATGATGAGTATCGCAAAAATTTAATTAAGAAATGAACCAATACAAAATGGTGCAGATTTAATTACCTTATTTATTACAAAGTGTTAAAGTGTAATTTTAACCTAAAAATGCCTGAACTACGACTTAATAAGATGAACAGTAATTATAGTTAATTATGGAAAAGGGTTCTCGCAACAAGAAGAGTAGAGAATTTTCATCACTTGTATGTCAACTATAATGATACTGGATTTACTAGAAGAGAAGAGAGATGGATCAGATGATCGCATTGCGCGCAAATGTAAGCGCAACAAATTTACAAATAGCACGAAGTTCCAGCACCAACACTGCGCAGAAAATGCGCAATTTACAACGGCTGAACGTGATGTGTTTTGACTAAATTGTTCGTATTGTTTTTCATAATGGTAACAAAATAAATTGTTAGATAATTTTAAATGAACCAATATTTTTGCTGTACATATTATAATAACGTCATGTGTAAAACAGTTTAGAAATCATTACAAAATTAATTTACCGTCAAAAATATCAAATAAAATTTAAAATTTATATCTAATAGGTTCAATATTATTCCATTACCTGACTTAACATTTCTGGTCACTTTGTGAAAGTCATTAAAGTGCGGTCACGGGTTTTTCAGCAGCTGATCGTACCGCAAATTTTGAATTTTTACCCCCGCTACAAGTAATTTATGCGTTATCTATGCAACGTAAATTCACAACACACACAAAATAAAATAATATTATATAATAAAAATAACAAAGTACAAAGTTGTGTGTTGTATTTAGTCTTAATTTCGTATTTTCTACTTTGTTATTTTTATAATTTATTTTTAATTTTGTGTGTTGTGAAGCTATGTTGCATAGATGGTGCGTCAAACAAAAATTAGGAATTAGGAACGATCAGCTGTTGGAAAAACCGTGACCGCACGCAATATAAATTCAATAATTATTGTTTGCTATTTCATAATTATTTCTCACATTTCTTATGCAAATAGATTTTGTACGCAATATGAAGTAATTTTTAGTGTGTATAATATTACTACTGTAATTTTTTAGTACCATCTCTGCTCAAAAAATACAGTATTAGCCGCAAACGCCAATTTATAACCTCAACAACTACTTACTTGAATCTTAGTGGTACTAAAACAATGTTACTAAAAGCAGGTTTAAACAAGTTGTGTGTTTCAATGACAGGAAGATATTTTTCCCTGAAATCAATTTGAAATATTTTCATCACAGTTCCTATCAAAACTGAGTATGTGAGTCTCAACAAAAATATTTTGTTTTTTTGCTTAACTTCTGCGGAACATCTTTTTAAAAACATCGACTATAATATTTCTAGAAACGAGTAGGTACTTCTATCCCAATTTACAAAAAATGTATTTTCTTATATTCTTATAAAATTTAGTTTAAAAGTGTTGTGGGTAGGTTTATTTGATCCAAAATACTTCATTATAATTTATTTATTTAACAATAATGGGACGTTTCGAGCGAAATAAGTTGCTCATCTTCAGCCTACAAATACAATCATTTCAAAAATTAATAAAGTCAATCTACATTACAATCATCCAAAAATCATTACCTTTAAATAAATGAAACGTTGTACATAAAATGGAAAGTAATGCCCTGTTCACACGTTGCTACTTTGAAGACGCATACGTGCTACTGTAGCATGAAAAGAAATTGAAATCGAAACAATTACCGCAAAAAATCGCTATCTACACACACAACGATCAACGATGTGAAATTATCAACGAGTAGTTCTTGATAATTTGATGCTACAAATTAGCAGCGCTGCTATTTGACAAGCGACTCAGATTTTTTTCTTGCTACAGTAGCACGAATGTGTCTTCAAAGTAGCAACGTGTGAACAGGGCATAAAGTACAATAATTTGAGTTAGAAATAGTCAAAAACTGTTGTCAAAAATATTAAAAAACGAGGTCGTGTAGCCATCTATGAAGGTTTTCACAATGTAATGGCGGTTCTAGCAGATGCAAAACTTCACACAGCACAGTTGGGGGAATTATATTTTGTTTAAAAAATATTTCCCCAATTTGGCATTATGTTTGAAATCGGTTTGATTGTTTACACATCTGTTTGCATTTTTGTTTATATGCAAAGTTTCTTTCAGTAGCCTATTGTCACGATATTTGGCAGTGTCAATGATCTTAACCTCTTCGAACTTGAAGCCGTGGCCAGTGTCAAATGTATGTTGGGTAAGTGCACTGTGTTCGAAATTGTGTGTTTTTATGTTGTACTTGTGTTGATACATTCTTTTTTTCAGTGGCTGTAAGGTTTCTCCGATGTATATTTTGTCACATCCTCCGCATTCAACCTGGTAGACCACATCAGCTCGCTCTTCAGCTTTAATTGGATCTTTTAATTTTGAGAACAATGCTTTTGTACTGTGTGATTTAGAATTCGCAAGTTTAATGTTGTTGTCTTTTAATATGTTCTTGATGCCTGTGTTAAGCATGTGATGAAAAGGAATAGAGCAATAAATAACTTTGTTCTGGATTTCGTAATTGTTATTTATCTCTGTGTTCGTTCTCACATTTAGCAGGTGCAGTCGCTTACTTATCTGTGATGTTATAAAATTATAATGAAGTATTTTGGATCAAATAAACCTACCCACAACACTTTTAAACTAATATTGATGATCCTACACATCTTACTAATAACTTATAAAATTTAGGTAAAATTAATTGTTGCAGTGCTACAGTACCACCGGTACAATGGGATAAATCTCAGCACTGCCATCTACCAGAAAATTTTGAACTGGACAGGACATGATTTTTAAATCAATTTATTTAATTGAATAAAAATAAATATTCACTCAGAAACTAAAAATCTTACAATACAATATTAAAAATTATTTCTCAACAGTTTGACAGAATATGTGCTATGATTCTACTTAATTTGTGTGGACCAATCAAACAAGCCCGCCAATGCCCAGAATATAAATGTGATTATCTTTAATAATGTACTGTTTATTTTAAAAATTATTCTAATTAATATAATACAATAATACCTATAATTTAAAGGGAACGACTACGAAATCAGAATGTAAAATATCAGAATGGAGACTAGCCGAATATTTACGCGCAGAATGGTAAAAAATCCGAAAATTTACTCTTGTGTTCGAAACCTCATGGGAAGTTTTCAGACACGTTAATTTATCGAATCCTATAGCAGCAGAATTTAACGCAATCAGAATGGTAAAATATCCGAAAGTACCAAATCAGAACAATAATTAGAACGAAATATATCATATCCGAATTTTAAGATTTCAGAATTGTGTTTCGTCCGATCAATACATTTTTCGAAATGTAAGAAAGCAGAACGGATACGAAATCAGAATATAAAATATCAGAAAATGAACTATCAGAATGTTCCTGTTTCCGAATGGTAAAGAACCCGAAAATGTTCGAATCTGCTTAAAGCCGTATTGGAAGTTGTCAGACACGTTCATTTATCGAATTTTACGACAACAGAATTATACTCTAGCCGATTCGTAAATTTTCAGAATGGTATAATAACCGAACTGGAAAATATCCGAAAGTAGCGGCCACCCGGTGGAATCTCAGGTAGCCTTTGCTGAAACAATATTATAGTTTCCGTCGGCAAATATAGATGGCATCTAGATTCATATCTTGATATGCTTATTTATCGATGATAGAGGCGCTACTAACTGTGTTTCAAGCAAAAGTATCTAGATTCCTATCTTGATATGCTTGTTTATCGATGGTAGCGGCAGTTTCAAATTGATCATGGTAGTTACGCAGTTACCCGCCAATAATGTATCTATAGCTTGGCACTGGCTTGACCAAGCTACCTACTGAATTAGCAAGCAAAATAACAAATAATGTCATTTAAAGTATAAATAATAATATGTTTTGTTTTTAATTATATCAGTGAGTATAAAGGTTATAGAGAAATAATGTATATGGGATTTCTGTAATAGAATATGGCGGAATTTTATGCGAAATTATGCATCAGGACATGCTGCCACCTATTCGTGTAAGTTATAACTGAACGGGTGGTTTTGGTCTGCGCTAATGTCTGCAGCGTGGGATGTGCAGTGTTGTCAAATAATAATTTAACACAGCGGACGGGCAACAGAAGATTGCTATTGCTACTACTTGCTACTCACACACAATCTTTCCGTTCAGTCCGCGATTTTGAACAGTATTCGAGCATTGGGTCAGGCGTAAAATTATTAGAATTAAAATTGTACATTCATGAAATACTTACGTTTAACGTTATATTATAAAACAGAGATAAATTAAATACCTATTGTAAATTAAAACACCCGAAAATATCAATTTATGCACAATGTATTTTATTATTTAATAAATACTGGCTGTTTGAAATTTTAATTTCCGTTCGGGTCAATTTTAAAATTTAAATGAATATAGTTTTAGCTTGCATAAAAACAGCCTTTTGTACTATTTTTTAGTGTAATATTTGAGATTCTAAACAGTTCTAAGCGTTTGAAATACTGGTATTAAAATATTATTCATAATTTGCAGAAAGTAAAATTGGTTTATAAATCATGTCATTATTACTAAAAATCACTTGGGAATAAACAGTGAAATTTAAGAGACCAAACCAACTGAATTCATTAAACATAATGATAAGATAATAATAGTGGAATCCCGGACTTTATCTTAAATTTCTATAAAATTATAGATAATTCGAACTATAAGTTATAGAAAATCCCAAACTGATACTTAGTCTTATAGATTTCGATAAAATAATATTCTGACTATGTATATGGTGTATGTCATGTCATAACATTTGACATAATGTAAATTTTTCTTATAGAATTTAAGTACAGTACTGCTAATAATTCCATATTAACAGATTCATAATTATTTTTTAACATGTACAAATTATGAATTAAATTATTGTTGTACCTTGCATTTCTCGCTTTAGACGGTTTTAGGGCGAGATCGACATGCAATACAAATACAATCGAATTCAACTGACAACTGACTTTCATCTGTCATCTGTCAAAAGTAGACCAATCAAAATGTAGGACCCTTAATTACAATTCAAAAATAAATCGCAGTTACGTTTAAATCAAATGTAATATTTCATGAATAACGAAAAACATTAAATAAAACAAAATTGTATTAAAATTACTTTAAAAAAATTAATATATAAATGCTTTTTTTAAAGTGGCGTTTCCGCCGCTTCAAATTTTGGCCGCCCACGTACGGGGACACGCTCTGCATCGGCTCTGCACCTATGCCAGAATCGACCCTGCTATGCGTGTTTGTTGAACGATTGCTATGCGTTTGTTGAGCGATTGCTTTGGAAATTAGTTATTTGTTTAACTAGGCAAAAAAATAATAGATTTACTGCCGCGACTAGAGTTTCAAAAACGAGGCGCAGCCGAGGTTATGAATCTAGCTTAGGCAGCAAATCTGTATTTTTTGCCATGTTAAACACATTATTTTTTCAGCGATTATTTTAAATATTGATAGGTATCACAATCAAATTATGTTGCTATGCGTATGTTGACTGTTGCTATGAAAAAACAAAATAGGTTAGGTATGTTGATGAATTTTATAAAAAATGTCAAAACAACACTTTTACTGTCAATCGCCGAAAAAATGTTTTTTTCGACGATTGACATTAAAAGTGCTGTTTTTTGACAGCTGACAGTCAGCAAAGTGTCACTTTTGCTGCCTAGGCAGCAAAAATAGAAAAAAACCTAGGCAGCAAAAGTAATTGTTACTATGGTGAATCAACAAATTTGACATTTATAAAATTCAACATAACTAACCTATTTTGTTTTTTCATAGCAACTATCAACATAGGTACGCAGAGCAACATAATTTGATTGCGATACTTATCAATATATTTAAAATAATCAATAAATTAATATTAATTAATAACAATCGCCGAAAAAATAATGTGTTTAACATGGCAAAAAATACAGATTTGCTACCTAAGCTAGATTCACAGCCTCGGCTGCGCACTAGTCTATGAAACTCTAGCCGCGGCAGCAGATCTAATATTTTTTTGCCTAGTTAAACAAATAACTATTTTGCTTGGTCCTCAGTAACAATCAACTTTACGTTGACAATTGAAAGCATAAATATAAACTTTTCATAGTAGTCGTAGATAAATTATTTTATTGCCATAAGTATACTAAAAGTGACATTTCACAGACTGTCAACTGTAAATAATAAAATAGTACTTTTGATGTCAATCGGCGAAAAACAAATTTGTTATTCATATTTTCGTGAAATTTTATTGATTTACCATAGCAACAATTACTTTTACTGCCTAGGCATTAAAAATAATGCTGAACAGAAGTCACGCCGACTCGTTGAAAGTTAAAATTGTAAAATAACGGATACAGCGGCATTGTGTTATTGGGCTAGAGTTAGAAAAAAATCATGAATTTTGTTGTTATTTTTATTTAACTCCAACATTTCGTAACAGTTTTGTTACTTCTTCAGGGATAACTGTAAGACGAATAGCAATGTTTGAGGTTACAAAGTAAATTCTTTTGTATGAAAAATACTTACAATCGATATAACTTATTAAAAATTGACAAAAATTTTGCAGAAAATAGAAAAACATTTCAAAATTATCACACTCATCACAATTAAGTTAAATTTTGTTTACAAGAAATCAAAACGCAAAAATTTTTTGCGAGTCACGTGGTTTATAAAATACAACGCAAAAGTTCGTTTGTAAAGTTACAATGGCTCACATTTCCCGCCATTGAAATGTTTTTCTATTTTCTGCAAAATTTTTGTCAATTTTTAATAAGTTATATCGATTGTAAGTATTTTTCATACAAAATAATTTACTTTGTAACCTCAAACATTGCTATTCGTCTTACAGTTATCCCTGAAGAAGTAACAAAACTGTTACGAAATATTGGAGTTAAATAAAAATAACAACAAAATTCATGATTTTTTTCTAACTCTAGCCCCATAAACCCATTGCCGCTGTATCCGTTATTTTACAATTTTAACTTTCAACGAGTCGGCGTGACTTCTGTTCAGCATTATTTTTAATGTGTATTAAGTTGGAAAAAATTTGTCTACTCGATCTACAGAAAAAGCATTGAAATTTGTGCAATTACCTGTGCAGGGCCCAAAGAACGAAGTTCCTACGACGATTTGGCACAAAGTTATGGGCGTTTGAAAAAAGTGCATTTTATGGTTTTTTGACTCATAAGTCGGAAGTTTTTTAACGAAATTGTTTTTTTCTCACGAATGAATTTTTTTTTTCAAATTTATATTAGTTTAGGCAATTTGAATTATTCACACGAAATATCCAATTTCATTTTTAAAGAAGTAAGCAAATCTCACGAGTTTAAAGTTTACAGACCTGTAAGCAGATCTTCAATATCGAGAAAATTTAAATTCCGCCAGTATATATAATATACTATTATTGCCTAATCACTAAAACTGACATGTAGCTGCCAGCTGTCAATAAAATAGCACTTATAATCTCAGTCGGCGAAAAATTTTTTTCGTTAAATTAAAATTACTGTTCAAAAACAGGGTTATGCAAGACCTACTTAATTGTGATGACTAGGACTTGTTACACACATTTAGAAATATGTTTTACCTATATTAAAACATTTAAATTTTGTAATACAAAAATTGTATTATTTAAAAATATCTGTACACAGAATTTTAAATACGATTTTTGGTTCATATTATTAAATTACATATTTTTAAATAACATATCTTTAAATTACATATTTTTAAATTACATATTTTTAAAATACATATTTTTAAATAGTGCTGCCATCTATTGTCTGGTGCCATACATTTAATTTTCTCGGCGTTGCCAAGTTTAAAATCACATTTTAAAAAATAAATTATAATTTAATTTAAATTAAACAGAGTGTTCCCGAATTAAATAGCCTAGAATATTCAAATAAACTATTTATATACAGGTAAAGTTATGAATAATATTAGAAATTAGTAGTACCATGAGACAATAAGTATTTATCTACAAATTTGATTTTAATTTAATTTCAAAAATATTACCTAATATAAATAATCATAAACTTGGCAACGCTGGCGAAATTCACATTTCTGGCACTAGATGTCAGCACTATAAAAATATGTTATTTAAAAACGGATGCGTCCTTTCGTTTCATCGAGGAGTTACTCGATGCTCCTCGACCGGTGTGCCATAGGCATTAGGTTGGGCCGTAGTAGTGGAGGAAAAGAGTGGAATAGAAAAAAGTAAAATGTAGGTATTTCTGTATCAAGGGCATTATGATAATGTATATGCTCATCCGAGGACGACATGTTTACAAGAGCCAAGGGCCTCTGACCCGAGTGTTTGTAAATCGTCCAAGGGCTATAAACATCAATCATCAATGATGCCCGAGTGCTGCATACAATATTTTATAACTTAGTGTTTTATTTAATATATTCTGCGCGTGATATTTCACTTTGAAGTTTCAAATTTTATTAATATTTTTTTATCACATGTGCACGCAAAATGAGCTGAAACGTGCTTGTTAGAGGGAGCAAAAACGCGTTATTGCCACTCTAAACAAGCACGTTTCAGCTCATTTTTCTTTGCACTCGTGACAAAAATTACCGTATGCACTTCGGGAGGAATGCTTTTGCTCTCTCGGGTGAATTGACAGCACGAGACTGAATCGAGAGCTGCCGAAGGCCCGCGGGAGCAAACTCGAGTTTTCCTCTCTTGGTGCATAATGTACTATTTATTGTGTTTTATTGTCGACATACATAGGAGCGGCAAATAAAGTCTTGAACCCGGGCGGCAAATTTCGTTGGCGCGCCACTGCTGGTCTGTGCTCAGTACAGTACCAGTACTGTTCGCTCAGTTTTAATTGGCGAGGCTTAGGAATGTAATCCTAACCAGTTTGCCTACAGTGCGTTATGTCAAATTGCAAATGTGCCGCTCGACGTTTAGCGAGTAAAATAGTGAGCTCAAGTTTTACAGCCATTTCGAGCTAAACTTGTGGGTTAGCGCAGTGGCGTAGCCAGGATTTGTAAAACGGGTAGGCTTACTTTAAACACAACCTGGAGACATCAGTGGTGGAACTTCAAATATTGCGCGGAGCGCCCCCAATAGCGCCGCAGGCGAAATTTTTTTTGGGGGAGGCACCTTGCAGGCCACAAAAAGGGCGCTACGCCTTACAGAGCCGCTGCGGCATTGTAGTTCTGAACCTCAAAACCCAAACAAAAACCCTAAAACCGGAGAAATTGTTTCAAAAAACCGGAGATTGGAGTACAAAACCCGGAGAGTCCGGGTGCAAACCGGAGATCTGGTCATCCTAGGTTGACTAAAAATTTTGACACTTCAGTTTTTTTTATTTTTCTAAGAAAAATACCACAAAAAATTAAAAAAATATGACAAGATTTCACAAACGTACGGATCATGTGCACGACCAAACTTGCATCTGAATTGTATAGTCACTGCGCGCCACCCACTAAAAACAATTATTAATATTGTGCATTTCTGCAGTATTAATAAAACCAATAATACAATTTTTTGAAGCAACTTCCTTTTCATTATTTCTGTTTTAATTTTTAAATTTATTTTTAATAATTTAAAAACGAGGTTTTGAAATCAAGGGTAGGCTGTAGCCTACCAGCCTACCCCCTGGCTACGCCTATGGTTTAGCGGGATGGTGCGGTAGAGGGAAGGAAGCTCAATATATCATAGGGATGCATTTAAGTTTCTCTGTCCATTGGCGTAGTCAATATAAAAATATTTCTTGTAAAATATTTCATGTAAAAATATTATTTTACACTGAAACGTACAAATTATTAACTGTTGGTTAGTACATTACCGGTAGGTAGGTAGTAGGTACATTGTACCCTTACCTAGTAAATCCCACAAGATAATTATGATGTATAATTAGTATAAGTCCGGCATATTTAATATACTATTTAACACAAAAAAGATTAAAACTGGAATACTTCAAAGATGTTGGCAAAGCGAAGACATCGTTGGAGTCACTGGAGGCATACGTTTCACAGGTTTGTTATAATTTTTTTAAATCATTCGTTAAATTTTTTCATATAATTAATTAATATTATTTTCAGGTCGCTTGATAGTCGTGCATGCTGGTTCTGAAAAAGGATGGGTTCAGAACGCTGAACTCTAGTTTTTAAAGCTGGTTTGTCCACTGGAGATTACCATGGTGGTTCTGAAAAAGGATGGGTTCAGAACGCTGAACTCTAGTTTTTAAAGCTGGTTTGTCCACTGGAGATTACCATGGTAAAATGAATAAAGAAAATTTTACAAAATGGCTGAAGGAACGATTGCTACCCAATATTGAACCAAATTCAGTTATTGTTTTAGATAATGCTCCATATCATTCGAAAGTAGAAAAGAAATGTCCTACAAAATATGCAACGAAAACTGAAATGATGTTATGGTTAGATAGTAACAACATAAAATATGATTTATCATATAGAAAATCCGATCTCATGGATCTAATTGAACCACATCGACCCAGAGAAAAATCATATAGGATTGATTCAGTGATTAGAGAAAGCGGTCATATTCCATTGCGACTTCCTCCATACATGTGTGAATTGAACCCAATTGAATTAGCATGGGCAGGAGTTAAAAGATATATAAGAGAGAATAACACTACTGGCGATTTAAGTCTTGTAAATTTAAAAAAAAATACTGCAGAAGCAATTGTAAGAATTAGTGATGAAAATTGGAAGAGCTCGAAAATCACTATAGGGAGACTGATGAACAAGTTGAGGCAATTATCGATTCATTTGTTATAAATGTTGGCGATGATTCCAGTACAGATACAGCATCCGAATCGAGTTTTGTTTACAAAATGTTTATTTTTTTAAATATTTTTATGACTCACTGATTTATACTTATCCAGTGTAATTTATTATTGCTTAAGTTGTATACCTATAGATTTTTTTCTACAAATATTACATCCAGTGCAATTATTTATGTTTTTCCGTAAATAATAAATAAATCATCAAAATTCATTAAAAAATTATTTGTGTACGTAATGTTTGCCCATTTATTGAAATGAAATTTTTTTGGCGCGCCTATGATTTTTGTTGATTTTACTTCCATAATCCGTAACTCGCCACGTCCCTGCCTCGCAAAGTAATTCTGCGCGAACAGTAAATACGACTCAGCGAGACAACTTCAGATTGCTCCGTTTAGTTAAGAAACCAACTATATTTTGAATGAAAAAACGGAGTATGTTGGACTCAAGTATGGTAAAAGGTTTGTATTTTTAGTGTGCTTTAGGAAGAATTTCTATCAAAAAACGGAGTGTTTGGACTCAAGTACGGTAAACGATTTGTATTTTTTGTTTAGTTTGTTGTGTACTCAGAGTTTGTATTTAAAAAGTTAATGATTGGCCCAACACCACGAGTATAGTGCTCCCTTTCAGTCGCCCCCCTCGTGGCAGCCCCACAAACTGAGCGCAGCGGCGTGTTCGGGATATCGGGATGTTAGGGAGCGTCAGTATAGTTTCAAGAACCTACAGCGAGTTTGTTCTTTCATTATAGTTTGTTTCAAAAAATGAGTATGTTGTATTCAATTTTGGTAAAATGTTTGTATATTTTTCATGTCATGTTCATAATCGCGCTCAAACCACTGTTTTAGTGTCACTGTTCAACGTTACAAAAACTATTAGGCCATCTGTCGGGAAAATTAAAACAAGCATTCATACTGCAATGGGAGCATTCGGGCAAAGCTAATCGTAGATGGCAGCAATGTTCCTATGTACCTACTTCGCCCGGGCTACTTGAACAGTGTGTTGTTTGTTGTCAGATATCAGACTAGAGTTGTAATTAAAATGTCTAATAATGATAATGTATGGATAATTGATCAATTAAAAAATGAGTTAAGATGTCGTGGTGCAAGTGTGAGGGGAAAGAAAATTGAATTGGATGGAAAGATTAGAGATTGATGGTTAGTTCATATTTCAGATTGGAAGACTATGATAGAAAGTTCAATTTTAATTTATTAGTAACTCCGCCAAATGTGAAAAAAATGAATACACCACCACCCAGTCATTTTAAAGATATACATGAAGGAATAAAATAAATTCGTACAAAAATTTAGTATCGTGTCAGACACAAATTTTAATCTTGCATAAAATGTATTAAATTTTTGTATTAAATTTTATTACAAAATTTTGTATTAAAATTTGATACTAAATTTTGTACAAAACTTTGTATCATGTCATACGGGCTTTAGATATAAATATAACAACAATGCACATCACGGAGTACTTAAATTATTATGAAACCTTTATAAGTGAGAAAAGCAAGCAGCTATATTATAATAAATTTATTTAATATTTGAAGTATAGCACTGTTTAGTAATTTTAGTAATCTTGAAACAGCATCTCTTCTCAATTTTTTTTTGGATTTTGGCATTCCTAAAAATACAATTTACGAATGATATGCAAATACAAAAATTTAGTAATCCCATGAGTAACAAATATCTTACCAGTCAAATAAACTTCTCCAAAGAAATCATTTTTTTCAAAATGCTGAGAGCAATTATATAATTGGTGCTTAAATTTTTTCATTGTTTATTTTTTGGGAAACAATGTAAATTATTTTTGTTTTTACAAACACAACAAATACGCATTTTGCAGAGAAACAAATGATACAAACATACAAACGATACAAGCATACTGTCAATTTTTAAAACAGATTTAGTAAATAAAGTATGATTTTATGCCAGCGCGCTACAGTAAGTACACATATTTTACTACAAAATCCGGGCAAGGTACATAGGAACACTGGCGCCAAAGTTCGGACAGTTGCCACCGAATACTCCCATTTGACCAAATTATTTATATGCAATATTTCCACATTTGACAATAATTATTGGTAACATCGAATATGATGAGGTTATGGTCAGGTAAATGTTAGGTATGAATTTGTACTGATTTTATTGTATTTTTGCTCAATTTTAGTTAAAAAAATCTTGTTAAAAACACTCTTTCGCGCTCTAATTTTGCATTTTTAGTTCATATTTTAGCATAAAAAACCATATTCTAAAAAAACGCATTATAAGGTTGTAACTTATTCAACATTACGTCCGCGTTATAGTGCAGTGGGGTCATCTTGTAACAGCAAAACGCGTGAAACGTAAGATGGTACATGCAGCGCCACCTATGTTTTAGATGGTGAACTACCTTTCTGATTTCATCCAGTTCGGAATTTTGATCATTATGTTGAATTACGATTCGTTTTGCGAAATATTCTGTTTTACAATGTTTCGTGCAGTTTACTGTTCTGAAGAAATATGATTCTAAAATCTTACAATTCGAATATGTTTCATATCGCATTATTTACTATTCTGAAATTATACTATCTGTTATTTTACGATTCTGATTTCGTTAAATTCGGCTGCTATAAAATTCGGTAGATTAACGTTTCTGAAAATTTCTAATACTGTCTTTAACTGTATAATAAATTTTCGGATTTTGTACCATTCTGGAACAGGACTATTCTAAAAGTTACCATTCTGAAATTTTATATTCTGATTTCGCAATTTTCGGCCCTATTACATATCGATAAATTTACTATTCGAAGAAAATATAATTCTTAAATCTTGCATTTCGAAAAATACATATTTCGTTTCAGTTACTGTTCTAAACTTGTATTTTCTGCTATTTTACCATTCTATTTTAGAAGATTCGGTTTTTTTCATGTCACCCTAATTTAAATATATACCGAATAGTGAAATGTTTTTATCAAAATAATTTTTATTCCGTACAGAGCTCCATCTGTTTTTGAACTCTTATATAACATTAAAGCTGTAGATTTGTGATTGTATGTTTTTTATATACTCAAAAAGCAGTGTTATATAATTAGAGATACAGATAACAAAAGATATTTGTGTTAATTAGTGCCGGATTGTTATAAACTAACAATTCATAGAAAAATAACAGTGTCTGTTGTAAATACACACTTCTAAGTTGGTAAGTGGATTTTTTATTATTAAAATATTTACATATTAATTTAATATAATAAATACCTACCATATAAATATAATATTTAGACCGATTATTTCCATTTAAACCACTAATACGATTCGCGCGTGTTCAGCAACAGACGAATTGTTACGACTGCGGATTGTTTGCGATAGCGTTTTTTACAAGCATTATATATGGTCAAAACCCGGAACATAATATATATGATGTAAGTAAAATGAGAACACACTTCGCGCAAATGTTAAGAACGAACCAATTAACACTATTCCCGTTAAATCGCGTTCAACAATTACATCACAATTATCAACTAAGGAAGAGAGAAGAAACAGGAGAACAAAAAACTAAGCGGTCTCAAAATGCAAACTTGTATAAATTTTTTATTACTAAAAAGGAATCGGACACAGATAGACAACAAAGATTGCAAAATAAGAAAGCAATTTACCAAACAAATGTTACAAAAGAAACTGAAATTAAAAAACAAGAACGATTACAGAAAAAGAGAGAAAATATGAAAAATCTTAGAGCTACAAAAAAAGCAAAATTTATTTATTTATTTATTTATTTATTTATTTATTTAAATACAGCTACCCAACAGGCAGAGCCTAATAAAAGGGTAGGAAAAATTTACACAAAGCAATTAAGACTACAAAACAAACAAAGAGAAATAAACTAACTTGACTGCTAAACTTACAATGATAGATCGAGAGTATGTAATTTTTTACAAAAATTATTCATAGAAAAAAAGAATATGTCTACTTCTACAGAGTAACGATTACTCAGTTTACACATTCGAATAATAGGCGAATACATGAGAACATTAGTCCGAGCAGCAGGGATATAAAAATTAATGGAGGATCGGGTATGAAATATAGGAGCAAAGAAATTCAAGGTACTTAAACAGAGTGGATCATCAATAGCGTTATGAATTAATTTAAAAAGATGGACAATTGTATTAAAACGTCGTCTGAAAGCTAAAGATTTCATGTTAAAGATACTTAAAAGAGTTTCATACGAGATTCGTTGATCAGGATAAGTTCTCATAGTTTTGAAATAAATGTACTTAAGAAACTTCTTTTGAACACTTTCTACAAGCTTGCTGTGAACTTCATAAAATGGGTCCCAGATTAGTGAGCAATATTCGAGTTTAGACCTAACTAGTGAGAAATATAGTGAGAAAATAGCCTGAATATTGTGAAATGAACGTGTATTACGGATAACAAATCCAAGCATTCTATTAGCAGAGGACATGATGGATTGAATGTGAGGTATGAAGGTCAATTTGCTGTCAAAAAGAACACCGAGATCACGAATAGTTTCACACTTGGTCAAATTTTGATTATTTATTGTATAATTAAAATTAACATACGATTTTTTACGTGTAAACGACAAAACGTTACATTTAGTGATATTAAGATGGAGATGATTAATTTCACACCAGACGTGTAAGTTTTGCAGATCGTTTTGAAGCAATAAGCAATCAGAAGGGTTAGCAATAGCACGAAAGATTTTAAGATCATCAGCAAACATTAAAACTTCACTTTCGAATATAGTAGAAATATCGTTAATAAAAAGTAAAAATAGAAGTGGTCCAAGATTTGATCCTTGGGGTATTCCTGAGGAAATCACAAAATGAGAACTATTTTTTCCTAAGAAGTTGACAAAGAAATTTCTATTATATAAATACGACGAAATCAAGGATATCAGTGAACTAGAAAGTGAAAACAACCGTAGTTTGTGAATTAAGATGTTATGGTCAATCCTGTCGAACGCTTTGGCAAAATCAGTGTAAACTGTATCAACTTGAACATTGCTATCCAAAGCAGAGGAAACAAAATGAGTAAAATAACAAAGATTTGTAGAGGTTGACCTTTTAGATATAAAACCATGTTGCCGGAAGGATAATTGAGATCTTACTTTATTATAAATTGACTTGTATATTAGACATTCAAAAATTTTACTAAAATTGGAAACAATCGCTATTGGTCTATAATTTAGAATGCTAGATTTGTCTCCAGATTTATGTACAGGAATTACACGGGCAACTTTCCAAATATCAGGGAAAGTATTTGTTTGAACTGCTAGGTTAAGAATGTAAAAAAGTGCACGAGAGAAAGGAAACGCACAATCCTTAATTATTAAATTAGGTATTAAATCTGGTCCACACGATAAGTTAGATTTGAGCAATTTAATTGAGGATTCAATATCACTGAGGGAAATAGTATTCATTGTTATAGGAATATCAGAAAAGGCAGATAATTCAGGTAACGGATTATTCGAAGGAGGAGAGTAGACACTGTGGAAATAAGCTGCAAAAGCATCTGCAATATCAGATGGATTATTTAACGTTTGATTGTTATGGTTAAAAGTAGATGGAAAAGTTGACTTATTCTTCTTAGCGTTAATGAAACCCCAAAATTTATTGGGATCCGTAATAATGGAATTTTCACAATTGTGTACATAATTATTATAAGAGATTTTTAAATCGTTCTTAATTTGAGATCTGATAATCTTATATTTAGTATAATAATGATTGTTATGTGGAAATTTTTTGTGCATTTTTAGGTAATGAGTTTTTCTTTTGAGAGATTTAATAATTCGCGATGTAAACCAGGGTGGATACTTAAAAACATTGTGAGATTTCAACGGAACACTCTCTTTAATAATTGAATATAAATTTGTATAAAAGTAATCACACGCTGTGTTTACATTACGAAAGTTTTTTAACTCATCCCAGTTGAACGATGATATGGAACTATATAATTTTGGAAAATTAGCTTTTTTAAAGTCAAATGATTCGGATATAGCATTACTTAAGCAATCAGCAGCAATATGATCAATGGAAACAGTAATATTAAAAGCAGGATGGTGCCCATATTGTAGTTTAAATAAAGACTCGTCTGATTTGACACTGCATGATACATTAGATAATACTAAATCCAATAATCTGTTATTACAGTTATGAATATTATTGTATTGTTTAGCATTAACAAAAGATAAGAAATTATTACATAATATTACATTTCTGCTTAAGTCATTGGACACAAATTCCGGAATATTAAAATCACCAACTATAACAAAATTATTATTTAACAGAAATGGAATATTTTCCAAAAATTCGAACAAATTATTGTAACAATCATATTTCATAGCAGGTGGAACATAGATTGTGAAAACGTAGAAATTACTATTATTTTCCAAGATAAGTTTAGTACAGATAACATCAATATTATTCGGTAGTAGATATAAATAGTCATTAAGATTTACTATACTCGCATTAAGAGATTTTTTAATCAAAGTTAACACACCACCACCACGTGAAAGATTAACACTTTGAAAATCACGATCAGTGCGAAACACTAAATAAGAGCCATCAGTAATTTCAGAATTTAAGACACTATCATTGAGCCAAGTTTCACTTAAACAAAGAATGTCATAATCTAACGATGACAGAGTTGAACACAATTGATTGAGTTTGGTGTTGAGGCCTTGAACGTTCTGATAAAATATATTCAGCTGCGAATCCATGTTGGGTAGCGACGAATTTAGTTTTTTTCCACAATGCAAGGAATACCGGTTTTATAGGAAATATGAATATTAGCTTCACCCTGGGATTTGCGTAGCTTTAATTGATCGTTGACTACTTTAAATTGTTGCTGCTGCATTGGAGTTTTATCATTATTAATGTAAACATTTTCATGCTCTGGAAAGTTTCTTAAATTTTTTGCGACACGCAGTAGTTTCTTAGCTTCAAAAGAAGCACAGAAACAAAAAATGGCAAGCAAAGGATTAGAGGAAAATGTTGTCCCACATGATTTAGGAGACATGAATGTAGTTTGTCAATGGTGCTTATCGAAAAATTTTACTTTCGAAAAACCTACCGATGGAAAATTTAATCATTGCTGTCGAAAAGGAAAATTAAATCCAGATAAATTGACTGACTACCCAGAATATCTTGAAAATCTTTTGACAGGAAATGATTCAAAATGTAAGAATTTCAAAGAAAATATCCGCCAATTCAATAGCGCATTAGGATTTGCGTCAATGGGTGCTCAAGTAGTTCCTCCACCAGGTCGTGGTCCATATACATTCCGTATACATGGACAAATTTACCACAATACATCTTCCATATATCCACCTGATGGTACAACGGAAAAATATGCTCAACTTTATGTAATAGATACAACCGAAGCATTAACAAAACGTTTGAATGCTGATCAGAACAAAAATTGTAATCCAGAAATTATGAAAAATTTGGATTTAGTTATTCGTGATATTAATCCATATTTTGCTGCATTTAAAATGTTAAAAGAAGTGGAACAAATTGAAGTATCAAAAGCAAAACAAAATAATCAAATTCTTCCGGATGTAAAATTATGGATATTAAATGATCGCACGAAGGACAAACGCAGATATAATATTCCAACAAGTAATGAAGTAGCTGTAGTTTTCACTTCCACTGATGGTGAACCGCCAACTAATCGCGATATTTGTGTACATCCCAGGGGTCAAAAAAGTATTAGAATCAACCAGTATAGCGAAAATTGCGATCCAATGGTATATCCATTATTATTTCCGCGCGGTGAATCAGGCTGGGGTATTCATTTAAAGCAAGCAGACGGAATAAAAAGACAAACTCCTCTACAGTTTTATACAAATAGGTTAGCAGATCGTGGAAAATTTAATCCATGTTTACAGGCTGGTAAACTTACTCAACAATATATAGTAGATGCATATGTTAAAATAGAATCGGAACGATTAACATATATTCGACAAAACCAAACAGCTCTTAGGGTAGAATTATATACTGGATTAATGGACCACATTAATAATATTGCTGCCAGTGAAGGGGCGAAACCTGGAACCATGATAATTTTACCATCGACTTTTCAGGGAGGCAGTCGGTTCATGCAAAAAATGTACCAAAATGCGATGGCTATAGTACGCGAATTCGGCAGACCAGATCTATTCATAACTATGACATGTAATCCGAAATGGAAAGAAATAACTAATCAATTACGCGAAAATCAAACTGCGTCCGATAGACCAGATATTGTTGCTCGCGTTTTTTACGGAAAAATGAAAAATATGTTATATGAATTATTAAATGATAACATATTTGGTAAAATCATAGCATATATTTATGTCATAGAATTTCAAAAACGAGGATTACCACACATACATTTATTACTCACGGTTGATGAAAACAATAAAATTCGAAACAAAGATGATATTGACGAAATAGTGACAGCGGAAATTCCGGATGAAACTGAACAACCTGAATTATATCAAATTATAAAAACTCACATGATTCATGGACCTTGCGGTATTCTTAATAAAAATTCTCCATGCATGACTGAAAATAAATGTTCAAAAAAATACCCCAAAGAATTTCAACACGAAACTCGCGAAAACGTCAACGGATATCCAATTTACAGAAGACGAAACAATAATGCAAAAATGTACATTTTATGGGGAAATGGAACAATTAAATACACAATCGATAACAGATGGATAGTACCGTACAACCCCTATCTTAGTAAAAAATATATAATACACATCAATGTGGAAATATGTTCTTCAGTAAAAAGCATAAAATACATATGTGATTATCTGTGCAAAGGACATGACTGTGCAAGTGTCAAATTAGGGCAACCAGATAGTACAACAACTATTCATTGGGACGAAATAAATGGTTATTTAGATGCTAGATATGTGTCTGCCCCAGAAAGTTGTTGGAGGCTGTTGGAATACCCATTACACGAAAAATCACATGCAGTGTTTGAACTTGCAGTTCACTTAAAGCACCAACAAGCAGTTGTATTCAGACCTGGACAGGAAAAAAAGGCTATTGAACGAGCTGGAAAAAGAAACACTACACTAACTGCTTGGTTTCTTTTAAATCAAATTGATATAACAGCACATCAACACCGATATATGGATATTCCAAAGTATTACGTATTTACGAAAGATAACATATGGAAACTGAGACAACGAGAGAATAAGCCGCCAATCGGGCGAATGGTATCGGTTAGCCCCAAAGATATAGAGAGATTCCACTTGAGACTTATTCTAATACATGCAACTGGAGCTACAAATTTTGAAGATTTAAGAACTGTGGATGGAAAACTTTTTGATTCATACCTAGAAACAGCTAGAGCAAAAAAATTATTAGCTGATGATAAAGAATGTGAGCGATGTTTAGAAGAAGCCGTATTAGACAAATTCCCAAATCAACTAAGAGAATTATTTGCCTATTTGATTTGTTTCCATACGTCAATCAACGCAGTAGAATTATGGGAAAAATTTAAAGATTATTTAATTGAAGATTATTTACATACTTTTTCAAGATTAATTGCAGAAAAAAAATGTTTATTTAAAATTCAAGAAATACTTATATTACATGGATTTGAATTAAAAAACTTTGGACTACCAGAATTAAAGCAACTGGATGAAATTGAAGAAGATTCAATTGACGTAATTGACAAAGTCGCGGAAAAATCGGAGGGAGAGAAAAATGCTACATTATTTAATGACGAACAAAAAGAAATTTTACAAAATATCATGAACGCAATAAATAATCCTGGGTGCAAAAATAGATATTTCTTTATTGATGGCCCTGGTGGAACAGGGAAAACATTTTTATATAACACTATCATAAGTACCCTTAGAGGACAAGGTTTAAAAGTTATTGCAATGGCTTGGACCGGAATAGCAGCAACATTGCTAAAAGGAGGACAAACTGTTCACTCAACATTTAAACTGCCGGTGCCTATCAACGAATCAAGCGTATGTAAAATTAAACCAAATAGCGAGGCAGGAAAATTAATTAAAAACGCGTCTATAATACTATGGGATGAAATAACGATGGCGCCATCACATGCACTCAAAGCAATAGATTTAGTTCTTCAAGATTTAATGGACAATTCATTACCCTTTGGAGGCAAAGTTGTTGTACTTGGAGGAGACTTCCGACAATGTTTGCCAATAGCTAAATTTACAAATCACAGAACTACCATAATTGAACTAACGGTATTGCGAAGTCATTTATGGCCACTATTTAAAAAATTTTCACTCAAGAAAAATATGAGAGTCAATAAAAATGAGATCGAATTTTCAAAATATTTATTAAATATTGGGAATGGTTTGGAAGAAAATGTTACAATACCATCAAAATGTATAGCAAAAGGTTCTCTGGCTGATGAAATATTTGGAAAAAATGTCATACCACCACAAAATATTTACGCTTACATTAGCAGAGCGATTTTGTCAGCCAAAAATGATGACACGATGATAATTAATGAAACAGTACTAACCAAAATAGTTGGACCAACAAAAATTTATTACAGTGCAGATACAGCTGAATGTGAAGATAACAACAAAATGAACTATCCTATCGAAGTATTGCACCGAGAAACTCCATGTGGAATGCCTCCTCATAAATTATCATTAAAAGTCGGTGCGATAGTTATGCTATTAAGAAATATGAATTCAAAGAAAGGACTTTGTAATGGAACTCGTTTAATTGTAAAAGACATGAAGACAAATTACCTTGACTTAGAAGTATTAACAGGTCAAAATGCAGGATCTAGAGTTTATCTTCCAAGAATAGATTTAAAGCCTACAGATTCCAATTTACCCTACATTTTAAAACGAAGACAATTTCCTCTAAGATTAGCTTTCGCAATGACTATCAACAAATCACAAGGACAAACATTTGACTTCGTTGGCATAAATCTGGAAAAACCAATTTTTACGCACGGACAACTTTACGTAGCAATGTCACGAGTAAGAGCATTCGATAATTTAAAAATAAAATTGGCAGATTCATATATAAACAAAGAAACTGATGATGGATATACGAGAAACATAGTGTTCAAAGAAATTTTTCACGATTTAGAAAACCCACTTCAAAAGGCGCTTTAAATATCATAAAACAGGAATTGGTGTGATATTACGAATGAACAAAATCTGCTTCGGCGGACGCTTCGAATATCATACACCACGGTAAAATAATTTAATTAAAAACGGTAAATATAAAATAGAAATTGGTGTGATATTACGAAGAAACAAAATCTGCTTCGGCGGACGCTTCGAATATCATATACCACGGTAAACAAATTTAATTAAAAACGGTAAAATGTAAAATTGAAATTGGTGTGATATTACGAAGGAACAAAATCTGCTTCGGCGGACGCTTCGAATATCATATACCACAGTAAACAAATTTAATTAAAAACGGTAAAATATAAAATATAAATTGGTGTGATATTACGAAGAATCAAAATTTGCTTCGGCGGACGCTTCGAATATCATATACCACGGTAAACAAATTTAATTAAAAACGGTAAAATACAAAATAGAAATTGGTGTGATATTACGAAGAAACAAAATCTGCTTCGGCGGACGCTTCGAATATCATACACCACGGTAACCAAATTTAATGAAAAACGGTAAGATATAAAATATAAATTGGTGTGATATTACGAAGAATCAAAATCTACTTCGGCGGACGCATCGTTTATCATATACCACGGTAAAAAAATTCTTTAAAATCGGTTAAATATGTAGGTATCTAAAAACGGTAAAATTGGAGTTATTACGGAGAAAAACACTTTCTTCGGTGAGCGCCACAAATTTGAGTTTTGTTTTAGAATACAAATTAATAATTTTTATTTTCTAACAGGTACTAAATATAATATTTTATTTTAATTTCACAGGTACCTTCAGTTACAAGAAGAATTTTTCACTTTAGTTAATTTTTCCTAAATTTTTTCCTAACCTTAATATCCTATGTATCCCATCCTTTCCCGGCAAGAAATAAACTCCCACCTTCCCGTGGTTCTTGCTGGACATTTGTGCGTTAATGATTATGTACATTTGACTAAGAGGAGTAAATTCATTTATGCGTTCAAAACACTCACAAACATACGATACAATAATTATTAAATACAATATAAAAACATTGTCCATCGAAATTCGTTGTAAAATGCCCACCAAGTCTAATTAATTCTAATTTTATTTTTTTTATAAATCATATCATTCATTATTGATTATTTTTCGTTTAATATTCCTACATTGTTTGTAATATGAACAATAATATTGTTGAAATAATAAAAATGTATTATACAGTGGACATATTAATTTTTTTAATTAATTCAAATGGTAAGTCTAAATGTAAACTTATTGTAATCATGTGAGGCACGAAGTGCCGAATTCTTCCACATTCAGGGTCCGCGGAGCTTGAGCCCGCGAAGAGGGCGAATTCCCCTTGTCGCGCGGCAGCGCGACCTAGCCGAAGGCCCGCGTAGCGGGGCCTGACGCTAGTCATATATACTAAAAGGCATAGTGTGGTGATTCATCACCTTAGCAACTATACGTTTTTTTGCTCTAAAATTTGTATGGTTTGGACGATTTTAATGAAACTTTTTTTATACGATAAAGGGTTATTTTATCTAGTGATTTTTCTATATTTTATTGTTGTAGGGAGCACAGTTTGCGTGAGAAATAATAAAAACTCACTGTTTTTTCACTCCTTAGCAACGGGCATTATACTTTATTCGATTGTTTTTTTCATTTGACATATAGGTAGAGGATGAATTTGACTATATTTCTATGCATGTTTCAACCCCATATTGGGTATATTAAGAAAGTTATTAAGAAAAAACCGAAAAATGCACGGAACGCAAATGGGAGTATGCCATGGAATTTTTGTTTTCTTTTTGATAAAAATATTTTTTAGTCTAGTGTCAGATTTGACGTTTCCATTTTGAAATTTTACTTGGATTTATCTTTCATATTTGATAAGGTACAAATATTTTGAAAATTTTATTGAGTATTTAAAGATGGAGCACGCATTATATTTACATGTTTTTGTATAAATTTGTAATATTTTGTTTGAATATTTTTATTCAATTTTACAATGCACTGTGAAGTTGCATCATGTTGTTATTTATTACTGTCCTATTTATAGTATATTTTGACTCAAATGTAAATGTTCAATTAAAATTATATCAAATTTCCGTGCATAATACTATGTATAATTCCCAGTATTTTAAATTTAATTTACGTGTTGAAATGGAGTCCGTTAGTCGGGATTTTTAATTGTACTTGAATTTGGGTTAAATTTGAATTTGCCCTGCTCAAGCCGCCCTACTGGGAATTGTATCCTAGATACGCCAGGCCCACCTGGGCAGAGGTAGGGGACAGCACACTAACAACCAGACAAGCACGAGACAGGACGCGGATCTAGATTGTAATTATTGCTCTTGTATAAATCTGTTTTTACATAAGTATGTATGGTATTAATAATTAGCACCGAGGGGTACAAAATTGCTTCCATGATCGGCATTTGTTTTAAATTTAACAACTACGTGAGCACTAACTTTATAAAATTATTGAAAATGGCGGCCATTGATGGTCAATTGTTTTTATCAAAAAATTATATAATCAAATTCTAGGGCTGGATAAGGGCTATCCAATTAATAAAATTATTTAAAATGGTGGTCGAAGATTAGAATTTGTTTTTATCAAAAACAATATAGAAATATATCGAGTTTGTATCAGATTAAGTGCTAAATATAGGCTACTTCATTAATAAAATAATTTAAAACGGTCAGAGGTGAGCACTACTTTTCAAAATTGTTGAAAATGGCAGCAAACGACGTTCTTTTGTTTTTACAAAATTAAAAGGTTTTGAAAATTTACAATATTGTTCAAGATGACGTTCGACAATCGTCTTATGTTTTTAGTAGGATAACCAGGATATTTATTTTATGACACATATTTTGTTATTCTATTTTACAATTTTAATGGCTTAAATAAAATTTATATTGAAGAAGGAAGATGAATAATTTGAAGTTGTGTAATTAAATAATTATAATTTCATCATAAAATTTTTTTTGGTAGAGTCTAAATGTTAAAATCGTTATTATTGAGGCACGAAGTGCCGAATCGTCCCACATTCAGGGTCCGCGGAGCTTGAGCCCGCGAAGCGGGCGAACCCCCTTTGTCGCGCGGTAGCGCGACCTAGCCGAAGGCCCGCGTAGCGGGGCCTGACGCTAGTCTTATATACTAAAAGGCTTAATTAATATTTTCGTCTGCCTAACAACGGGTTTGCGTCGGGCCAACGTTATGAACGGATTATCCGATTTTAATGATCTTTTCACTAGACGATAGAGGTCATCGAGACGCACATTTTTATGTATCATTCAATTGTTTTTGATTTTTGTTTGTTTGAGAAAAATGCGAAAAACTGACTTTTTGTTTTTCGTTAATAACAAATGTATGGTTTAATCTATCGGTATGTATAGTAAGCAACTAATAAGGAATTCATGCGACCAGGTTTCAATGTTCTACATAGTATAGTTTTTGACTTATTAATTAAAAACTATACTTCAACAGTGGATCAGAGACTGTATAAACAAAAATTCAACAAATGACTATTGACGTTTGAATAACGCTACATCTGTCAAACTGACGTTTACAATTCGACATTTAAAATGCAATTATCTAAAGTAATATAAAATAAAAAATATATAAAATATATAATAAAAAAAGAACCGGGAATAATGTTTTAAAGCATGTAAAGGCTTACAAGTTCCACCAATAAGTGACGTGTAGAGAAACAAACTTTCTCAAAACAACGTCGGGAAATAACAATTTCCCACAATACAAAATAAAAACGCATTTCACAGATAACCCAGAAACACATCAGACAGAGTATAGTTGTGGACAGCTGTTTCGACCTATATAGGTCTCATCAGCACAACTCAACCCAGCGTCTGATGCCAACACCGTACAAAGCCAGGGTAGACAATCCCTACCGCGTTGGCAAAGTAAACGGAGAGGCACCAGAACGCTACAGAAAAACTGCCGTCTGTGTGTAACTGGGTTAAACTGTGAAAGTGCGTTAAACGATTGCAATACGAGCCCTGCGAAGAATTGTAAAATAAATAAAATATATAATAAAAAAAGAACCGGGAATAATGTTTTAAAGCATGTAAAGGCTTACAAGTTCCACCAATAAGTGACGTGTAGAGAAACAAACTTTCTCAAAACAACGTCGGGAAATAACAATTTCCCACAATACAAAATAAAAACGCATTTCACAGATAACCCAGAAACACATCAGACAGAGTATAGTTGTGGACAGCTGTTTCGACCTATATAGGTCTCATCAGCACAACTCAACCCAGCGTCTGATGCCAACACCGTACAAAGCCAGGGTAGACAATCCCTACCGCGTTGGCAAAGTAAACGGAGAGGCACCAGAACGCTACAGAAAAACTGCCGTCTGTGTGTAACTGGGTTAAACTGTGAAAGTGCGTTAAACGATTGCAATACGAGCCCTGCGAAGAATTGTAAAAATCTGTGAAATGCGTTTTTATTTTGTATTGTGGGAAATTGTTATTTCCCGACGTTGTTTTGAGAAAGTTTGTTTCTCTACACGTCACTTATTGGTGGAACTTGTAAGCCTTTACATGCTTTATAACATTATTCCCGGTTCTTTTTTTATTATATATTTTATATATTTTTTATTTTACAATTCTTCGCAGGGCTCGTATTGCAATCGTTTAACGCACTTTCACAGTTTAACCCAGTTACACACAGACGGCAGTTTTTCTGTAGCGTTCTGGTGCCTCTCCGTTTACTTTGCCAACGCGGTAGGGATTGTCTACCCTGGCTTTGTACGGTGTTGGCATCAGACGCTGGGTTGAGTTGTGCTGATGAGACCTATATAGGTCGAAACAGCTGTCCACAACTATACTCTGTCTGATGTGTTTCTGGGTTATCTGTGAAATGCGTTTTTATTTTGTATTGTGGGAAATTGTTATTTCCCGACGTTGTTTTGAGAAAGTTTGTTTCTCTACACGTCACTTATTGGTGGAACTTGTAAGCCTTTACATGCTTTAAAACATTATTCCCGGTTCTTTTTTTATTATATATTTTATATATTTTTTATTTTACAATTCTTCGCAGGGCTCGTATTGCAATCGTTTAACGCACTTTCACAGTTTAACCCAGTTACACACAGACGGCAGTTTTTCTGTAGCGTTCTGGTGCCTCTCCGTTTACTTTGCCAACGCGGTAGGGATTGTCTACCCTGGCTTTGTACGGTGTTGGCATCAGACGCTGGGTTGAGTTGTGCTGATGAGACCTATATAGGTCGAAACAGCTGTCCACAACTATACTCTGTCTGATGTGTTTCTGGGTTATCTGTGAAATGCGTTTTTTTTGTATTGTGGGAAATTGTTATTTCCCGACGTTGTTTTGAGAAAGTTTGTTTCTCTACACGTCACTTATTGGTGGAACTTGTAAGCCTTTACATGCTTTATAACATTATTCCCGGTTCTTTTTTTATTATATATTTTATATATTTTTTATTTTACAATTCTTCGCAGGGCTCGTATTGCAATCGTTTAACGCACTTTCACAGTTTAACCCAGTTACACACAGACGGCAGTTTTTCTGTAGCGTTCTGGTGCCTCTCCGTTTACTTTGCCAACGCGGTAGGGATTGTCTACCCTGGCTTTGTACGGTGTTGGCATCAGACGCTGGGTTGAGTTGTGCTGATGAGACCTATATAGGTCGAAACAGCTGTCCACAACTATACTCTGTCTGATGTGTTTCTGGGTTATCTGTGAAATGCGTTTTTATTTTGTATTGTGGGAAATTGTTATTTCCCGACGTTGTTTTGAGAAAGTTTGTTTCTCTACACGTCACTTATTGGTGGAACTTGTAAGCCTTTACATGCTCTAAAGTAATATACTTAATGCAAGCAATTTGTTAATTATATTGAGTTATAATAGTGGGAGCGTAAATATTTTTAATATTTTTATCAATTTTAATAATATTTTAAAGAAAAATTATTTTATTTTGACAGTCATTACAAAGTACAGTCACAGAAAAAGACGTCAGAAGTTTTAGTACATTCAGGGTAAAAAATGTTAACACATTTGAAAAAATAACAATGCTATCTTCGGTCAAACTGACGTTTACAGTTTACAATTCGATATTTCAGATGCATGTATCTTAAGTTATATTAATAATAGAAGCAATTTGTAAATTATATGAAGTAATAATCGAAAGAACGATTTTTTTGTATTTTTATCAATATTCGTATTTTGTAAATTTTATTTTATTTTGACAGTCATTTCAAGTACAGTCCCAACAAAAGATGTCAGAAGTTTAGGTACATTCAAAGAAAAAATTATTAACATTAATTAAAAATAAAAAGCAAAAAATTAATTTTTAGAACAATATCGAGTTTGATATTAATTTAAACTACCAAGTGAGCACTAATTTTATAAAATTGTTGAAAATGGCGACCAACAATAATTGTCATTTGTTTTTATTAAAAAATCATAGCGAGTTTGATATCAAATTCAGGGGTTGGATAAGGGCTACCTAAATAATAAAATTATTTAAAATGGTGGCCGACGATTGTCATTTATTTAAAAAAAAAACAATATAGAATTCTATCAAGTTAGATAGGTATCAAATGAAAATGGGCTACCTAATTAATAAAATAATTTAAATCGGTCAGGTGAGCACTACTTTATAAAATTGTTGAAAATGGCTTGTCATTTGTTTTTACCAAAAAATCATATCGAGTTTGATATCAAATTCAAGGGCTGGATAAGGGCTATCTAATTAATAAAATTACTTAAAATGGTGGCCGACGTTTGTCATTTATTTTTTTAAAAACAATATAGCATTATATCAAGTTTGATATCAAATTAAAGGGTTGAAAATGGGCTACCTAATTAATATAATAATATAAATCGATCAGGTGAGCACTACTTTATAAAATTGTTGAAAATGGCAACCAACTATTGTCATTTGTTTCTATCAAAGTCATATCGAGTTTGATATCAAATTCAAGGGCTACCTAATTAATAAAAAAATTTAAATGGTGGCCGGCGATTGTCATTTATTTTTATCAAAAACAATATAGAATTATATCAGTTTGAACTTTGAAGTCAAATTAAAGGGCTGGACATGGACTACCTAATTAATAAAATAATTTAAATCGATCAGGTGAGCATTATACTTTATAAAATTGTTGAAAATGGCGACCGATTGTCATTTGTTTTTATCAAAAAATTATTAAATCAAATCGAATTTGATTAAAAATTAAAGGGTTTAAATGAAAGGGTTAAAAATATAGGCTACCTACCTTATTAATAAAATTATTTAAAATGGTGGCAGCCGATTGACATTTGTTTTTATTTTAAAAAAAACAATGTCGAGTTTGATGTCAAATTAAAGAGTTAGATGAGGGCTAATTAATAAAATTATTTAAAATGGTGGCCGACGATTGTCATTTGTATAAAAAAAATATGTTAGAATCATTCATATTGAATATGATATCAAATTAAATATCTTGATAAAAGAGCTGATACAATATTGTTCAAAATGGAAACCGACGATTGTCATTTGTTTATATCTTAAAATTGTTAAAATCATATTGATTTTAATATCAAAGTAAAGGTTTTCTTGATCTTGACGATGAGTGATATACAAAATAAGTGATAAATATTATAGCTTCTGTTTTTTTCCTTTCAAAATACTAAAATCATTTCAAGTTTGATATATCAAATTAAAGGTTTTGATAAGGTACCTAACAATATTATTCAAGATGACGTTCGACAATCGTCTTTTATTTTTAGTTGGATAACTATATTGATGAAGGAAGATGAATAATTTAAAATTGTAATTAAATAGGTAATTATAATTTCACCATACAATTTTTTTCGATAGAGTCTAAATGTTAAAATCATTATAATTGAGACACGAAGTGCCGAATCCTTCCATATTCAGAGTCCGCGGAGCTTGAGCCCGCGCAGCGGGCGAATCACCCTTGTTGCGAAGTAGCGCGACCTAGCTGAAGGCCCGCGTAGTTCTATACTAAAATTTTTATGGCTTAAATAAAATTTATATTGAAGAAAGAACAAGATTAATTTTAAATGATTATAATATCATCATACAATTTTTTTCGGTAGAGTGTAAATGTTAAAATTGTTATAATTGAGGCACGAAGTGCCGAATCGTCCCACATTCAAGGTCCGCGAAGTTTGAGCCCGCGAAGCGGGCGAATCCCCCTTGTCGCGCGGCAGCGCGACCTAGCCGAAGGCCCGCGTAGCGGGGCCTGACGCTAGTGAAAGACTAAATTGGCAAAGAGGCAAAGTGAAACAGCTAACATCCAGGAATGTTACTAGTAAAAGTCCCTATGAAATTATTGACAAACTTCATGTTATTTTTGTAATCTGTCTGGTGGTATAAATTTTTGTTAGGATTGATGTTTATGTGGTAAACGTACTTCACAGTTTATCTCAGAAATCCACAAATAGAGCACAGTCATAGACAGCTGTTTCGGCCTTTTAGGCCTCGTCAGTATGACTCAGCTCGGTTTCTGATGTTCTCAACTGTACACATCAGGGTAGGGATCACCTAGCCGATGGTAAGTTGATCGGAGAAACATCTAGAAACTATTTGTGCCATCTATGGAGAGCTGAGATAAACTGTGAGATGCGCGGGTTTTACTCGCTTTTAGAAAAGCATACTACTTATAAAATGAGAAAAGTTTCTGTGTCTAAACAGCATCGTTCCCAGGTCGGCCATACTATGGCTATCACTGGGGTTCGTCTGTGGTGACACGAGGGCAACCCCTCCGGTACTAACCAAGTGTCTATGACTGTGCTCTATTTGTGGATTTCTGAGATAAACTGTGAAGTACGTTTACCACATTATTACTGGTTAGTACCGGAGGGGTTGCCCTCGTGTCACCACAGACGAACCCCAGTGATAGCCATAGTATGGCCGACCTGGGAACGATGCTGTTTAGACACAGAAACTTTTCTCATTGATGTTTATGTTTATCGTTTCGAATAACAATATGTGGATTTTATCAATTATTTTAGCCTCTTTAAAGTCAAAAATGTGTCCAGTCTCCTGGTGATGCTTCGTCAGTGCACTGTGGTGGGGGTTCAAAAGTATAGCAGTGATAATTGTGTCGATACAACCGTTTTTTTAACGATTGAGAAGTCTCCCCAATATAATATTTATTGCAGACATGGCATGGTGTTTTATATATGACGTTTTTTCGATCATCAAAATGTGTAGCATCTTTGAGGCGGGTAAACAGGCTCGCTGTGGTTGTAAGGTTTAATAAGCTAACATTCGGCCTTTCCTGACAATTTGCTCGACCTGGAGCATCCTCGTTTACAAAATATGTTGATATTATTGCATAGTAAATTAATTGTGTTTTGTAGGTAGGTACATTTCTTAGTCTTCTTGGTCGTGTATTGGTCTCTTGGATTTCATTCTCTTCGTTATCTTTTCCTTGGTCAACCGGTAACTTTTATTTTCCACTTCTGAAACATAATCTTGTACAGTTTCATCTTCTTCTGGATTAAATATTTCATTTCCTTCTTCGTCCTCAGTTTCTATTTCTGGTTCATAACTATTCTGGAAATTTTCATACTTCTTTAGTTGAGAAAAATGTATAAATTGTGACACCACATGTATCAGAAACAAAATATGCTTCACTATCGTATATCAGAGAACTAACTGAACGAATAATAAAGGTTTTCAAAAACGAGAACATAAATATAGCTACTAAGAACATAAAAACAGTGAGATCATATTTCACGAATACTAAAGAAAAATTTGATCCTCTTCAAAGAAGTAATGTCGTATACAAAGTACAATGTGCAAATTGTGAGAAATGCTACATCGGAGAAACTTGTCAGATATTAAAAGATTAAAACAAAGACTAACACAACATAAAAGTTATATAAAAATAACGGGTAAATCATGTGCTATGGCTGTACCTTGTAAAAGGTTGAAACATAATTTTGAACCTGAAAAAGTGGAAATAATTGACAGTGAATTGAATAAACACAAGAGAAAATCAATTGAAATGTTTCACATAAAACGCAAATTTTTTAATTCAACTCACTGTTCGTTTAAATTTAAATATACATTTATTTATCTTTTATTCAAATAGATGTAGAGGAAATCAAAAGTACCTCAAAAAATAATACTGAATAAAATAATGGAATATCCTGACGAAATCAAAAATTCAATCGATAGAAGTTCAGGTGAAATTTGGGCTATAATAAGCAAAGAATTGCTTAAGAGTACGTTTGCCGGTCAGCGCCAATTTATTTGTACCGGTCTTACGTAGAACTACTTCCAAAAAGATACAAATATTCCTAATAGATGGCCTAACACTCGAACACTGCATCATAGCACTGCTTGACAAGGGGATCAGGGGAGGTGATTCATAGTAAACATACCGCTTTTGCTTATCTCACTATCTGATCTCCGATCTGCTCAACTCGTTGGACTGTGTGAAGAAATTTTGCCGAAATGAAGAGACTACTAACTTTTACACTTTTAGTCCGCATCGTATTATTTGTTCTTAGCTTTATTCAAAAATTTAGAATAAGAACTTTGTATTTATCTTTAACCGTTCACGTAATTTTTAAGTTGAATTTCAACAAAATAATGATTATAAACAAATAACATTTTAATGTAAATGTATATAAATAATTTTTCTTCGTATACAGGTATTTCCTAAATTTGTCTCAATCGATTATGTAATTTGTTGTTAGAATTTTTTTTAAATGATAAATACAAAAATATTGTAGCGGCTAAAAAGTACTTTATTTTCAATCTTTTCAATAAGAAATATATAGTGAAATGTATTTTCAATCAGAATTTTCGCTATTTTACTTCAGTAGCAGATCAGAATTTTTTGCATAGTATTAAACTCGTTTTTGATTTGAAGTACTTTTTAGACGCTGCAATGTTTGTGGTTACCATTTCTTATTATTTCTAATAACAAATGAGATAATCGAGTGAGATAAATATTAAAATTTTTGTGTTATACTTTTATTATAAAGAAACGACATGATGATAAAGAGTAAACTTGAGTGCCATGCAATTTTATGCAATGCAATGGTGACTTCAACATGATACTTTGTACCTGTTAGGTTTAATTGCATTTTTAATACTATAAGAGGCTTACAGTAATTACAGTTAGTTTAGTTTTGAATTTGAGCCATTATAATCATAGTACCGACTAATTTGGTGTGCATAAATTTATGCAAAATATACAAGGGTAATACCCCAAGAGGTGATATTTTCTAAGAATTTATTTAGTCGGTACACGGCAACTTATTTCTAACAGTTTCACGACACGTATAGTTGGAGATCCGAAGGCCCGAATCGTGCATTGTCAGGCACACTTCATCCCATGTGTAGATTCTATTTTTAGTTTCTATTTTTTTCAATTGTTTAAACGTATAAATATAATTAATACTTTTATCTACGACTGTTGTTAAAAGTGGACCTTTTAACGGTTGCTTAGCAAGTTAAAAGTGTCAATTTATGGCACAGTGTTATTTTATTTATACTTTTAACACGTTGCTAACGATTTGTATCAATAAATCAACAAATATAATATTACCTACCGAAATATCATTCTTCAATTTTTAGTTTACACTAAGAAGGTCGTAGATAAAATATTGTATAATATAATATGCTAAAAGTGATTTTATGTCATTCGTGGGGTTGCTTCACTCGGCTTCGCCTCGTTTCGCAAACTTTCCCACTCACTCATAAAATATCACTTTTAACACATATCATAAATTACTATTATGAGATCATTATGATATGAATAGATCCATGAATATAGCACAAAAAGAATGCTATGTTGTATAAAACGTAAGTTATAAGTAGGTACACGGAAAAAATATATTAAACGTAAAAATCTTTTTTTTTTTGAAAATCATTTATTGCAGCTATGAGCGAAACAATTTGAAATAATTATTAGCACCATTAGTTAGGGCGGAAAATTTCCTACGAGATTATAAGGATTTAAAAATCTAAAGGGATCTCTAACTAATATCTGTGACTGTGATGTTTTCTGGAGTGAAATTGTAATAAGATGCCGTGGAGGACAATAATTTTCTAAAAAAATTATCATCTCGAGTGGTATTTAAGAAGAAAATTTGACACCTGATGAAATAAATATTATAAAGACATCCACTTGCTTACCAATGAAAAGTTCATACTCAAAAATTTTGACCTAGTACTAAAACCTCCCCTTATGGAAATATGAGGCGGGAGGTAAAAGTTTGTTGAAAGTATGAAAACAAATTCAGAAACATTGAAATAAGCGATATTCGGTGTATTGTTTAGAAACAAAAATGGACCAATACAAATGACATCCTGCATAGATAATAATTAGCCAATATAAGGGAGCGGGTGGAGCGTGGAGATTAACCCTTCCATAATTAGCAATGTGTACCGTTAATTTTAAGAAGTGTTATATTTTATTAGAAATTCAAATTTCTATCTGTTTTGTGCTTCCTAACAGTGCAGACGTGAATATTGAGTGTGGTTTTTATTGGAGAATATTTTCAATTTTATTTTACTTGTGTTTGTGTAATATTTGAACAATTACATTATGGGTAGAAAATGTGAAATTCGCGCGTCTCGAAGTCGTAAACGCAATAAGGCTTCCAAACGTCAGAAACAACGCTTTTCTTTATCTGAATTCAGGTATGTTTATCAGTAATATTTCATAAGGTATGATTTTAAATATAAAATATTAACTCATTCTTTTTATAAAACTAATAGTGCGACCATGAAATTGAATTCTGTCTCTACAACACTACCGGATATGAAAGATTCCATTGAGGAACACAACTTCGCAACACCGTCTACTTCCGCTGTTGGTTTTAATAATAATTCTATTGAATCTGCATCCGTGTCCTTCATGTCACAAGATGAATATAATAAGTATGTATAATATTTTTATGTACGACATTTAAAATACTGTGTATAACAAATATGTATAAAATTACTAATTAAATATAATTTATTCTAGCACAATGGACCATGTTTTGCAGGTGGAAAGAGTTCCTAAATTAACAGCACCGATAAAAATTGAAGGTAACAGAATCGTAGATTTGCAGTATGTGATCAGCGAAGTACTGTCAATACAGTATCAGCATACCAAGGTATGCTCAGTAGGAAAACTGAGTATTCTTAGTGAAACTAACAAGGGTTCTGGTCTTGTTAGCAAAGTTAAATTGCAGTGTGAATTTTGTTTAAAAATATTTTATCTTTCTACGGAGAACCCTAAAAAAGAAAATTCACACATTAACATGGGTGCAGTTTGGGGAACACTTGCGGCCGGAAGTACCTTTGGGCATATGAACCAAATACTGACTGCCATGAACATACCAGAAATGCAATACAGCTTTTTTTAAAAAGTGGAATCATCATTAGGTGAAGTAAGGAGAGAATCGTTAAATATTCAAATATGTAACATGAGCTAATAATATTTATTTTAAAATTACAGATGTGGAAAGATACAATATGGTCCGAAATGCAACAAGCCGGAAAAGAGGAATTACAATACGCTATTACAAACAAGCAATTTGATGACGATGGAGTTCCTTTCATTCAAGTGTACCTTGATGGAGGATGGAGTAAGCGCTCATACGGTCATAACTATAATGCAGCTTCGGGAGTCGTAAGTAACCTTATCCTGACTTTTGTAAATTTATAGTTATTAAAATATTGTGTGTTCATTTCAGGCTGTAATTATAGGGTGGGCAACAAAAAAAGTTTTATTTGTTGGGGTACGAAATAAATATTGTAGTATTTGTGCACGACCAGCAAATAATAAGAAACCAGTGGGTGCACACAAATGCTTCAAAAATTGGACCGGTTCTTCACCCGCTATGGAAGCCGACATTATTGTGGAAGGTTTCAATTCCAGTGAAAGTATGCACGGGCTACGTTATACTAGTTTCATTGCAGATGGTGATTCTAGCGTGTATGCAAAAATCCGTGAAAATGTTAGTTACGGACAAAAAGTTTTAAAAATTGAGTGCACTAATCACGTTGTGAAGAACTATGGAAAGGCACTGTATGCAATAAAAAAAGATGTCAATATAAATATCCGCGCAAGAAAAATTTTAACTGGAAATAAAATTACTGAGTTGCAGAAAATTGTGCAAAGTGCAATTTGTCATAACCAGAACGGTGACATCGATAATTTAAAAGAAGATTTAAGCAATGGCCCATCGCATATTTTTGGTTGTCACAAAAAATGCAAAGAATATTATTGCAAAAATGTTGGAACGTCAAGTGAGAATTTTGAGTTAGTGTCCACTGGACTTCAACTATACATAAAAAGTGAGTATAAGTTTGTTGAAAAGTGTTGGAGTAGGTTCATAATAATGGATTGATTGTTTCAGGTGCTCTTGATAAAGTGATTTTAAAATCACATAAACTCATTCAAAATGAAAATAACAACATTTCTTAATGTTTTATGGCTATAGTGGCTAGGTTCAACTGTGGTAAAAGACTAAATCTTACACAGCGAGGTTCATTCGAAACGAGATCGTATTTGGCTGCCCTTCGTTTCAATAAAGGCCCAGAGTGGCAGGTCAGTCCTTGGAAGAACGCTGTCCTCGAAAGTCCGGGAAAACATTTCAAAAAATATATCAGAAAATGGCATCTACAAAAATAAGAAAAACGGTCCGCAGAAAATTAAATCTAAGTAAAAAAAAGACAAAAAGGAACGAAGATTATGGCAAGTTTGCTCGTGACGCTGAAATTTCCGAAGTGGAAATGACATCAGAATGCAAAAGGATACTAAATGAATTACATGTAAGTTAAAATGTCTGTAATATTTCATACATAACAATTAATTAAATATTTATAATTTTAGGTCACTGAGGAAGAGAAATTGTCTATAGCTCATCGAACTATTGGACAGTTTGATAATCCCGAATATATGGCTCATAAATCAAACCGATTAACAGCGTCATTATTCGGAAACGTTGTGAAACGTCTGGATCATACCCCATGCGATGCTTTAGTCAGACAAGTTTTGAGAGACCCAAGTATAACTTGGAAGGAAACGGAAGCAATGAAGTATGGTAAAAGACACGAGTCCACAGCTTTAAAAATGTTTGAGACATTAAAACAGACGGAAAACGAATCAATAACATTTTCTGGATGTGGTCTATATGTTGATACAGAAAATAGTTTTTTGGGTGCATCACCAGATGGTAAGCAATTGGAAATATCTATAATAATTTTATTGTAAATGTAGCTAATTATATTTTCTAGGAATCACAAATACGGGTGCACTCATTGAAATTAAATGTTTACATTCATTAACTGTGCGAGGTATAGATGTTTTTGAAGCATGCGAAGATAGTCGCTTAAAAAATAACATTTGCCTAAAAAGAATTCCCAAGGAATAATACACTGAAGAAAAATCATAATTATTACTATCAGGTAAATTTTACCTTATTTATAATATATATATATATATACAAATAATTATGATATGTATTATGATTTGCAGATTCAGGGACAACTGAACATATGCAAGAAGGATGTTTGCTATTTTGTAGTATTCACTAGTCCCGACAAGCCATTATTTATTGAAGAAATTCATCGTGATGAGGCATTATGGAATAATATCATGCTTCCAAAATTACGCAGATTCTATTTGGAATGTGTATTACCCGAAATTGTCAGAGGAAATAGGTTCAAAAAAGAAAATGCGTAGATCCAGAGTATATAATTAAAGCTCAAGAAGCAAAAAAGGTAAGGTAAGTAAGTCATAAATAATCCTTAATTACCGTAGGGGGGAATGGGAGCGAATGGGCAAAGGTTTTTGCAGATGGCAGCACTATGTCAACCACCCTATTACAATTACCAAATTCAAACTACGTTGACTGCGCTGTCTGTGTTTAGTATAAATAAAATATATTTTCACATTAAAAACATTGTTTTACACTTCACAAATAAATTATCATGAATTACAATTCTTGGAAATTGTATGAATTGAAACAAGAACTAAGAAACCGGGGTGCAGTTACTAAAGGAAAAAAAGCAGAATTGATAGAAAGGTAACTTGTCATATGAATTTATAATGAATTGGCATTTAAATTGTATATTTATTCTTTCTAGATTAATAGATTATGATAGAAATAACAATTTTCAGAATATTATACACGATCAGGCGGATGAACCTAAAATGATAGTACCTCCGGCAGAATTTTATAAAGACATACACGGAGGAATAAATTTACCAATTAATTTGTCAATACACAGTATTGAAGTTTATTTAAATTCGTTTGATCAACAAATAACACAAAAATCTGAACATTTATTTCAAAGCAAATTTCTACAGTTTATCAAATTTTGTGCAATATCTGAAGGAGTGTATATAAAAAGTGCATGTATGGCTCAAATGAAAAAGATAATTTACTACATTGATATATTTATAACACTTAGTAACACCATAGAAAAATGCCAGTCTGAGTGTGCTGCAGGACAAGGTCCTGACGCTCACTGCAAACACATAACAGCTGTATTACTGGGATTGGAATATTTTTGTAGAAAAAAAGTTATTATAGTTGAAGATGGTTGTACTCAGAAACTTCAGTCTTTCCATCAGCCCACAAAGAAGTTTAATAGATCTCCTTTAAAAGTAACACAATTACCATTTACACGCATTAACACAAAAACCCCAAACTACGGCGATCCTCGGCCCGAACATGTTAAAAACGATCCAAAATACTTAGATTTTTTCAGAAATCATTGTATCAACTTTAGCAATCATAATATGCCCATAATGCAATTGTTTGAACCTGCTAATCCCTATGGCATAGAAAATGATCACGAATATGCAAAATTTAGAACTGTAGATCGCCTTTTTGAGGCAATGGGCTTATTAAATATATCTTCTTTGAAAATTGAAGAAATCGAAAATAAAACACGCGGACAAAGTAAAAATAAAGTTTGGTTTTTGGAAAGATCATTCCGTATATCTTCCACCTCATTTAAAGATGTGTGTTGCATGACACATCATCGAGATCCTAAACGTTTCGTAATGTCAATATTAAACAAAGATACATTTACATCTAAAGCTGTGCGCCATGGATTAATCTATGAAGAAGAACCAAGAAAGAAATATGAATATATGAAGAAGAAAATGGTTTTAGAATGCGGGTTATTCGTGGATGAAAATCATCCATATTTATGTGCTACTCCGGATGGTTTGGTCGATACTGATACCGTTATAGAAATTAAGTGTCCATATACCAGCAGAAATAAATATATAGGTCCTGATACAGTGCCATATTTAGAAATAATTAATGGAGAATTAGTTCTCAAAAAAACGCATAAATATTATTTTCAAATAATGGGCCAATTACTCACTACTAAGCGCACATATTGCGATTTAGTAATATACACATTTTGTGATTTAAAAATTATCAGATTGATGAAAGACGAAGAATTTATACACATTATGCTATTAAAGTTGATTGCATTTTATGATGCTCATTTTTATAATGCGTTAAAATTGAAATATTATTACAAAAATTATAACTTTTGTTAAACTATAATTTATAAGTGTACTGATTATTTATAAAATACTGATTTGTAGTGTCAGATTTTTGTAAGTTTTTCAGTCTGAAGACTATGCCAAATAATTTTTTTTTGCTAATTTACTTTATTTGTGATATTTAAAAAATATTCATCTAACTTATGTACCTATAAGAATATAAATTTCGAATAAATTTATATGAATAATACAACAATTTATATAATATAGGTATGTTTATTTGAAATTAATTTTTTTACATAATACCTTTCCTAAAGTTACATAACATAGAACAAACAAAAAAAATGTTTGTGGCCATAGTCACGTAATTTTTATTTATAGGTTGAGAAAGTATTTTGTACGTTTTTGTCATTCCTATGATTCTTTCAATGTGTACTCGTTTTTTAGCAATTTTTCTGTCCTTTAATAGAACTAAACCTGATAATTGTGACTTGCCTCGTAGAAAAGAAGGAATATTTACTGTAACGTCCTGAGAACAGAACAAATCTTGCACATTAAATCCTCGATCGGCCATAATAGAATCTCCAGCTTCAAATTTTTGTCTTAACTCGCTTCTTTCCAGTATCTGTCTATCACTAGTCGCTCCTCCATATGCCTTACTAACATTTGATATCAATCCACCTGGTGTTCCACACACTAGTACTTTTATTGTATTTCTATTTTTATATGCTGACCATGTAGCTTGTTGACATATAGGTTCTACAGGTTTCACTATTGGGATTTCAGTACCATCAACAATAGCTCTTGTATTAGGGTAGGTTTTTTTAAAATCTTGAGGCATATAATAGTTGACAAGTTGTCTTGAGGGCCATAAATTAAGCTCTCCCCATTGTGCCGCCATAAAATTGACCCATGTTACAAATATGTTTGCTACAGAAGAACAGCTTATACCAAATAGTCTAGAACATTCAAAATCTGGTGTATTTCTTCTTAATTTCATTAAAGTTAAAAAATCTGCTGTGGCCAGCACAGTACTTCCCCGACTATAAGTTTTAATAACTTACTTTCGTAACGCCTTTAATTTTATGTTTCATATTCTGAATTATTAACAATAATTTATTTTGTAAATAGTATCATGTACAGATAAAAATTTTAAATACGATTTGTAGATGACAAAAATATACCATCTATCATTTGAAATAGAAAATTTTGTGATAAATTAATTATTTATCGAAATATTTTAGCAAAGTACTACGTCCGGTTTGGGGATTGCAACAAAAAATAACTGGATTCTTAAGATTTGTATTAAAACCTTAAATGTAAAATTTGGTTGTTAAATGTTTGATATTTTTTGAGTTATCGTCCACAAAATATTGTAACACACAAACGCGCACAGACATCATCTCGAAAATACTTTATTCGTATTCTATGGATTGTAAAACGTACTTATTCACTAAAAACTCACACTCGAAAATTTTTACTCCTCATAATACCTCCCCTTATAGAATATAATGCGGGAGGTAAAAAAAACTGACCATCGTTTAAATGTTGTTATTGATTCTCCGACTAAATTTTTTCTCCAGAGAACTTTTGATAATACACTTTGAATTTGAATAGGTAATTTTTTGAGAAAAAATTGAATATCGCATGAATGTCATTTTTTACATTTTTACTAAACTTATCTCCCCGAGCGCTTTAAATTGACACCAAACTCGGTACAATTTGAATAATTTATTTAAAAAAACAATTGACGATCTGTTAAATGTTATTTTTATTTTTCTACTAGAATTCTTTTTCCGAAAGCTTTAATTTGATACCACACACGATAGTATTTTAATAAAAATAAAAGAAGTTATGTTTATAAAGTTGGTACCACTGGTTGAATAAAAAAAATTTAATAATTTTTTGAGAAACAATTGAAAATCACATAAATGTCATTTTTTACATTTTTACTAAACTTATCTCCCCGAGCGCTTTAAATTGACACCAAACTCGATATAATTTGAATAATTTATAAAAAAAAAAACAATTGCCGATCGTTTATATGTTATTTTTGTTTTTCTACTAGAATTCTTTTCCCGAGAGCTTTAATTTGATACCACACATGATAGAATTTTGATAAAAATAAAATAAATTATGTTTATAAAGTTGGTACCACTGGTTGAATAAAGCTCATTAACGAACTTGAAGTCAGAATTTGGGTCAAGATCTTAAATATAAAATTTCAGTCCAAAATTCCAACGCGTTTTAAAGTTATGCAACATCCAGACCGACAGACCGACTTTTTTTTAAATTATGTTTTTTGGGTTCAGTAGGGTCTAAAACGTGAAGATTCACCAAAATCTCGAACTGTCAAAAAATCACGATTACAATACTTCCCTCTATTACATAGATCGGGGAAGTAAAAAACTGATCTTCAATAGAAACAGATATATTTTGCCATCGTTTATATTTTAGAATAAATCTATTTGGCCCTAACGATTGCAGTACAAACTGAAATTTTAAAAAATTTTCTAATCCTGTATAGTAATGAATAGCTTTGTCATCGTTCGTTTTAATTTGGTATCAGATAAATTCTTGTACCCTGCGTCAGATTCACAATCTTCTTCTAATTCTATTTCATTATCTACTGCTGGTATATTTTCAAAGTAAATTTCGGTTTCTATAGGAGATGAACCTGTAGAAATGTTAAATTCGTTCAGAAGATTATTACGAAGTGAACTCCATCTTTTTATTCTTGATTCTCTTTCAATGGTAGAAGTATTTATGATTTTTGGAACATTGGTTTTTCCTAAAAACTGCGAAGGTATTGCTTCACGTTTTAAAATTTTCCTTGTATTTTGCATTCCTAATAAAAAAATAAAAATGTTCAATGTATAAAAATACATAGTTTTATTTAAATACATACCGCTATAAAAGCCTTCCGATACAAAATCTGTCTCCTTAAAATGTCTTGAACATACAAGTGATCTTAAACTTGGTTTAAATTTTTTTCTGTTGATTGCATTTATCCACTGATATTTGTATTTTTTAATTTTTGGAAACGTATGACCTTTTCTATTTTTGCAATTTACCACGCAACACTGCGGCATTATTTAAATTTGAGGTAATAACACCACAAAATCAAATCAAATGACAGTCAACTTTACATTTCACAAGGTTAGGAAATAACTCAGTGACAGTGTTGGGTTGTTAGTACACAAGCGCCGTTAGTTCCTGCAATAACCACCAATCGCTCCCATTAATTTACCAGGTTTATCCTCAGCTAATTATGTTATGAAATATTAATTTCAGCTTTTCAGTAAGTTATCTAGATTTAAGGAAATCCTGACATTTTGTTATAATTATAAATTAATAAACTATATTATCATTGTTTTTTCCAGCTACTTATTTTTTTATTATTTCACTTATTTACACCCATACCTCCAGAAATTTGACCTTCACTACAATTGTTATGTATTTTAAATTCTATTAAATATATCAATTTGTTATAATTTATCGTGCATTTTATTTCCTCTATTGTTATATTCAGGGCCGGCTTAATCGATATGTGTAGTAGTTTTGAATAAAAATATCGAGTGACACTTACTTCAGCAAATTTAAATTGATTAAATCTTATTTGCATTCTACTATCAAAAAGGATAGCTTACATTCAGATTGAAAACTATACGGTATCAAAAATTAATACAGATGAAGTTAAAAAATTTGCTCATATGAAAGCGCTAAATATTTTAATATTAGTTTCAGAATTTTGTATTATACATATTCTGTTATACAAATAAACAATTTTTTTAAAGTAAAAATTGTAAAATAATAAATATTTCAGAAATATGAATAACACAAACAGCTTTATTTATTTATGGTAACTCATTTATTGTAAAGATATCTTTATGATTTACTTTGTGCTATGTGGGATGATTCATTTCAAATTTGCCACGGTCACGGTCCATGCCCATGCTGCATTACCGATCCGATGTGGTGGACATCTGTGTAAGAAAGGGAGAACTATTTGTCGCCAAATCTTGCTATTCAAGACAAATATTTTACTTTATTTTTTGTCATCATTTTCTCAAAAACTAGTGCATCAATCCAGATGAAATTTTACATTTGTGACATATTGTACATACTTTAGTCGATGAGATAAAATTAAACTTATTATTTTATCCAGTTGGCAAAATAAAAATTATAATTTCTTCAACAACAACATATAATGAATCAAAATATATTCATCGACTAAACAAAAAAATATGCTTTATAAATATGTATATTATGGGGGTATATTGTTTCAAAGAAATGAGAAAATGATGACAAAAAAATGTCATTATTGCGTATACTTTCCGCCATGCAGCAACGCACTCTTAATGAAATTTTACCAAAGCGTGTTTATACATTTGTAAACAAAATAGTTATTTGTCTTTGTTACTCGCGCACGTTAATGGGGGTTTTCAAGTCTACGGCTTTTAAAGAAATACTTATTGGATATCAATTTTCAGCATGTATAAGTTATAGGAAAGTGATAATAATTGTTAATTTTGATAGATTTATTACCTCTTTATCGAAATGGAAATGTAAGTCTTTTGAATCGTTCATTGAAATGCGTCATGTGTGACGTAGCCAACATTGATATCAAACCAGAAGTTGGTTCGTGTAAGTTCGTTTTTTGTCGTTTGGACGACGGACCACCTGTTGATTTTTCGATTTTTGACACGTTCACGGGTTCACGTTGTCGAGTTTGGTTAGGTTCAAACACGATTATTTACAGTTTATTGAAGAATTTTTGTGTTGGTTTTAATCGAAATGAAACGGCATGAAACAGTTTGGTTATGTTTTTCTGTTCAAGTTGACAAGATGTTGACTGTGTAAGGTTAGACCTACGTATCGGTCCTTGTCAGCGTGTTGAACGTATGTGCTAGGTGTTGGTGACGTCACACTGTTACACGCGGCACTTATTTTTTTAAACTTTATGAATTTTTTTCTGGCTTATTAGCAACTTTTAAGCGAAAAGAAAAAATACGGGTCTTATATTTTAATGTATAGATTAACATATAAAAAAAACAAAAAATCGTGAAAACCCCCATTGCAGCGCGAGCCGAAGGCGAGATATGCATAATAGTGCAAGAGGAACAAAGATACTTTACGCTCGTAATGCACACATAATTTTATCTACAACTGAAATTATTTGTTATTAAAAATAATGGTATTTAGTTATCTCAATCTCCGTTAAACCAATTTGTGTTTTTATTTGTAACCATGACGATACCAATAATATCGAAATAAATAAACAAAAATTATTGTTTGATTCTGTCATTTTCTTTTATTTTATGTAATCAAAAAGTACTTTATTGCGTGTTGTCATAGGAGACGCGCAATAAAATGTTTTTTTTGCTTGGTCCTCAGTAACAATCAACTTTACGTTGACAATTGAAAGCATAAATATAAACTTTTCATAGTAGTCGTAGATAAATAAATTGACTTGCCGTGAGTTGCTTTGCCTATAATAGTGCGTTCTGTTAGTAATTTGTAATTTGATAGTTCATATTTGGATACCAGCATGAAATTTTGCACAGACTATCTACACAATGACCTTTGTCAAAAACCGTCGAGACACAACTCATATCCCCCAGGGGGGGAAAGTAGGGGGGAAACAGTCACCAGAAAACGGTTTTTTGCTTTATATTGAAAACTGTACATTATATTAAAAAATAATTTTTGACAAAAAATGTTCCTCGTAAAATTATCTACGAGTATACAAAATATTGTTAGTTTTTTTGATAGGATGAGCCGTTAGACCAATAATAATATTTTTATATTGAAAAAATATTAGTACGGGAGCATAGGGCATTCCGTGGCAGGTTTCGTAACAAAATTGCGGAGGTGGTCTTGTTCGGTCACAAACTACCTATATATATATATATATATATATATATATATATATATATATATATATATATATATATATATATATATATATATATATAATTAATTTCCATGGTGTCATTCCATTTTCTAATGCAGACAGATTTGGTGACGTCATAAAAGTGGCGAACGTGAAGAATTGTAAAATCTTTATTTTTCATCCGATTTCAGCGTTACACGGCTCATTCGATAAATAATTTTTTTATGTTAGGAGGTTGTTAGATTTCTTCGTAAAGTTGATTTTTCCCAAAATAATTAGAAAAATATCTAAATTTTATCGATTTTTGCAAATTTTTCATGTCTGCATTATACCCATTTTGGATTTGTTGGTGAAAGGTTTAATCGAATTTATTTTGTTAAAATATATGTAAGATGGAACATAAATTGCAGGAGAATCCTTTTTTAGAACTGTATCCCATTTTAGGGGTTATTAATATAGCATTAGTAATTAAATTTTTAAAAAATTCGTTTTAAAACTTTAAAACCGTCCAAATTACACAAAATGGAACGGATACAGACATAAATATAGAGGACGAGGATTATATTGTAACATATAAGAGTTTAATTGTGAAATTAAAGCATATTAGAGTCCGTTCCAGCTAAGAAAAGGACCGCTACGTCATAATGCGCAGAAACTAAAACTCGACCGGTTAGCCGTTAACATAGCAACTCGTAACAAAACGAACAGTTCAGTGGCGTAGATAATTATTGTAATTAAAATCGAACACTACTATAATGTCGAAAAAAAAACTTGGTGTACAGGGAATGGTGGTTCATAGCCAGACTCGTGAAATTGTTAATAATGCGCGAAAATTTATGCACGAAGAAGCAGAAACTGGATTAAAGATCCTATTGAAAAATTATAGGTAATCTAACCTAAATTTATAACATGTAAAACAGTTAGCTAAATAAAAATTTTCAGAAAAAGAGTTCTTGAAGCCACAGGTGTTTCAAAAACCACATCAAAATATTGTTAAGCAATCCCATGACATAGAGACAGGCGCAAGTTATTAGTATAGTATAGTTCTCGTACATCGAAAAAAGAAATCAAAAGTCAAAGCTATTACTTCTACAGTACACAAATAAAATACGCACGACACTGGTGTAACGTCATTACTTCGCGCATCCATGATGACGTGGTTGTCACTTTCTTAGGTGGAACGGACTCTAACGCACCTATGAGCTATGAATTGCTGTCTATGTATCAAAGATATGGGAGATAACGAAAAGAAACTATTACCTATTGATAACCACCTAAAATGGGGTACAGCCCTAAAAATGAATTCTCCTGCAATTTATGTTCCTTCTTAAATAACAAAATAAATTCCATTAACCCTTTCATCAACAAATCCACCATGCAAACATGAAGAATCTGCAAAAATCGATAAAATTTCGACATTTTTACAATTATTTTGGGAAAAATCAACTTTACGGAGAAATTTCTAACAACCTCCTTGTATAGAAAAAAATTCTCTATTGAATGAGCCGTGTAACGCTGAAATCGGTTGAAAAATAAAGATTTTACATATTATTCTTCATGTCCGCTATCTTTATGATGTCACCAAATCTGTCTGCATTAGAACATGGAATGATACCATGGAAATTATTAATCTGTAGGTAGTTTGTGACCGAACAAGATCATTTCCGCAATTTTGGCACTAAACCTTCCACAGAATGCCCTATGCTCCCGTACTAATATTTTTTGAATTTAAAAATATTATTGGTCTACCGGCTCGTCAAAAAAACTGTAACAATATTTTGTTATACTCGTAGATAATTGTACGAGGAACATTTTTTGTTAAAAATTATTTTTTAATGTAATGTACAGTTTTCAATATAAAGCAAAAAACCGTTTCCTGGTGACTGTTTGCCCCCCTACTTTCCCCTATGGGGGGATATGAGTTGTGTCTCGACGGTTTTTGACAAAGGTCATTGTGTAGATAGTCTGTGCAAAATTTCCTGCTGCTATCCAAATATGAACTATCCTTGAAAAATTATAGACTAACAGAACGCACTACCTACTAGAAATTAAAAAGAAATGCAAAAATATTGAAACAAGTGATACAGAAACCTCTGACAATAAAAAATTTTATTTAAAAATTTCAACCGAAAAATGAAATATTATAAAACCGGATGAGCATAGTGATAAAAAAAGGAAGTGTCTATTGGCACAAAAAAACGCGAGAAAACGCGATACGCGAAATACAGCGTTGCAGATTATTTTATTGCGTTAAAAAAGCGATAAACGCGGATTGCGCTGTCAAGGCGATTTTGATTTCTGGCGGGTCACATCGATGTACTTCGTACACCGTCTTTGCGCGCGAAAATTCATAATATTCCGAATCATTCGAGTGACATTTTTTGACATTCGGCAAATCTGTTATCTGTGTTATCTTTCGTCGGAGTGATCTTTTCGCGCGCGATATGTTGAATATTGATATAAAATACAGATGTAAATAGCGAAATGACGCGAATAACGAGAGTATCAAACTTGTTTTTTTGTAACGCAGTACTTTTTGACATGCGATATGTGGGGATTTATGAGTCCCCTAATGTCAAATGTTCACATTTTTCAAACGAAATGATTCCAAGTGTATATCTGTATTAATTAAAGCTGAGGTTACTGAATAAAAAGGAAATTAGGGAAAAAATTGCCAAACCGTTTGTTACACTGAACATCTGACTCTCGCTCTCAATGTTATTATACCTAGTATTGTGTACAAATTGAACATCCTTATTTGTAAACCTGAACCTATTAGTGCACATTTATCCTTTTGAATCGATTCAAGTTTCTATTAGACTGGGAGAGATTAGGGAAAAACCGAGTATTGGCAAAAAGTATGCAAATGCAATCATTTTTGTAAACTTTATGTATTTATTTATTTGGTATCGGGCAACAATTGGTAAGTACTTTTATATATACATATATATATATATATATATATATATATATATATATATATATATATATATATATATATATATATATATATATATATATATATATATATATACAGGATGTTAATACTAAGTTGTAACACCCGAAAATGGCAGTTAGAACTCATCGAAACAAACAACTTTTCTTTGTAAGTTTCTAACTTTGACAACTTGCGGATCACGCTAAAAAAAATTGTAGACTCAATTTGAGTTATTGCCAATACAATTTTCTCATTTTCCTATGAAACCCTTATAAGTTGACATGGTGCAAAGTTATGAAGTTTTCACATTAACCTGCTAACACCGAAGAAATGTTCGCGAGGTATCGCGAAATCTGGCGGAGCATTCCGCGGGTCAAAATTTGTCGTCTCATCAACATGCGAGAGCGTTTTGCAGAAGTGCGTAGGCAACGCGGAGGAAACACGCGATACTGAACATGACATTCTGTGATACTTTAAATTTCAAATGCTCATAACTTTGGATCCAATCATCGTAGAAATTTGTTCTCTTTTGAACTTTAAGGGTAATTGTGTGAACTTTAATGTCCTTGCCTTGAATATGGTCTACAATTTTTTTGGCAATCCGTGCAAGTTGTTAAAGTTGAACATTTTTTTCAGTCAAAAACTGTTTTTTTCTATGGTTGTTTACGGGACATGAGATGTATCGAATGTGGCTTTCAGGGACACCATTCGAAAGAGGAGACTTTGATCTTTTTAAAACTCAAAGTATTATTGATTTTGGGTCCAATGCAACCGAGTTATCATGGTTTGAAAAATTTTCGTCATCAAAAAAATGTTCCCCTAATTTTTTCCTCGAGTAAATTAGGGGAACATTTTTTTGATGACGAAAATTTTTCAAACCATGATAACTCGGTTGCATTGGACCCAAAATATATATATATATATACAGGGTGAGTCATCGAAATGCCCGTCGTCGATATCTCCCTTGTCGTTAAAAATAGAGCATAAATTTATCAACAGAATTTTTCGTCTACTCAAGGAGCATAACTCAAAATTATTTTCATATATACAGGGTGTTGCATAACGACTTGACAATAATTGTTCGTCTTTTTTTAAATGAAACACCCTATATATTTTTATATATTTTGAATTGTATTTTTTTTACCTAGACGAAAATATAAGTTTCATTTTCGTTTTCCGCGGCGTTGCCAAGTTATTCAATTTTTTCTCTAAAAAAAGCCGAATACGTATTGTTTTATAAAGGCGTACTGAAGATATTTTAATAGTAAAAATTAAGAATTTTTTTTCTGTACAGCTGTAACTATACTTTTTGTTCTGACATAACTTTTTTTTAATGTTATTATACAGGATGTTCAATACAGAGAATCAAATTTACTCAATTTCAAATGGCTATAACTCGTATTTGTCAAATGGAACACCCTATATTTTATTATTCTGTTGTGTGTATTTTTGCATCTTCTTATGTTATAAAGGGTGTCCTATGCCTAAAAACATTAATTTAATTAATTTCGAAATTAATTCCTTAATCCCTTCCACTACATCAAAACCTTTGTTTTTTTTCCAAATATTTTCTACTTTCCGCAAAATAGCAATCTTTTCTTTGGACGGTGCTTCGCATACATTCGCCTCCAATGCTAATAGCATTTGCCGCTTCTTGTACAAATTCCAAACACTGTTTGTTGCTACAGGCAAACTTAACTTATTTCTTTCGACAATAGAAACATTGTTTCTATCGTGCCAGGATCTGAACTGTTGAAGTGACTCGAGTCGCGTAGAAAAGTACTCATTGCAGGCGAGACTACCAATATAAACCAGATTTTTGAACACGCTATTCAATTCGGCGCGCAGTACAGAATCACATGAATCTACTGGTTTCCCTTTTGGTATTATCGGTTTTTGGGAGGTCTCGTCTTCGTTTACTTTTACAACTGCCTTAAAACTATCAACGCAATACTGTTTTTTCCACCTCGCAGCGCACAATTGCTCACAGAACAAGGGTTCTTCAAAGAAATGTCTGGTTGCGAATATGTGCCGGCACGGCAACAACATGTTTTGGCCCTGGGCACACGTACACGAGATTAAGTCACAGGTAACCAGGGTGCCCTCCAATCGATACGTACATGTTTTGGTTTTTGAATCATGAGAAATTTGTTAGGCAGCTTAACGGAAATATGTGGACACATTGGACAAAAGCACCATTTTTTTACAAAGTAATCATACCCAAAGCTTTTAATTTTGGGTAGGATCCACTTTCCCCACCACCCACACGGCGATTATCTTAAAAAAAGATCGTTAAAATGTCACTTTTCTCAGTTTTACCTAATTATGTCAAAAAATGTTCGTTCTACCAAAATTACTTCAAATACAAAATTATAGAGCATAATTCTCTACAGAAAAGGTACTTAACGATTTGCAGGTAAGTGGCACGATTTTCGAGAAAATCGTGAAAATATATTTCAATCATTTAACACCAAATCGAAATTTTGTCTCCTTACACGAAAACGACTGTTATTTATTACCGGATAAAGATATCGAATCTAGGTTTCTTGCATTGCATTCTCCAAACATGCTTAAATGAGGTATATTATTCTTATAAAAATTTGAGTGCCTTAGTTAAGCCAAAATTTTAAGATATTCTTAGAGATAAAGTAAAGAAATTTTAGCTTTTCTTGTATTTTTTGTGTTTTATGAACTGTAACTTCTAAACAAAATAAATATTGATTTCCGGATTCTTTCATTAAATTCTACGAACATTTCTTTATTAGATACATTATTTGAAAAACTTATGGGAGTCTTAGTTTAGCCAAAATTTCAATTTTTTTCGAGAGGGAAAATTGATAAATTTCAACATTTTTCGTATTTATTGTGTTTGATGAACTGTAACTTCTGAACGGATAAAGATATTGATTTCCGGTTTGCTGCATTATATTCTACGGACATTTTTTATAAATTTCATTATTTTAAAAACTTATGAGAGTCTAAATTGAGTCAGTATTTTAATATTTTTTTCCGAGGGAAAATTGATAAATTTCAACATTTTTCGTATTTATTGTGTTTGATTCTGTAACTTCTGAACAGATAAAGATATTGACATTTTTGAATTAGGTAAAATATTTTGAAAACTAAGTTTAGCCTTACTTTAGCAAAAAGTTTTTTTCCGAGAAAAAATTGAAAATTTTCTTAATTTTTCGTACTCTCTGTTTATTGAACTGTTACTTTTGTCTTATTGGTTCTGGTAGAAACCTAGAACTTTTTAGGTTTCTAATGGATTTTACATCTTTCTAATAATGTTACGGTAGCCTTTTTACCTCCCGCCTCATATTCTATAAGGGAGGAATTGTGATGGGTCAAAATATTCCAGTGTAAGTTTTTAGTGGATAAGCACGTTTTAGGGTCGCTAGAGTAAGAATTTAACATTTTAGAGATGATGTCTGTGTGTGTGTGTGCGTTCGTTCGTTCGTATGTTACAATTTTTCGGTCACGATAACTCAAAAAGTATCAAACATGAAAATTTCAAATTTTGTATTTAAGGTTTTAATACGATTCTTAAAAGCCCAATATAATTTTGGTTTCAATCTACAAACCGGAAGTAGTACTTTTTAAAAATATTTCTATAAATGATAAATTTATTAACGGATTAATCGGCAAGAAAGGGCATGAGATATTAAAAAATACTCATATGTAGTTGTTAATTGTATTTTATTCCAATATTTCGCAACCAATTTTGGTGCTTCATCAGGGAAACTAAAACGGTTACAAATGTAAATTTTGTAAGGTTAACAATATTAAATTGATACTTACAATAATTATAACATATAAACAATTTTACAAAGTTTCTGTAGTTTTCAATTTTTGCAAAAATACAAAGTTAATATAGATTAATTACATTTAATACAAACACCATGCTGTTACACGAGGTTAGTTTGGTAACCCACAAGTGAAACATCGAGTTGTTAGTTTGCAGCAAAGATACTAACCTCAACAAGAAGAAGAAGAGCCAATTCGAAACTGCCATTGTTGATAGGCGCCAAAATTTAAAAAGTTTTTAAAAGGTAAGAATAAATGGCACTTAAATTGTTTGTGTCATTTTTATAGTTTAAAGTATTTTCTTGGTTACTTTGAATGTGACACATTTCAAGAAAAATACGTTTTTTGTAGTTGGAAGTTTCATCGTAGTTAATGAGATGTTTAGATTCTTTAGCATGAAGTGCTAGAGCACATTGATTATTATCGTTTAACTTTTTTTCTCCTTGCTGATGCTGATATACTCTTTTACACAATTTTTGTGATGTATGACCAATGTAGAATTTATTACAACCACTACAAGGTATTTTGTAAATAATGTTGGATTGTTGAAAGATTGGTGTAGGATCTTTAAGTTTAGAGTAGAGTAAGCTTACAGTTTTCGTATTTTTTTGAGCAAAAACTAAATGTTTCTCGTTCTTGAACAAACCCATCAAACCAGGTGTGAGTTCAGGTATATTCGGTAAAGACACATAAATTCTACGTTCAGGTTCATTGCTATTACTGTCAACTTTTAAATTCATTAAACAAATTGTTGTACTCAACTAGTACACCAAATTTAAAACTATGATCTCTTTTCGTACCCTTCAAAACGTTTTTAGGCAAAAACACGTCCAACTTTGGCCATGTGTATCCAGTTGGAAAAAATTTGTCGACTCGATCCACGGAAAAGGCATTGCAATTTGTTCAATTACCTGTGCAGGACCCAAAGAACGAAGTTCCTACGACGATTTTGCACAAAGTTATGGGCGTTTGAAAAAAGTGCATTTTGTGTTTTTTTGACTCATAAAACGGCAGTTTTTTTGACGAAAATTTTTTTTTCTACAAACACTATTAAAAATTAAACTTTTAACACGGCCTACTGCTGTTAAAAATGCAATATTATAAGACGGCGTGTTTAAAGTGAACTGTCAATCACTTTTAACGTGCGTTAAAAGTAAACTGCCAATCACTTTTAACGCACGTTAAAAGTAAATTTCATCTCTTAATAAACAACTCTCAATTTTTATTGAATTCATAGACTACGTGTTTCATTATATTACTATATAAATATCTTTTGTTACTGAACTGTCAAAAATAATTAAATAAATTATTTCTTATATTAAAATATAAAACGATGTTTGTAGAAAAAATAGTGTATGATATACGTGTTAAAAGTGCTTTTATTTTGTTCGAAGGGTTACGCCACTCCGCTTCGCGTCGTGTCCTAAACTTCCCGTCTCACAAAATAAAATGTCACTTTTAACACTTATATCATAAATAACTATTTCACGAATGAAATTTTCTTTGAAAATTTTTAATATTTTAGGCAATTTGAGTTATTCATACGAAATATCCAATTTCATTTTTAAAGAAGTAAGCAAATCTTACGAGTTTAAAGTTTAAATTTTCAAGATATTGAAGGTCTGCTTACAGGTCTGTAAACTTTAAACTCGTGAGATTTGCTTACTTCTTTAAAAATGAAATTGGATATTTCGTGTAGAGTAATTTGGTTGAAAAGTGACTGAGTTATGTGCGAAAAACCAAAAAATGCCCTTTTTAAAAAAAATCAATAACTTTGTGCCAAATCATCGTAGGAACTTCGTTCTTTGAGTCCTGCACAGGGAATTGAACAAATTTTAGTGCCCTTTTGTTGGATCAAGTCAAAAAAATGTTTAAATTCCGTACCCATCCTCAAAGTTGGACATTTGTAAAATTTAAATTCTATTTTTTGCACATGATTGCTAGAGAGGGCGGAGGGGGTTGCGCTTAAGTTTGCATGCATGACTTTAAAGTAGATACTTCAAAGTTTCTCGCCCTCGAAGATTCATCTATATCGATTAAAAATACACCGAGTTATGGCAATTTGAAAATGGTCGATATTTTTACGAATTTCAAGTGTTTCATTTTTTTCCGGCAGTATATTAACAAAATTATATTAAAACTAAAACTAAATATATCTGAAAAATATACAAAATAGGTTTCTACGTTTTATGTATTGTTTTATTAAGGTTATCTGGGTTAAATTATGGGCTATATTTTAATATAATTTTAACTATTGTACTTACAATATTTGTACAGATTAAAGGTGCTTTTATTTTACCCACTTTTACCACATTCAAATATCTTCGAACTTGACCAGGAGACCAGGACATACTCGTATACACACTTCTAACTACCGAACGTAATATTACAAAACTAATATCTGGCAGATCTTGAAAAGAAAAAACATTTAATAATTAGTATCTTGTTGTTCTTTATGCAAAGCTAGGTTTGCTTAATGGGACCGTTAGCGCAAAGCTTAGCATAGGTGGCAGCAGGGAGCTAGTTTCCGAAGTACGTATTACACGATACATACATAAGTAAAAATAAGAAGACGTACGTATAATGTTACTGCGTGTAATTATGTCTTCTCTGTTGAAGTTTATACAACAATACCTGTGCCAATACTACAATTATTATAACCATGTCATAATTATTAAAGTCGGAAAGTCGAAGAGTTAAAAAATATTTGTTTCAAAGAGGTGCCAAAACATCTTGACGAAAAACAGAATTAATAGAAAGGTTACTTGAAATTTAATTTGTATAATAGTTATTTTAATACATAATTCAATTGTAGACTGCATCTTTTTTTTTAACTTCAAATTTGTCTCCTATGGTCGTTTAGGATTTTAGATCGCGAATTACTTTTGCCATTGCAGTGTACAATGCAGCATTCGCGCATTTTGACTTTCGTTGATTCGTTTCATACACAGCATATACACAGATTTGACGTTTCAAAGTCATTTGAAGGTTAAAAGGAATTAGCTCCCTAGCGAACCTATCGGGAGAAATATTGCGCTAACGGTCCCATTTCATGTTTAACTGATTGCATAATCTACTTACGTTAAGTGTTCAGTAGTGTTGGCATTATTTCTCGACCAAAACACAATAATTTTTGAAGATTATGTTCACTCTCTAACGGCTACCTGATACTTTTAGTTTTATCACTTTGCATTATTTCTCTCACTTCAATGACTATTTCTATTATAGGTGAGACCAGAGCTTGAAAGTTGACGTTTAAATCATTTTATGAATATGGCTTCTTTTCAAAATTTGGCCTTTTGTATTGTGATCTAGAGTAGCAGGTACCCATTCAAATAGTGGATTTGGAAATACCAGAAAAGCATTAATATATCTTTTTCAAAAGAGATAGGTCACTTTAATACCTGCAAAATGCAACAAGAACGAGACAGGGGTGCAATGAAAAATTTTCAAACAATTATTGAAGCAATCTAATATTGCAATTTCGTCAACAATAAACAATTAAAATTACAATCATTGTAGAGGAAGACGCCTGATGTAATTTAATAAAAGAAATAGGTAGTTGTCTTTGGAAAAAAATAAGTCAGTTTTGTCAGTTATAAATAAATGTGATTTTTGTATTGAATTGAGGAAATTAATTGTATTCAAGAAGTTATTTATTAAAGCTACAAATATATAAAGAATTGAGTGTGTAATTTAGTGTACGGGTAGTACTTATTTACATACGACGACACAACATTTGGCGACCGTGACAGGACGCGCGGTGAGCTGGTTAAATACGTCGACGACGGAGACGACTGTGTGATGCTACTGAATATTGAGCGCACAGCGAACTCCACTTCAGTTTCCTGTTGATCGCGCGGAAAATAGTTTTAATAAAAGACATTTTGATTTTCGGAATTCCAATTTGTTGAAACAAAATTCGTCATGGATGGACTAAAGAAACGTCGCACGGTTTTCCGTATTGAATTTACACGTGTGGCTAATCAATTTGAACAAGTTTTGAGTGATGCAGACTTTGATGTGACAGAAGCAGATTCGTTACGTGACGTCTTGCAACAAAAAATAGATGCACTCAAAGTTGTCGACGAAGAAGTTTTTAATTTGATGATGACTGGAAATGCCAGTGAAGAAGACTTGAACACCGAAATAAATGCTTGTGATGAATACATACTTAAATTTAATTTAAGTTCGATATAATAAATTCTTTGAAAGAAGTGAAGTACTATCACAAGGTGGTCGAGTTTTAAGCGAAGCTAGTCAAAGTACAACAAACTTGACAGGAAATCGAAGGTTTAAGCTTCCAAAAATTGAACTTACAAAATTCAGTGGTGATGTACGCGAATGGTTGCCGTTCTGGAGCCAATTCAAGAAAATCCATGAAGCTACTGATCTCGCACCAGAAGATAAGTTCCAATATTTATTATTAGCTACTAATCTTAACACAAGAGCGAGGGATTTGGTTGATAGTTTTCCATGCACTGCCGAAAACTATGGAAAGGTGATCAATAGTTTGAAGTCCAGGTTTGGCAGAGATGATCTTCTCGTCGAAGTGTACGTGAGAGAACTTTTGAAATTAGTTTTGAACAATGCTATGTCAAACTCATCAAGATGTAGCATTTCAACTTTATATGATAAAATTGAAACGCAATTGCGTGCTTTAGTAACTTTGGGAATAAATACAGACACATGTTCTGCAATGTTATACCCGCTGGTAGAGTCATGTCTGCCAGAGGAACTGTTACGTGTATGACAAAGATCAGCTGAATTCTCTGACAAACCTGATGCCACTCTAAAGAACAGATTAGATCGTCTTATGAAATTTTTGAAAGCAGAAGTTGAAGGAGCCGAACGTATCTCGCTTGCTGTAGAGGGTTTCGGCATAGGTAGTAATGATAATAAGCAGAAGAGGAATAAATCTAAGATTGTCGATCAGAGTATACCTACAGCTGCAGAATTAATTAATCACAATGTTTCAGAAAAATGCGTGTTTTGTGAAGGCAACCATCCTTCGAAGAAATGTCTTAATGCACAAAAGCTCTCCTTTGAAGAAAAAAAAGTACGCTGATGAAGAAGAGAGCATGCTTCCGGTGTGCAAAAGTAGGGCATTCAAGTCGGAGATATCGCGAACGTACAAAGTGTGTAATGTGTGGTGGACAACACATTGTTTTATTAAGTCCGAATGTGACGGTCAACCGGAACAATGAGATCAGGCCCGGGAAACTGAAATGGTGGCTGCGGGTACAGCGTTTTGTTTTTTGCTTTCATTACGCTTCCATGCAGGAGATGGCGACACCAGTATCATTTGCTCATTATGTTCCCCTTGTTTTCTCCCACACGTCACTCTAACAATGGAAGAATTAAATTCTTCGCGACTTCTGTAACTTGCTTACTTGCTACACCTTTGTCTCATATTAATTCTGCTGCAGTTTTTGTGTTATATTCTGTTATTTTGTGTTATTGTTAGTTACTTTGTATTATTGTTCGTTATTAGGTGTTATTGTTTGTTTCTTTGTGCTATTATTTGTTATTTTTGATTACCTATTTCTGTTGACGTTTACTTCAATTGGCAGACAAAACGAATATTTTATCCTATATAAAGCGCGAATGTGCACATAGAGTTGACTTTTCATTTTTGTGTTACGCATAAAGATTTATTTTCATAATGTACAAAAAAGAATAAAATTGTTATGCTTTAAATTTAAAAATCTTATATCCTTTGTCCTTTATTTGAGTTTTCTTAAAATATTGATTTGTATTTTTTATTTATATATTGATTTGTAGTTGAAGCAGATTTTTCATAAAATACTATTGAGTTCAAAAGTATTTTTTGAATAATCTGCTTCAACAACTACAAATAAATATATAAATAAAAAATACTATCAACAATCAACACCTATTGTAGGTAACGATTATACCGACTTAGTACGATTCCTATCTAAAATACTTATTTGGTCTGTGAATGAGATGAACATGACTGTCAGTGTCAACCGGAACAATGAGAAAAAAAATAAAACACAATTGTCACAGTCAACTGAAACTCATAATCAATTGTCACTGTCAACCGAAACCAATAATAATTTTGTACTGAAACTCGTGTATTTCTACAAACTTTGATCGTAAAGATACGTAGTGATAATGATGAAAAGAAGTACGTGCAATTATTGACACCGGATCGATGTTTTAAAACACGTGGCCCAAGAATTACATTATCAGCCTAAACGAACAGAGACCATAGTCCATGCGTTATTTGGAGGTACACAATCGACGGAACAACAGCACGCATGCTATGATGTGCGATTGCTAAGTTTAGATGGTAAATATGCATGCAGATTCGAAGCTTTGGATCAGCCTATTATTTGTAATGATATTCCGGCAATTTATTCTGGAGTTTGGATAAAAGAATTACAAGAAGCTAATATCTATTTGACAGACACTAAAGGCCGTCAACCAATCGCTTTACTGATAGGAGTAGATATCGCTGGAAAAAAACAAGTACTTCCCTGTGGGTTGATAGCCATGCAAACACTCTTAGGATGGGTGTTGGTGGGGAAGATACCTGGCGAACAGAAATCACAAAATACTACAATGATAGCGATGAACATGTTAAAAAGATACTTCAATTGCTGCATTGTGGGAATTAGATGTATTGGATTTTACCGACCCAGGCGAGAGGAAAGCCAAAGTGGAACTTGAAATGGCAGCTAAGCAGTTTTTTGAGGAAACTGTTTCGGTAACAAAAGAAGGAAGGTACGAAATCAAGTTACCCTGGATAGAGGGACATCCTCCACTGTCGTCTAATTATGTACTGGCTAAAAAAAGATTAGAATCTACCGATAACAAACTGCGAAACTCAAAATATTGGAAGAGATATGATGAAGTTTTTTCCGAATGGTTAGAAGAAGGTATAATAGAAGAAGTCCCTAATGAAGAATTAGATAGACCAGCACACTATTTACCACATCGACCGGTAATAAAAGAATCTAGTGCCACAACGAAAGTACGCCCTGTTTTTGATGCGTCGGCAATAGTAAAAGGTAAACTATCTCTCAATGACTGTTTACAGAAGGGAACCAATTTGTTAGAGCAAATACCAATTCTTCTACTTTGGTTTGGAAGAGGTCAAATTGGAATAACTTCTGACATCAAGAAAGCGTTTTTGCAAATTAGTGTAACTCCGAACGACAGAGATTTCTTGCGTTTCTTATGGAAGACAATTGAGGGTGATGAGAAAACATTTCGTCACAGAAGAGTTGTTTTGGGGTAAATGCTAGCCCATTTCTTCTTGACGCGACTATTGAACATCATCTAAAACAGTGTTTACTAAGATGTGAACAAGGAAACAACACTTATTTTAAACAAACAATTGAGATGTTATTGAGAGGGTTTTATGTAGACAATTGTGTCACCAGTGTACTGAATACAGAGGAACAAAATAATTTTATTCTTGAAGCTACCAAGTTAATGGCAGAAGCCAAGTTTGAATTACGAGGATGGGAATATACTGGGAAAATCAACGATGAGAACTCAAATATATCACTCTTGGGTATGACTTGGAACAAAATGGCTGATACGCTCGCCATTAGCTGCATTAAAGGTGATAAATACGAAACAATAACTAAAAGGGTCATTATGTCTTTTGCTCAGAGAATTTTTGATCCAATAGGATTTACCAGCCCTGCAACACTCTTTCCTAAATTATTATTGCAAAAGATGTGGGAAGAAAAAATCGGGTAGGATGTAGAAGTCAAAGAGGAAAACAAGAAGTTATTTGAAAAATGGAAACTACCCTTTTTATTTAAAATCGAAATTCCTCGGATAAATATAAATGTAAAAGAAGAACAGAACCTTACACTACATGTATTTTGTGACGCAAGAAAGGTAGCATACGCTGTTGCAGTTTTCTTGAGAATAGAAAGTAAAAGCATTGTTAAAATTCAGCTACTCCAAGCTAAGGCTAGAATTGCGCCAACTAAAACAATGTCAATTCGAAGATTAGAACTGATGCCTGCTACTATTGGAGCGCGTCTTGGTTCACATATACAGGAAACGTTAAATAATATAAATATTTTTTATTGGTCGGATTCTACTACTGTACTCAGCTGGATTAAGAAAAGTGAGGATTGGGATATGTTCGTCGGGAATAGAGTACGTGAAATAAGATCTCTCACATCAATGGATGACTGGAGACATGTTCCTGGAGAGCTTAATCCTTCTGATCTTCTGTCGAGAGGGTGCTTTCCCAAGAAACTAGCTGAATCTAAATGGTGGGAGGGTTCTAGTTGGCTGTATGAAGCCTTAAGCAAATGGCCTCAGAAAGAACTTGGTGATTATGATGAAGAGGAAGTCATCAAGGAGAGGAAGAAGAAAGTTGTCTCGTCTATGTTAAACACGAGAGATACTAGTCGTCTTTACAAATACTTCTCAAAATATGACGACAATGTAAGATTGATAGCTTGGATATATAGATTTGTGTATAATTGTAATAATAAGCACAAACCAAAACAAGGCGAATTATCCGTAGAAGAAATAAACCATGCGGAAAATAAATTGATATGGGTAATTCAACGAGAATCATTTTCCGAAAAGGATTAGCAACAGGATTAACAGGTTAGCAACTTTGAATGTTTTAAAAGATGACGAAGGAGTTTTACGTTTAGGATCGAAGATTTCCAGGAAAATTGATGAACCTAGTTTTTGTTATCCTTACGTTTTACCAGGAGAACATCCTGTAGTAAACAAACTAATTTATGATACTCACGTGAATTCCAGTCATGTGGGAATAAAAGGGCTTCAGACTATACTACGAGAGCGATATTGGATCCTGGGAGGGCGTCGCATATTACGGTCAATCATTTCAAAATGTACTAAGTGTAAAAGATACACCGCAAAGAGACTTGAGACAATTACGCCTGCCTTACCTTTAGATCGTATCAGAGAAGCCGCTTGTTTTCAAGTAACAGGTATAGATTTTGCTGGGCCGCTATACTTACGAAATGACAAGAAAGCCTGGATATGTCTTTATACCTGTGCTATCTACAGAGCCGTGCATCTGGAAGTGGTGTCTACATTATCTACTGCTGGTTTTATACAAGCATTCAGAAGATTTGTAGCGAGACGTGGAAGACCACGTATCATTTATTCAGAAAACGGCACAAATTTTGTTGGGATTGAAAATGTCTTCAATCAACTAGATTGGGAAATAATTAAGAAGTATAGTTCCGAACAACGAATATCTTGGCATTTTAATCCCCCTTCGGCTCCTTGGTGGGGAGGCTGGTGGGAGCGTTTGATAGGTATACTAAAACAACTTTTACGAAGAGTATTGGGACGTGCCCGTCTCAACGGTGAAGAACTTTACACGATTTTGTGTGACTGCGAGGCAGTAATTAATGCGCGTCCGTTGACGTATGTATCTAATGAATCTGAAGATTTGGTTCCACTGACACCTACTATGTTTTTGCGCGAACTTCACGAAAGTGGTGTGCCTGATTGTGACTTGGCGGATAGTTTTGCATTGAATAGACGTTACCGATATCTACAGAAAATAAGAGAAGATTTGCGAAAAAGATTTCGGAGCGAATATTTGGGACAGATACGTCAAACAATAAGATCAAAGAATTCGCGTAATATGACCGTAAATGAAATCGTGTTAGTGGGCAACGATAACAGTAAACGATTGGACTGGCCGCTGGGTAAAGTGGTCGAACTATTGACAGGCAAAGACAATAAAGTACGGTTAGTTCGCGTCCAAACACAGCATGGGCAAGTGTTACGACCGATTCAGCGTATTTACCCGTTGGAATGTTTGGAGCTTCCGGTAGCAGACCACATCGATTACAAAGGAGAAGACATCTGAGAAAAAAATCTCCAGAACCCTCACTGATTTACAAGAAAGAACAAGGTGTAGCTGATGAAAAGATGTCACGATATGGACGAAAGTTAAAAGCGCCAGATAGGTTAATTTTTTTGAATTGCTTAAATTTGTTAAGCATCACGCGTCTATAGATTGTGTGAGACACTAGTCTTAATAATTGCCTAGTTCTCAGGTGGGAGAATGTTGAGGAAGACGCCTGATGTAATTTAATAAAAGAAATAGGAAGTTGTCTTTGGAAAAAATAGGAAGTGGTCTTTGGAAAAAAATAAGAATAAAAATAAGTCAGTTATGTCAGTTATAAATAAATGTGATTTTTGTATTAAATTGAGGTAATTAATTGTATTCAAGAAGTTATTTATTAAAGCTACAAATATATAAAGAATTGAGTGTGTAATTTAGTGTAAGGGTAGTACTTATTTACATACGACGACACAACAATCATTAACAATTTTTATACATCTATATCTGAATCATCGCTACAAGAATCGTCGGAATTTAAATTTATTATTAACGGATTAATAATTGTCCTACTTTCAGCACTTAAATATTCAAATTCTATTTCGTTGATTCATCAATTTTTTCAGTTTCATCTTTTGTCTCACTGACTCTTTACATAATTCAAAACTAAATTCATTTTTTTTAATCGCACTTAATGACTCTAATGTGTGAACTATGTTTTTTTCATAGTCTTCATAAATTCTTCTTTGTAAAAATCTATCTATTTTTGTAGACCCAGAATCACATCGAAGTTATCTCTTCTTTGTAGGCGTGCCTCGTTGTATTACAGATTTAATCGTGCTTATGGAAACCTGAAAATGCAAAAAATTGTTATTCAAGTATTCTAGTATGCACTGTACTTACTTAAAAAAATGGATAATGTTAGTATTTTGTATTATGTGCTGTTAAGAATATATTCATTTTTTGTACCTATTCCAGAATATTTTTCATTGTATCGAGTATAAAAAATTTTATGCTCAGAAATATATTCTAATTTTTTACACATACCTGTAATAAATTGGACGTTCTAGATATGGCATATGATGTTATCAGTTCCTTCTGTCCCTGACGTTGTATAACAGTTTAAAACCATTATTTGTCCATGTTCTTGTAAAAATGGTTTGAAAGAATTATATTCATTCTTTTCATTATCACTGGAAACCCACGGTTGCCACATTTTTAATATTAAAAAAAAACGCACACAAACTATCGTTCTGCCCGAAACTTCGGAAATGATGATCGCGTATTTATAGTACAGTAAAATTAGACGAAAAAACAGCCAAACCCCGAAATAAAAAAAAACAAAGGTCTGAGTGTTTCAAATAGTTTATTACTCTTTGCTGTAAATATGGTAAAAAGTCTCCGCCGCCAGACTGTCGGGTTTGGGTGAGGAAGAGGGGGAAAGGTGCCAAAATCGTATGTTTTCTCAGTTTTTCGCTAATTTCTCGGAAATCGTACTACGTAGAGTAAAAATTTTCGAAAAAAAGTTGTAGAGAATAAAATTTACTACAACATTGGTATTAAAAAATAATTTCTCCGATCAATAGTTCAAAAGATACGGCCGAAAGAAAAAGGAACGCTTTTTAAAAATTTAATGATGGCATTACTTTATGTCATAATATACAAAAACGACAGTAACTTTTCAACACATTAAAATATTGACTTCCGGTCTAAAGCATTCAATTCATAAGACTATTTTCTATCTACAATACAAGTTTTAAAATTTTGGAAGCCAAGTTTAGCCAAAATATAAACAAAAAATAATTATTTTTTTGTATTTTCTTAAATTATTGTGTTTAATCAGCTCTAATTTCTGAATGAATTAAACTTTCGGTTTTCAGCATTGAATTCCTGAGACTTTTTGCTATAAGGTACATTATTTAAAAAATGGTTTAAAGAACTTTGTTGACCTGAAATTTTAAGTTTTTCTCCGAGAGAATATAGTGAAATTTTAGTTTTGTTATAAATTATTGTATTTAATCAGCTCTAAATTCTGAACTAATTACGATATCGAATTTCGGATTTCATTATTGGATTTCTGGGACGTTTTTCTATAAGAAACAATATTTTTTAAATCTTTTTAAGGTATGTGACGACCTAAAATTTAAAGTTTTTCTCCGAGAGAATATAGTGAAATTTTAGTTTTGTTATAAATTATTGTACTTAATCAGCTCTAACTTCTGAACGAATTAAGATATCAACTTTAGGATTTCAGCATTGGATTTCTGGGAAGTTTTTCTATAAGAAACAATATTTTTAAAATCTTTTTAAGGTATGTGACGACCTAAAATTTGAAGTTTTTCTCCGAGAGAATATAGTGACATTTTAGTTTTATTATAAATTATTGTACTTAATCAGCTCTAACTTCTGAACGAATTAAGATATCGATCCGGATTTCAGCATTGGATTTCTGGGACGTTTTTTTATAAGAAACAATATTTTTAAAATCTTTTTAAGGTATGTGATGATCTAAAATTTAAAGTAAGTTATAACAAAACTAAAATTTCACTATATTCTCTCGAAGAAAAACTTAAAATTTCAGGTTACCAAAGTTTTTAAAATTATTTTTGAAATAATGTACCTTATAGCAAAAAGTCTCAGGAATTCAATGCTGAAAACCGAAAGTTGATATCTTGATTCATTCAGAAATTAGAGCTGATTAAACACAATAATTTATGAAAATACAAAAAAATAATTATTTTTTTTAGTTTAAATTTTGGCTAAACTAGGATCTCCAAAATTTTAAAAATTGTATTGTAGATTGAAAATAGTCTTAAGAATTGAATGCTTCAGACCGGAAGTCAATATTTCTAACCAAAGGATTAAATACCATTTGAGACAAACTGACCATTATTAACGGTAAAAGTTAGAAACTTTTTAATACATTCCTGATAATCCTCGAAACTACCTGTAAAGTTTCCCAGTGGAATTAAGTACAATCATGCTAATAATTTTCTTGGATTTTCAAATTCACTATTTGAATGGGTACCTGCACAAACCCTTCGTATCTTAGTGTTTCTCACAATTTTGCTCCTCTAGATCACAATACATAAAGGTCAGATTTCTTTCAAATTTAAGTTATAGGCCAAATTTTGAAAATATACCACATGCATAAAATGATTTAAACGTCAACTTTCAAGCTCTGGTCTCACTATACTTACTTGGTCTCTTCCTTGTTTATTGCAGATATCAGAAAAATTTAACATTTTCATCGAGTAAGTTAAGTTCGTTTAAGAATGTCAGATATAATTTTTTTATAATTATTACATTACTTTTCTGAATTTAAATGTAAGAATGTCAGAAATATATTCGTCATATAAAGGGATTGGTATCAAGTACCTTTATCACATCTGGAAATAAAATTCTTCAGTATGAGTTCAATGTTAAACAAAATTTGTTTTGGACCCTTTTTGTAGAAAATTTAAAGATTTTAAAAAAAGTATTTGACTATTTTCTCGTAAGAGTGACTGTTATCGAATAAAATTTTTAAAAAACTGTTTTTTTTTCAAGTTTTTGGCCGCAATTTTTCAAAATAACCACTGTGTGGGCGAAAGTGGATCCTACCCAAAATTAAAAGCTTAGGGTATAAGTATTTTGTAAAAAAAAATTGGTGCTTTTGTCCAATGTGTCCACACCAAGCCAAAATTGACGTTAAGCTGCCTAACTACGTCAATATAGGTGTAGGCAGCAACCCAAAATCTTTGGTTTTAACTGTGCACACTTCCATTGCTATAATTTTTTTTTAAAACCTGCTTGTTACCTTGAAAACTAGACCAGCATTACCCAAGTATGCAAAGTATGCTATGCGGTCGCCAACTAACTGTGCACTAACTGTGCAGACCGATGAACGCCCTCCCGAGAACTGTGCAGTCACCTAAAGTGAACCATATGAACTGTTCACTAAACGCCACTAGAGATTTTGAATATCTCGTAGTGGTGATGCTATATTCACGCTAGCATCACCAGATCGCGACATGGTCGTCAACTAACTGTGCACTAACTGTGCAGACCGATGAACACCCTTCCGAGAACTGTGCACCTTTCCTTGAATGACTTTTTAACACGTTTTATGGGTGATGCTATGATTTTAACTGTGCACACTTCCATTGCTATAATTTTAAAAAACCTGCTTGTTGCCTTGAAAACTAGACCAGCATCACCCAAGTATGCACAGTTCGCTATGCGATCGCCAGCTAACTGTGCACTAACTGCAGACCGAAGACCAACCTCCTGAAAACTGTGCACTAACTGTGCAGACCGGCGACCATCCTCCCGAAAACTGTGCACCTTACCTTAAGGGCGCTCTGTAAATCTCAAATATGTCAATTTTCACTGGAAATATCTATGATTTCAAATTTATTATAATTGTTTTTTATTTATTGCTAACATCAAATTATTGAAATTTTAAAGTTTTAGTTTTAATATATTCAATAAAAATCTGATTATCTTGATTATTATTGATGTTACTAATAAAACTGATTTATTTTTTTATTTTGCTGTTAAAAATTAATTTAAAAAATCAATACATTTGAAATGATAGCATCTTGCAGAGAAAATCGACGTATTTGAAGCTTTTCGGTAAGCATTTTTATCTCAAAATTGAATTTTTAAAATTAATTTTTGACAGCAAAATAAAAAATCTGACGTGGACACCACATGACTTCCTTGTACGCTTATTAAACTGTTCATACTTTTCTTAATAACTAAAATGTTGAATAATATAAAAAAATCTGACGTGGCCACCACAAGACCTCCCGCCATACCTACTTTACTCTTGTAACTTATTATACAAATATATTAATATATAAGTACTACTACTACTGCCACTATACTCACAAACATATTTTAGTCATTTTATTTAAACTGCAGAAGAAGATATAAAGCATATTTTACTATTGTCACTGTCATGTCATAATCATATATAATACCACTAGTGTTCCAAGTTATGTCGACAATTTTTGTTGCTGTATCACGAATGGTTATTACGCTTGATTGAAAATTGCACGAGTGCGTAGCACGAGTGCTATTTTCTTAAGCGTAATAATCATGAGTGATGCAGCCACAAAAATTGTCTACATAACTTGGAACACGAATGGTATTCGGAGGAAAATTCACCGAATAAAAATGTATTCTTTCTTTATGAAAATGATTTATAAATAGCTTCACTTCCATTACAACAGTTACAACAATAGAATTTTGATTAATAAAGATATATTCAATTGTTTAAAATTGTCGATTGGATCACTAGTGAAAATTGTCGAAAAATTATGTCGCTGCGAGCACTAGTGATAAATTGTCGAAAAAATTCGTTTCCATTGGTGGAAAATTTATAAATCCTCAAAACTGATTGGTCAATTTTTGACAGATGACACATGAGTTGAATTGTCATTTAAATTTTACGTAGTAACAAATGTTAATCGATCATGGACTACAAGATACCGAAATATTAAATTATAAATATATACTTTAATTATTCTTAAATGATACCAGATACAAAAATATTTATAAAATACCGATTGTAGGTAATAATAACATAATCTTTCATTTAAAATAAAAAAAATTGTTATATATATAATACCACTAGTGTTCCAAGTTATGTCGACAATTTTTGTTGCTGTATCACGAATGGTTATTACGCTTGATTGAAAATTGCACGAGTGCGTAGCACGAGGGCTATTTTCAAATACATTCAAGTTGTAGTTGTAGTCTGGTCATTAAATTCGAGGTTACGATGCTTTTTGTACTCACTACTATACTATGTCCATCGAACACATAGAGTAATAAAACTAGTAGGCAGAGCCAAAACTGCGCAGTACAATGTGCGCAGAAGTAGGCTTTACAAGCAACAAATTTTAAAAAGCAGAAAAATTAAATAGTTTTATTTGAAATAAATATGGAAGAATTATATATTTTATCATTTATGTATAACATAATTTTAAAAGAAATATGAAGTACAATTTTTATTTACGAACGATTTTTTTGATGGCCGATCTCAGAAGTTGAGTTTGCCTAGCAGTGTAAAACTGGCTTACCAATAGCAATACCGTATTTCAATTTCGCGCACATTTGTAGGAGCATCTACTCTATCTCTGTTCGGTGGACATAGAATACCAACAGATGGCGCGCTGCACACAAGTTTTATTTTTAAATATTGGCGGTTTTCGGTGGTCTTCACTAATTATAATTCCCGGAAGTAACACTTTATAAACTAAATTTTATTATTTTAAAGATGATTTTACTCTGAAATGTCTAGCAAGACCAGTGTTATTTGCATTTTTCCTGATTGACTGCACTGGGAAATTGACATTTCCGATTGTCAATTACGTGTTTCATATGTCACTTCCTAGGTGATGAGTACAAAAATGCCTTTTTAACACTTTGAATGGGTTACTATGGAAATGAACACGTAATTATGTCAGGCTTGAACCGTGCAGAAACTCAAAAACTTTGCATTAAACTATGCACGCTTTCATTGGATTTCAAGTAGAATATGGTAGAAAGGTAGTTGCAAAAACAGCTGCTGTGCTGTTATTCACGTTAATTCAGAAAGGATTCTAAAATTAATTTGGAAAATATGTTATGCATTGATCATTTAACTTAATTTTTTAAATATTTTAGTGGTTACAGAAAAAATTATTGTATGCACAGGATTGATAACAGAATTTAGTTCTTGGCGCTATTATAACCCTCCGCTTCGCGTCGATAAACAAACATCACACCATGAATTTTGTATTTGATATAATCACATTGACAAAAAAAATTAAAGTATTAGTGCAATTTTATTTCCTCGATCTGTGTAACAGAGGGAAGTATTGTAATCGTGATTTTTTTAAGTTCGAGATTTTGGTGAATATTCACGTTTTAGACACTACTTTACCTAAAAAATATAATTTTAAAAAAACTCGGTCTGCCACACTGTCACTCTGTCTGGATGTTGCATAACTTAAAAACACGTTGGAATTTTGGTTTGGACTGAAATTTTACATTTAAGATCTTGAATTATACTAGAAAATTTAAACTAGTAACGTAAATGAAACATCATGGCCTGTGGAGTTGAAATGGGAATTATCCACACGCGGTCTAATGCTCACGCCGTCGAATGCCATGTTGTTGAATTGTCTCCTCCACAATGGCAAACAGCAAAACAAGTTACGCTAGGCACTAATAAATGGCGCTCCTTGTGGCAGTCCTACGTGACGTATAGTTCACCTCTTTTGGTTATCTTTTTAACAATTGCGGCAGACGACAAATTAAGTCATAATTTTTTTTATTTTAAAAGTCATATTTAAATTTTTTTATATCGTGGTACTGTTGTGGATTGTCGTGATTTCTCGTTAATTTTCGTGCTAACTCGAACTGCGAAGGACGATGCATAATTTGACATTCGAGCAATCCATCACAGTCAATTTTGTGTTTGTTATACCACCAAAGTATTAGTAGGTAATATGTTGTGATATTTTGATTGAAATAATTATATTTACAATGGATTTATTTGAATTTGATTGAATAAAATTATCCTATTAATTTTTTTTTGCGATTTTGGGCTACAATTAGTGTAATAGTTGACAACATTGCGTTTTAAAAAGCTGGCAACCCCGAATTTTAAGTTCAGTTCTAGTTTTAAAAGCATTAAACAAATTAATTTCAGTCAATTTCTTGTAATGTCTACAGCGCCATCTATTAGTGTCTTGTGTGACTTGCTTCGCTATTTTTCATTCATTGTGAAAGAAAAACAATTCGACAATATTGCATTCGACGGCGTGGACTTGACATCGTGGTTTAAGGCGGCGTGTGTCACGCATTCTTTAAAGTGTATCCTCTGAAGTGAGCCATGGAGAAGAGACATGGTAAAAAGAAAAGAGCAAAGAAGAACGATGAGGTTTGTGAAAATTAGGATTTCACCAAGACAAGAATCTTGCGTAAAAGTCCAATTTCTTGTCTTGTTTTGTACTATGAAGCAAGAAATAAAAAATCTCTTGTCTTGCTGATTTCTTGCTACATAATTTCTTGTCGTGTCTTGCAATTTTTGCTTTCTTGTTTTTGAGAAATTCCCGTATACTACAAATAATTTTGTTTTACATCTTATATACTGTTTTTATAGGTAGTAATTATAATGTGTTTAATAATATTTTCCGTTGATCGTTTATTAATGAGTATCATTAATGTAAAAAAATCATATATTAATGGGTCATTGCATGATTTTTTATTAATCAACGATTTATTGGATGCGTGCAAAACACGTAATATTGTATTATATTGACCAGCAAAACAGAATTAAAAGAAATTATTTTCACACTTCTAGGTAAGTAATATCTACGTAGAATTGCTTTAAAATAAATATAAAATTAATAATATCATTCTAAAACCAAAAATACCTTGGGATTTAGTACTACTAATCAATATTAAGTGAACTGACTTCACCCGCTTCTCCCTGAAAACAGTTGATTAGTTGATTGTTGTTGTTGAGTTGTCCATTGTTGTCCTTATCAGTACAATTGTGGTGAATATTTTTTGACAGATGGTTTAACCAATCATATTGCGTAATGATGACGTCAAATGACGTAATGCAACCAATAGAATTGAAAATGTAAAATGATGTATCTGACAACATAATTTTGTAGATTAAGTTTTATTTTGTTACGTCAGTAACAAAAAATTAATTAATTTGTCACATGAAACGTCAAAAATGTTTAGCAAAATGTGTCGTTTTGGTAGTATTTTTAAGAAGAAAAATATTCTTCCTAAATACCATTCGAGATAATAATTTTTTGAGAGAATTTTTGTCTATTCCACGGCAACTTATTGCAATTTCACTCCACAAAACATCATCTGACAATTCTCCTCAACTTCGTTTCGGGAAATTGATGGATGATGTTTTGTGTCGTGAAATTGTTAGAAATAAGTTGCCGTGGAAACGACAAAACAATTCTCAAAAAATTATCATCTCTTATGGTATTACCCATAGACTAAAGATAACTAATACTGGTGTAGATAGCCGACTCGATATAAATTCTATCATTTTTGTAATATCAACCTACAACCGCCAATGGCGCTGAAATCGTAACTGAATGTCACTTGTCACAGTAGAATGGAAAGAAATACGGCAACTTTTAAGTTTTAAGTAACTTGATTATTGTTGCTGAATCTATTTATATACCTATATAATTTTCAACAGTTTAACTCAGAAAACGAAATAAAATTAATTTCATTGATTGAAAATTAGAACAATGCGATACAGCAACAACAATCACGTTACAAAAAGGTAATAAATTATAAACAAATTACATTAATATTGAAAAAATTTAATATATTTGGCATAATACAAAATAAATTGGTAATAACAACTTTCTACGCTAAGGATTTTACAATACCTATATTTTTTCGTATTGTTCTTGCTTCTTTAATAAGAATATATTTTCTTCTTATATTTTTACACCAAAATAAGACGCTGCAATTTAGGAAATTTAAATTATAAATAATTCCAGAGTATTGCTTTATATATTAATATAGAATTACTCACTTTTTTGTCAATGGAAAATCGATGTAATTTGGCTGAAGATTTACATCCTAGCACACAAAACTTAAAGGACATTTTAATAATAAAATGTCACGTGGATTTGTCATTAATACAACATTCAAGTTTTTTGACACACGACTCTAAGCGCACTATGCAACATAATAAAAACACTTACATCAGCGCTCATTGTGATTGTTGCGATTGTAGGTAGAAACTAATTTCGAAAATTGACAGATATCCTACAAGTGCGCACCCCCTGGTATTACCCCTGAACATTTAAAGCGGTACTAACCTAATTTGTTATGGAATAAAATTTTAAAAAATTCAAATTAAAAAGGTATGATTAATTAACAATTAACGCGTTCGCTTCTGTCAGCGTTAAAATGTCTCAATTATTAATCGCCCTCATTAACACACTAGTTTGTTAAATAACTATTAATAAACATAGTTTAAACTATTTAATAGAATTTTAACTCATTATGAGGCAGAAAAAAATGGCGTCCTATGACGTCATATTACGTCACTCCGAACATATGGGATGGACCGATCTGTCAAACTCAGGTGACGTTTATGCGAAAAAATAGAACTTACTCTCATATTTTTACTGATTTGTTGACGTGCTTTCAGTGTTACTGTGTTTTTACGTTATTATAACGATATTCCTTGCATTTTTCACTCTTTAATATCCTCAGATATATACTATATATTTTATATCGAAATCAGTCTTCTTTGTGCAACTCTCCATCTGCACCTGAACCTTTGTTACTAATTTGTTTTGTGCAAATTTGTTTACACTTTACCTTTGGTTTACTATATCTTCTGTCGTTTTCGTTTTGAGATCTTTTGTCAACGTTTTCGTGTTAGTTTAGAGCTAACCATGCCTCGCGCAAGACCCATTGGCTGGTGCTGTGTTGATGGATGTGAGGCTACAGTTGGAAAACGGTAAAAACTCGGGTAAACGAACGTATTATATTGTTTATAATTATAAATATCATATTAAACAGTAATAACATGACAAAAATTATAAATATATTCCAACATTGTTTTTTTTTATTTCTTCGATCAGTTTCATTCCTAATCATCGCTGTTTTCCTTGCTACTTCTGGGCTGATGTTCTTCTTTAGTATTTATTTTATGTTATTTTGCCATGTGTTTTGTGGTCTTCATCTTTCTTCCTTTCAGTTTGTTATTCTTGCCTTCCATACATTTTTTGTTTGTCTTTTGACATTCTTACAAGATTCTGTCTATCCTTGTGACTTCTATTTTGCTTAGGTACCGCATTTATTTATTACTGCACTGTGTGGTCGAGAAAAGATCTCAAAACGAAAACTACAAAAGGTACAGTAAACTAATAAACTATAAAGGTAAAGTGTAAACTAATTTGCACAAAACAAATTAGTAACAAAGGTTCATATACACATGGAGAGTTGCACAATGCAAATCACAAAGGTTAAGGTGAAAATAAACGGAAAGACTGATTTCGTTATAAAACATATAGTATATCTGAGGATATTAAAGAGTGAAAATGCAAGGAATATCGTTATAATAATGTAAAAACACAGTAATACTGAAAGCACGTCAACAAATCGTAAAATTATAAGTGTTAGTTCGTATTTTTTCCGCACAAACGCCACCCGAGTTTGACAGATCGGTCCATCCCATATGTTCGGAGTGACGTCATATGACGCCATTTTTCTCTGCCGCCCGAACCCTATACTCTATGTTAATAAATTTAACATTTATAGGTAGGTACTTATTTTCTCTTCGTTAAATTTGTTACTATCATTTCTCACTAAAAACATTGTTACTTTCTTATACACAGTATAAGTAAGTATAGGTATCATGAAAAAAAATCGATGTCGGGATTTTTGCGGAAATACATGTTTTGAGGTTCACTGAATCCGTTTTGACCATTTTCGCAATGATGTCTGTGTGAGTGGATGGATGTATGTCCGTATGTTCAATAACTCATGATTGAGAAAAGATAAAATTATGAAACTTGGTATTTATAAAGTTTAGTATAATGCGCAGTGCTGAAAAGATTTTGGTCACATTTCGAAAACCGGAAGAGGAAGTTTTCTTAAAACATAACAATAAATTCAATTTATTTCAAATATGGAAGTAGCCCAAAAAATAAAAAAAATGTTTCAAATATAAAATGTTAACAATGATATAAGGAATAAATATCGTTAAATTAATTTACTATATCCCCTTTTAAATATGAGAAAAATTAATTTATATATTTAATAAATACATTTCAATAATCATAGTTGCTTGAAATCAGCAAAAACTAAAATATATTAAATATATTTTAATGATCATAGTTGCTTGAAAACAAACTTGCTAAGTCAATTATGTCAGTTATACAATTATGTCAAACGTGTGTCAAGTACAATATTTATATGAGTACGCACAGTTGTGTATAAGAAAGTTGTGTGGTGACCACACCAGATTTTTTTAATCCTATGACTCACCATAGAAATACCTATACTATAAAAAATGTTTGAGGCAAATAAATAGCAAGAATTCTTGTTCTCGCATAATAAAGTTCTTGCCCCTCCCATCGAACTGTGTTTAAACTTAAACTGTTTGTGTTTTCACAAACTTTTATTTAACTTGACTTGTATGCCAGTTAGTATGCCTGTTAGGATATTAGTTACAGAGCAAAATTTTATAATAAAAATTTTACCAACTGATCTGAAACTGAACAATGGTAAATAAGTATTTGTAAACAACAGAAGTTATCAACATGGTAGTTGGCGCAGAGCAGTTCTTCGCTGTTTATAATTTAAATAAAATTTTGCTTGTGTTGCATACCATTTTAGATAACCACAAACATGTGGAATACTTATTTACCATTGTTTCGTGTCATACGATTAACTTCGTTATCAACTTTGAATGGAGATGCTCTCTGTTTAAATTGTGACTCTTAATGTGACAAATTCTGTAATTTTTTAACAAGCTGAAGAAGGAAAGAGTACCCTTCTCGAAACTTCCAATAAATTAAGTAATAACTAATTTCACATGGATTTCTGAAGCCTACAACATTCTTTTAAAAATATGAATACCATTTTTACTTCCTTGTACGAAGTAAGGAAGTATTGTAATCGCGAAAAAATTCGGTTCTCAGATTTTGACGGAAATATCCGTTTTGACCTTTTCTGAATCCATTATGACTAGTTTCGACGTGACGTCTGTACGTACGTACGTACGTACGGACGGACGTATGTGTGTCGCATAACTCAAATACGGTTAGACGTAGAAAGTTGAAATTTTGTATTTAGGACTGTTATAGCATCTAGTTGTGCACCTCCTATTTTTGGTTTCAGTCTACAAACCGGAAGTAGTACTTTTTAAAAATATTTCGATAAATATTTAATTTTAGACAATTTTTTTTATTTTAAATGAAAGATTATGTGATTATTACCTACAATCGGTATTTTATAAATATTTTTGTATCTGCTATCATTTAAAAATAATTAAAGTATATATTTATAATTTATAGTATTTCGGTATCTTGTAGTCCATGATCGATTAACATTTGTTACTACGTAAAATTTAAATGATTATGACATGACAGTGACAATAGTAAAATATGCTTTATATCTTCTTCTGCAGTTTAAATAAAATGACTAAAATATATTTGTGAGTATACTAGTATAATAAGTTAAAAGAATTTTTAATATTATTTTACATTTTAGTTATTAAGAAAAGTAGGAACACACAAGGCGTACAAGGAAGTCATGTGGTGTCCACGTCAGATTTTTTTTTCTCCTTTACTATAAATGATTTGTTATTATTAACAATAAACGCTGTAGAATAGCATGCGAAATCAATATATTTGACAGTTTTCTGGGCATGGTAGAGGACCACCTTAATATTTATTTTTTCTTTCTTTTTTTTACTATTAAGGGATCCAAAAATCGTAGATATGGACCGGTCCCAAAGGATGAACCTGTCTACCTTCAACTTATACTCATTTCAGAGAAGGATCGAATTGTCGATAAAGGAGGTATACGTCGACGAGGTGATCCGATTTGGCAACAACTCAAAGATAAATACAACCTTCAATCCTCAGCAGTTGGAATATATTCATTTGTTGTATGCAATCGCGGCCCATCGGGTGGAATTCTGTACGAGCTAGGAGTTAAAATTCGTCCAACTGCGTCTTGCTCTTCTGAGACACAGGATAGCTTAACGTCCAATGAGGATTCTAGTTCTTTTTCCACTGAATCTGATGATTCTGAACAGAATTACATGGGTTCAAAGTGTTATACTATCTTCATACCTAAAGAAAAATGGCGTTTTCTTCAGCCTGTCCAGAAAACATACAATCGGGGAGAAGATGCGCGACCAACTTTAAAAAGAAAATACGATGTTATGGCTCCTGGAATTTGGGGTTCCATTATTGCTAATGCGCTGCAGAGGAAAACAAAGCTGCCCTGCAGCTGGAGCTTCAAGACCCATTATGTTGCAAGAACAGATGAAGCCAAATATTATATAAGGCTTAAAGGTAAATGCGCCTGTGGTGCGACTGTTGTCGGTACTTGTCCCAATCCTCTGGGATATGATCCCAACGTAGAAGGAATATCATTAGAAATTCATATAACTGGGGAAAAGAACGCCGAATTTCGCCGAAAAAATATACGAAAAAGGCCTCTTGCTGGAACCGAAAAACTTGCCATAGCTTCAAGAATGGTTGTCGAAAATTTGTCAGCCAGCTATATTCGGAAGGAAATGGCCGCCGAAATAATGGAGTTATTCGACCCAGAGCCTGGAACACTTCCCAGACTAGAAACACTTAGAAAGGCGAAATCTGATCTTCTGTCAAATCAAAAATTAGCTGCAGATCCCTCTCATGCCTTGCTTATTTTGAAGTACAGTCCATCACACAGGCTTAATATTCAAGACCTTGGCTTTGATCCGTTCTTTGTGCATTACTGTGTTCCGGAGCAAATGCGGATTTATACTGCATACACGCAGGCAGTGTATTCTCGACTCGTTATCGATTCGACGGGGGAAGTTGCCCCAAAGTTGCAGCGTCCAATAGGTGAATCGGGACATCTGTTCCTGTACCAAGGAGTCGTAAGTCTTCCTGGAGAGCATGAAGGACAGATTCCAATAATGCAAATGATATCCGAACGCCACAATGCACCCGCTATTGCATTCTGGTTGAATGAGTTCAGACGCTTAGGAGGTAATCTTCCCAAAGAAATTGTGGTCGACTTTTCGGCTGCAATCATTTTAGCTATTTGTCAAGTGTTTGCTAAAGTAGGCACTACAGAAAATTATGTTGATTTATGTTTTCAATATTTACAAAACAGAAATGCTACGCGACCAAGGATCTTAATTAGACTGGACATCGCTCATTTAGTAAAAATGGTGGCGCAATGGGATTGTATCAAGAAAATGAGAAAGCGATCAAAAGCTTTTTATGTTCGAAGCGTTTGCCTCGTGATAACATCTTCAACCTTGCTCGAAGCAGAGGCTTTGATACGTGATATATTCATCACTGCATCGTCTGAAACTGAGGGCATATCTACATCAACTGGCCATGAAACACAGGGTGAAGTAAGCAAGAGACGTCTTTTAGAAAAAATCGCTCAAGAGGAAGGGCCAGATTATCTAAACAATATCATAGCACAAAACTCAGAAACCGAAGAAGAACATGATACGGACGACATCTTGGACATGTGTTGTGATCTGGGATTGACACCGTTATCGTTGCATGTAATTTGTGTAAAAATTCAATAAACAAAGATGAACTCTTTGTGAAATGTGCCGGTTTGTGTAACTTTATTTTCCACATATCGTGCGTCAAGCTTGGAAAACGTGATTATAACTCGCTATCAGGTACTAAAAACCTTAAATGGATTTGTGACAATTGTGAGGTGGTGCTATTTGACAGCAATGATTGTTTACATTCTGTCTCAACAAACACTCCTTCGAATGCCGTACTTGCTCCAGTATTGCAAGTATTATATAATAAGAATTATGCTCATCTCGACTTATTTGTTCTGTCGTTATCTGCCTTTGTAAATAAAATTAGCTTATAAATTGCATGATATATTATTTATTATTTTAACTATTATTTTATTGATATTGTATATTTTAAATGTAAGTCGTTTGTATTGTATGTAAAATGGGTACGTCCCGTGTATATCTTAATAAATAAATAAATAAATAAATAATTCTACTGGATCCTTAAAATCGTGGCTAGATATAATATTCAGGGAAAGCGTTGCCACTGCAAATGCAACCGACGAAGGTCCGTGAAGTTAGCGGTACACTATTACAAAATCCAAAATTTCATTACGTAATAATTTAGTGCTAATTTATTGCTAATTATTGCCGTATAATACAAATTTATTGCTATTGTTGTTATGGAGATAATCAACAAATTATAAGTGTACCGTCAAGTTCACGCTGGCGGTACACCATTACAAAATCAAAAATTTTACTACGTAAAAATTTAGTGCTAATTTATTTCTAATTATTGCCGTATAACACAAATTTATTGCTATAATTGTTATGGAGATAATCAATAATTTATAAGTGTACCGTCAAGTTCACGCTGGCGGTACACCATTGCAAAATCCAAAATTTTATTATGCAAGAATTTAGTGCTAATTTATTGCTAATTATTGCCGTATAATATAAATTTATTGCTATTGTTGTTATGGAGATAATCAACAATTTATAAGTACCGTCAAGTTAACGCTGACGGTACACCATTGCAAAATCCAAAATTTCATTACGTTATAATTTAGTTCTAGTTTATTTTTAATTATTGCCGTATAACACAAATTTATTGCTATTGTTGTTTGGAGATAATCAACAATTTGTAAGTCTAGTACCACCAAGTTCACGCTAGAGGAACACCATTATATAAAATTCAAAATTTGGTTACGTCATAATTTAGAACTAATTGCTGGTTATTGCCATATAACATAATTTTATTGTTATTGTTTTAATAGAGATGATCAACGATTTCTAATAATTGTAATTCCAAGTTCACGTTAATTTAATGTTAAAATTATTTCTGTATAATACAAATTTATTGCTCTGGTTGTAATGAAGATAAGTTTACACTGGAGGGGGTACAATATCATAAGATTATTGTTTACATCATAATTTGCTAAAAAAAATCCTATAAATTTATTGCTTTTGTTGGGGGGTAATTACTAAGTTCTACAAAACTATGTAGATAACTCAAAGTTCATGTAGGCAAGAGATAGGTACTACATCATTAAACATTTATTGATTATTTATTATAACAATTTAATAATTTTTTTACTTATTTTGTATAATAAAACGATAATAAATTAATGAATTTTATGATTAGTTCTAAAACATCCAGCTGATATTTTGTAAACTACTAACATAAGATACAATTTTCATGTATAAGCTTGTTAAATAACCATTATTATTAGTATTCTACTTACAAACAATACCAATACATTCTAATAAATTAATATGATATATATCATTTATAAGAGAAAAAAATTCTAAGAACCCGTTTCAAACTCATTTTTCTCTCTATAATTATCGTTTTTTTTAATTAAATAAAATCTACATTTATTCGCTATGTTACTAATAAAATTACTAAGTTTATGTTGGTATTACATTACTGTTACCTAGCAACCGAAAAACACGTCATTACTGTTACTTAGCAACCGAAAAACACGCAGTCAGTGTTACCAACTGTATATTAATTTAATAATTGAAACATAAAATTTAATTTATCCGATTATGAATTAAATCTAAAATCAAATTAAGCCAATTACGAGTATAACCTACTACACTGGTTAAACAACCATTATTATTAGTATTCTACTTGCAAACCTTACGGTGAACAGATCGTATCTATATGTGACATATATCAATTTAAAGAGAAAAAAATTCTAAGAACCCGTTTAAAACGCGTTTTTCTCTCTATGTCTTTAGTTCCTTATAATTCATTAAAATACACATGAATTTGCTATGTTACTAATAAAATTACTAAATTTATGTTGGTATTCCATATAATACGTCATTACTGTTACCTAGCAACCGAAAAACACGTCATTACTGTTACCTAGCAACCGAAAAACACGCAGTCAGTGTTACTAACTGTATAATAATTTTAGAAATTTACTTTTTTAATTTCTATTATTTCATGTTTATATTATATATAATTGATAAATAATTAACTTATTTATATATTTATATTATTATAATTATTATTTATACGTTAATTATGTCTTAAATATGATTATTTTGGGTTTCATATATGATTATATTTTTCCACTAGGTTGGCAACACTGTAACACTGATCTCTTACTAAACGTCAGATATTTTTTTAGGTTATTGACTTATATTAGTACAAGTTCTTATTAATACATTATTATACTCTATTATTATTATTAGTAATAATATCTAATAACAATATTATTATTTATAAACGTAACGCGCATGACATAATATATAAAAGTTGTATGTAGGTATGAAACATATTATAGTATAATGAAATAATTATTTTGCAGAGATATTACGGAAAAAGAAGATCAGATCAGGTTGTAAATATGTGTTTTGTATCTGTACAAAATAGTTTAGAACCGTAAGTTGTTGTCGTGTCTATCTAAACATTGGTGGTGAAATGCAAGACGAATGACAACATTTTTTTGTTACTTTTTGACAACACTTTCTTGGTTTTCGTATTGAAAATAAAATTTATTAGGTATTTTGTATCAGAGACTAGGTAATTCTTATACTCTTATTGACCTGCTTTTAGATATAATATACTTATAGAGTGGCTCAAATATATTTGCTGACAGATCTGAATCTCAGACGAGAAAACCCTCAGAAGAAGATCTTGACATTATTTGTTTGTAAAACAGATTCACGATGCGACGAATTAGCAAACGTTGGAAGAGGTGTTTGTAGCATTATTGTGTAGCGCCTGCTTTTGACAGAGATAATGATATTGGGTTCTCCTTATTTTTTCTTCAGTAACCTAATTAAACCATCAAATCATTTCGCGTTTTCTATATTTATGATACAATATCTAAATCTCATACTTAATAATATAAATGTCAATAATATTGACATGTTCTGTACAAAGTGTGTTTCAATAATATTAATTTATTCATCCAGCAGTCTTCTTATGACTGTTTTGTTGGTGGTGGTGTCAATAGTTATGGATTTAGGTTTGACATTTGTATTATTTTAAAAGGTACATTAACACGTAAAATACATTAATATTATTTTGTTTCAGGTAAATAATACAATTTTAATGGGATATTATAGCTGGGATTGATTAATACAAATATAGTTGAGGTAGGCGCAGCATAAAAATGATGATGACTGATTTCACAAACGTCAGACATTTTTAGGTTATTATAAGTACGTCGTACAAGATCTTATTTATACATTATTATAACTTATTATCATTATTAGTAATAATATCAAACAACAATATTATTATTTATAAACTTTACGCATGACATAAATAAAAGTTGTTCATAGGTACCTATGTATATATTATAATATTATACAATGAAATAATTTTTTGCAGAGATATTTTAAGGATCTTAATCTTAATTTAATATCGCTGTATTTTTCTTTATAGTAATAAATAAACCTTTACACAAAATGTATTGATTGTCAATGAGTACAAAATCCAATATCAATTAACATAAACATCCGCCAGATGATCCAAATATAAAAAGAAATTATAGAGCTAAGTGCGGCGCTAAATATAGCTAAAAATCATTTTATTTTTAATTATATAATTTGTTGTATTATTGTTACTATTTCTGTAATAAAGAAGTTTACAAAATGTGGTCATAAATTAATATCAACTCATTTCGTTACTTGCAATTCTTAACTAATAACCAATTTTCTTTTTCAGCAATTTACAAAATAATTTTAAATTAAACATGTAGACTGATATTGGGTATTGTCGTCTGAGAATGTTCCTGTTTAGTTCGGTAGGATCTAAACAAATTCTAATCAATATTATATTATATATGAACACGAACAGATATATTAGAATAATAATTTTATAATTTCTGTATTACACTCATGCAATATTGAAGCAACTTGTCAAAAGTTGCACTTGCATCTGCAATATTGCTCAATGTAAAATGGGCTTAATAAAGATGGTTTACACTCCTTTCGTTACTTGCAAATAATCTCAGTTAAAATCTAATGTTAAAAATTAGTGTGTGCGTTTGTGTGTATGTGTTTGTGTGTACGTGTTTGTGTGTACGTGTTTGTGTGTACGTGTTTGTGTGTTTGTGTGTACGTGTTTGTGTGTATTTGTTTGTGTGTATTTGTTTGTGTGTATGTGTATGTGTTTGTGTGTACCTGTTTGTGTGTATGTGTTTGTGTGTATTTGTTTGTGTGTATGTGTTTGTGTGTATGTGTTTGTTTTCAGCAATTTACAAAATAATTTTAAATTAAACATGTAGACTGATATTGGGTATTGTCGTCTGAGAATGTTTCTGTTTAGTTCGGTAGGATCTAAACAAATTCTAATCAATATTATATTATATATGAACACGAACAGATATATTAGAATAATAATTTTATAATTTCTGTATTACACTCATGCAATATTGAAGCAACTTGTCAAAAGTTGCACTTGCATTTGCAATATTGCTTAATGTAAAATGGGCTTAATAAAGATGGTTTACACTCCTTTCGTTACTTGCAAATAATCTCAGTTAAAATCTAATGTTAAAAATTAGTGTGTGCGTTTATGTGTACGTGTTTGTGTGTACGTGTTTGTGTGTATGTGTTTGTGTGTATTTGTTTGTGTGTATGTGTTTGTGTGTATGTGTTTGTTTTCAGCAATTTACAAAATAATTTTAAATTAAACATGTAGACTGATATTGGGTATTGTCGTCTGAGAATGTTTCTGTTTAGTTCGGTAGGATCTAAACAAATTCTAATCAATATTATATTATATATGAACACGAACAGATATATTAGAATAATAATTTTATAATTTCTGTATTACACTCATGCAATATTGAAGCAACTTGTCAAAAGTTGCACTTGCATTTGCAATATTGCTTAATGTAAAATGGGCTTAATAAAGATGGTTTACACTCCTTTCGTTACTTGCAAATAATCTCAGTTAAAATCTAATGTTAAAAATTAGTGTGTGCGTTTATGTGTACGTGTTTGTGTGTACGTGTTTGTGTGTATGTGTTTGTGTGTATGTGTTTGTGTGTAGGTACGTGTTTGTGTGTATGTGTTTGTATGTACGTGTTTGTGTGTATGTGTTTGTGTTGGTGTGTGCGTATGTTTGTGTGTGCGTGTGTTTGTCTGTATGTGTTTGTGTGTATGTGTTTGTGTGTACGTGTTTGTGTGTACGTGTTTGTGTGTATGTGTTTGTGTGTACGTGTATGTGTGTATATGTTTGTGTGTACGTGTTTGTGTGTATGTGTTTGTGTGTATGTGTTTGTGTGTACGTGTTTGTGTGTACGTGTTTGTATGTACGTGTTTGTGTGTATGTGTTTGTGTGTATTTGTTTGTGTGTATTTGTTTGTGTGTATGTGTTTGTGTGTATGTGTTTGTGTGTACCTACATGTTTGTGTGTACCTACATGTTTGTGTGTATGTGTTTGTGTGTATGTGTGTATGTGTTTGTGTGTATGTGTTTGTGTGTATGTGTTTGTGTTGGTGTGTGCGTGTGTTTGTGTGTGCGTGCGTTGGTGTGTATCTGTTTGTGTGTATGTGTTTGTGTGTACGTGTTTGTGTGTACGTGTATGTGTTTGTGTGTAGGTACGTGTTTGTGTGTATGTGTTTGTGTGTACGTGTTTGTGTGTATGTGTTTGTGTGTATGTGTTTGTCTGTATGTGTTTGTGTGTATGTGTTTGTGTGTATGTGTTTGTGCGTATGTGTTTGTGTATATGTGTTTGTGTGTATGTGTTTGTGTGTATGTGTATGTGTTTGTGTGTATGTGTTTGTGTTTGTGTGTATGTATTTGTGTTGGTGTGTGCGTATGTTTGTGTGTGCGTGTGTTTGTCTGTATATGTTTGTGTGTATGTGTTTGTGTTGGTGTGTGCGTATGTTTGTGTGTGCGTGTGTTTGTCTGTATGTGTTAGTGTGTATGTGTTTGTGTGTATGTGTTTGTGTGTATGTGTATGTGTTAGTGTGTATGTGTTTGTGTGTATGTGTTTGTGTGTATGTGATGGTGTTTAAGTTTGTGTTTGTGTTGGTGTGTGCGTATATTTGTGTGTATGTGTTTGTGTGTATGTGTTTGTGTGTATGTGTTTGTGTGTATGTGTTTGTGTGTATGTGTTTGTGTGTACGTGTTTGTGTGTACGTGTTTGTGTGTATGTGTTTGTGTGTATGTGTTTGAGTTTGTGTTGGTGTGTGCGTATGTTTGTGTGTGCGTGTATTGGTATGTATATGTTTGTGTGTATGTGTTTGTGTGTATGTGTTTGTGTGTATGTGTTTGAGTGTATGTGTTTGTGTTTGTGTGTATGTGTTTGTGTTTGTGTTGGTGTCTGTTTGAGTTTGTGTTTGTGTTGGTGTCTGTTTGAGTTTGTGTTTGTGTTGGTGTGTTTATGTGTGTATGTGTATGTGTTTATGTTTGTCTGTGTGTTTGTATGTGTGTGTGGGAGGCTTTAGAAGGAACATCTAAACATGCTTTTGATGGATCACCTCCACAGGCTTTGGATGGGACATCTCTATAGGCTTTGGATGGGAATACTCCCACAGGCTTTGGATGGGATATCCATACAAGCTTTGGATGGAAAACTATCTATCTAAAGACGAGTTTATCCTAAAGACGAATGTTTTATCTAAAGACGAGTTTATCCTAAAGACGAATGTTTTATCTAAAGACGAGTTTAATCTAAAGACGAATTTAACTTTAAAACAAGTTTAAATTAGAGACAAGTTAAATCATAAGACGAGTTTATTCTAAAGACGTGTTCTATCTATAGTCAAGTTTTATGTAAAGACGATGTCTATTAAAAGATGAGTTGTATTTAAACAAGTTTTATCTAAAGACAAATATTATTTAAAAACCAATTTATTTTAAAGATGAGTTTTATCTAAAGATGAATATAACCTAAAAACGAGTTATTCGATTATGAATTAAATCTAAAATCAAATTAAGCCAATTACGAGTATAACCTATTTTACTTATAACCTAAAGATGCGTTCTACCTACTATACTGGTTCAGTATTATGTATTGTACATTATATAGCAACAAGGATATTATAGCAAGAGAAACAATACAAAAATTTAACAAACTTTTGTGCTGAAAAAGATATTTCATATAAAAAGACCATTAAAATTATTCTTTTTTATTTATTTCTTTACATTTTATTTATGATTGTAACTATTATATTTTATGTATTTTTAATATTAAAATTTATGTGAAAATTATTTTATTATAATAATAATATCAATTTATTTAGCATTGCTAGTAAATACAAATATAACAATACATAAACATTTCTAGTAAATACAAATATAAATATATAATATATTGCAGATGATAATTAGAGTGCGGATTATATGCAGGCAAATATGATTAAATTATGCATTGAAATATGACCAAAATATGCTCAATATATGCACAAAATAAAATAAATATGCAATATTTTACAAATATATGCCGATATGCAACATAATTTTATTAATTTGTACTAATAACGTATTTTTATAAATCAGAAAAACTACATTTTGTCAACAATGCACAAGAATATCAAATAAAATTTTGGTACTAAAGAAAGGCTAAAATGAACCTTTAATTATGGTGTCAGCCAAATTGATTTCTGCTATAAGTAGTTTGCTACCTTAAAGTACTTCTGTAATGTCAGATACTCAATTTGGGAACATGCCACAGTGTCGACAAGTCATAGTTCCGACAAGCCACAGCATCTAAAAGTCATAGCGTATAAATGTCATAGCATCGACAATTACCCCCACTCCTGAGTTCATAGCGTTTAACTGTTAAACAGTCATAGCGTATAAATGTCATAGTACCGACACATACCCCCACTCCTGAGATCATAGCGTATACCAGTTTTAAAAGTCATAGCGTATAAATGTCATAGAATCGAGTAAATACCACACCACCGAAAACCACAGCGTATAAAAACCATACCTCCTAATAACCACACGTCCGAAAAACCACAACGTATAAAAGTTCCCCCACCACAATGTCCACAGCGTATAATTTACTCTTACTTAACTTTAGTTCTGTTGGACTCAATTAAGGTTTTGTTAGTATTGATTAGTTTATGTCAAAAAACGGAGATCTGTTGGACTCAATTCGGGTTTTGTTAGTATTGATTAGTTTATTTAAAAAACGGAGTTCTGTTGGACTCAATTAGGGTTTTGTTAGTATTGATTAGTTTATTTTTAAAAAACGGAGATCTGTTGGACTCAATTAGGCTTTTGTTAGTATTGATTAGTTTATTTTTAAAAAACGGAGATCTGTTGGACTCAATTAGGGTTTTGTTAGTATCGATTAGTTTGGGTGCAAATGTGCAAATCGAAGTGAAAATTGGTATATGGGTAGCTGGACATTGTGGTGGGGGAACTTTTATGCGCTGTGGTTTTTCGGACGTGTGGTTATTAGGCGGTATGGTTTTTATACGCTGTGGTTTTCGGTGGTGTGGCATTTACTCGATTCTATGACATTTATACGCTATGACTTTTAAAACTGTTATACGCTATGATCTCAGGAGTGGGGGTATGTGTCGGCACTATGACATTTATACTCTATGACTGTTTAACAGTTAAACGCTATGAACTCAGGAGTGGGGGTAATTGTCGATGCTATGACATTTATACGCTATGACTTTTAGATGCTGTGGCTTGTCGGAACTATGACTTGTCGACACTCTGATATGTACTCTTAAATTTCACATTATAAAATATTTCGTGTACAATAAGGATTAACATAACACAACATAACATTTAACATTACTACAATGAAAATATTCGCGATGAATTTTCTTCGCGATGAATTTTCCCGCCATTAATATACCTCGCGATGAACATTTCCGCGATGAATTATTTTGTCTTTTAAAATATAATAGTTACAATCATAAATAAAATTAAATGAAATAAATTTTAAAAAAAATAACGGTCTTTTTATATGAAATATTTTTTTCAGCACAAAAGTTTTAAATATTTGTTTTGTTTCTCTTGCTATAATATACTTGTTGCTATAATAATGTACAATACACAATAATGAATAAGCTTATACTTGAAAATTTTCTCTTATGTTAGTAGTTTACAAAATATCAGTTGGATATTATCCTGTCCGTTTTCAACACAAAGTGTTCTTCCATTCTAGTTAAATTCATTAATTTATTATTGTTTTATTATAGAAGAAAAGTAAAAAAATTCTTAAATTGTTAAAATATATAATCAATAAATGTATATATATTTATTGCGACACAGATTTTTTTGTTTAATGATATAGTACCTATCCCCTGCCTGTATGAACTTTGAGATACCTATATATTTTTGTAGAACTGAATAATTACCACCCTTAAATAATAAATTTGTGTTTTACGTTATACGGCAATACAGGAAAAAAATTGTACCAAATTATAAAGTAAAAAGTAATCTTATGATATGGTACCCCCTCCTGTGTAAACTTATGGTACTACACTTGGAAATTGTTGATTATCTCCATAACAACAATAGCAATAAATTTGTGTTATTCGGCAATAATTAGCAATAAATTAGCACTAAATTATTACGTAATAAAATTTTGAATTTTGCAATGTTGTACCGTCAGCGTGAACTTGACGGTACACTTATAATAATAATAAATAATAATAATAATAAATTTATTGCCCAACAGAGATCCAATTACAGGGCAAAATATAATAAAATAATAAATAAGTAATACATAATGAAATCAAAATAGAATTAAAAATTAAAAGAAAAATATTTAAGCATATTACAAATAACACAGAAACAAGTGCATTAAAAAAAAGATATTATAGGAAAATATCCTCAAATTTTTTTTCGGCATTTACACACAAAAAACCTACGATGGATACGATCAAGGGCCAAACACTGGTAGGCATAGTGCGGATACCAAATTAAACATGCATATTCCAGTTTGCTCAAGACATACGCAAAATATAAAGATTTTAATACGGTAATATCATTAAACATTTTGGATATTCTCATTATGAAGCCTAAACTCTTACTGGCAGCAGTGGTAACATTATTATTTTGTTCGGTAAAGCTAAGATCCGACGTAAAAGTGACTCCTAAGTCTTTAATCGTAATTTTACGTGAAATAGGTACCGTGTTCATATGATAAGGGTGATGAACCTGTGTAATTCTACGAGTATATGTAACAATGTAGCACTTATCGATGTTGACATGAAGATGATTAATTTGACTCCAATTACACAGTAGGTCAACATTACTTTACAAGAGTAAACAGTCATTCTGATTGGATATGTCAGTAAAAATTTTAATATCGTCTGCATATGCAAGAACATGACAAGTGAATGATTGAAGAAGTTCATTTATGTATAAAATGAACAGCAAAGGACCAAGATTAGAGCCTTGAGGCACACCAGACGTGGCTACGAAGTTAAATGACGCAAATCCATTGTAGAAAACGTAGGAAATTCTGTCAGTAAGGTAGGACATCAACAATTTGATTACGATAGGTGCAGCACCAAGAGCACTAATTTTATTTAAAAGCAAACCATGGTCAATGGAATCAAATGCTCGGGAGAAGTCTGTATAAACAACATCGACTTGACTACGCCTATCGAGATGTTCAGAGACATATTGTGTAAAACACGCAAGATTAGTTGTGGTTGAACGTCCCTTGGTGAAGCCATGCTGATCAAACGAAATTAGTGAGTTAGTATTCTTTCTAATAGCATTATATATCACCATTTCTAGTAACTTACTGAAGTTATTTAAAATTGAAATCGGGCGGTAGTTGTTGATACAAGATTTGTCACCCTTTTTAAAGACTGGAGTTATTGTTGTTCTTTTCCAACGTTGAGGATAAGTAGAAGTTCTAATAGCCATATTTATTATAAGTGCCATTGGTTTAGCAAATACAAATCTACCGTCCCTAACCAGAAAACTAGGAATTTGATCTTCACCAGCAGTTGATTTATTAGAAAAGGAAGACATCAATGAAATGAGTTCATCTTCCTCAACAGGAGTAATAGTAAAAGAAGAATTACTGGCACATTCGTCTGATGATGTGTATGGTGAACTGATGGAATAAAAATACACTTATAAATTATTGATTATCTCCATAAGAACAATAGCAATAAATTTGTATTATACAGCAATAATTAGCAATAAATTAGCACTAAATTCTTACGTACTAAAATTTTTGATTTTGCAATGGTGTACCGCCAGCGTGAACTTGACGGTACACTTATAAATTGTTGATTATCTCCATAACAACTATAGCAATAAATTTGTATTATACGGCAATAATTAGCAATAAATTAGCACTAAATTATTACGTAATGAAATTTTTGATTTTGCAATGGTGTACCGCCAGCGTGATCTTGACGGTACACTTATAAATTGTTGATTATCTCCATAACAACTATAGCAATAAATTTGTATTATACGGCAATAATTAGCAATAAATTAGCACTAAATTATTACGTAATGAAATTTTGGATTTTGCAATGGTGTACCGCTAACTTCACGGACCTAACCGACGATGGGAATAGGGACAACATTATGTTCTCTCTAGAATTCCGGAAAATGTTTCGATTGTTCTGTCTGAAGCTACCTCTCTGGTATCAAGCCACTGCAAGAGCTCTTAACAGTCCCTTTGACCGAGCTATTGGCGCGCATGTAGAATGCTATTTCAATGATTTGAAGAATAGACTTTTAAAATTAGGTGTCAGGATTGATGTGTTCTTGCAAAGGCACTTGGATCTCATAACAAGAACCATGGTTTTGGCATCAGGGCTTAGGTTCTTCCACAAAACCAAAACTTGCGAAGAGTGCAACGCAGGCAACATTCCAGGTAGCTCCTGCCCTCTAATATGCTTTGTATGTTACTTGTACGTACACGACAGAGATGATTGCTCGATCATGGAGGAGGGACGACGTCTTTGTAAAAGCTGCTCTACACCAGGTAAACTCGTTACGAAGTCAGAAAATTTTTCGTTGACGTCGATTCCATTTAAAAAGTTTCAATTAATCAAAATTAACATTTATCTGTCTTGCGTATCAACGATTATTCAACGTAGATATTAAATCAACATTGATTCGATGTCTAAGTGTAAGAAACTTCAATCCGGACAAAAAAGTCAATTTCGACGCAAATTAGACATTGGATCGACGCCATCGAAAATTTTCAGAGTACATTAGTACAACTTCCACATCATTAATTTCTTAACGGGATGCAGGTGTGAATTTCAAGAACTAACGTAAGTAGATAAATATATATTTGCCATAAATAATTGATTATCGTCTTTTAGACGCTTCCCGTGTAATTGCCATAAGGGAGTCATGCGAAAAGCAGTCAGACTCAACAAACCTGCCCGTCACAACACCTGCTTCATCTTGCGTTGTCTGCAACAGCGGACAGGATATTGGGCACGTATGTAAGGAATGTGACAAGCCCGCACAATCATTGGGTAAATACTCAGTCACTGCTGAGGGACCTAATCAAGGTTGTATTATCCCTATTTAGTAAATTTTTAATAATAAGGTTGTAAAATTTCAGATCATGCTACTTTACACTCGTCAGAAGTCATAAGCCAGACTGAGTTGGGACAGAAAGTTACATTTTTTGAAATGGATAAGCACAGTGTCCGCAAGACTACGCAAAAAGACAGAAGTATCAAGGCGAAGCTTGCAAAACAAGGTGCGTGTCTTGTATCTTCGTTAAATTTATGGCCAAAATTATAATGGTTATAACATTTCTGCCTGGGCAGGTAAGGTTAGGGAAGTTTCATCTCAGAGGCAGACAACGACTACGCAGCGGCAAACCAGGAGCACTCGACCATTTGCGAGAGATTCTGCACCATCTACGCCCATTACAATTACGCCTGTCTCCTCTTGCGTTGCCTGTAGTAACGGATTCGTGCCTCCGGTGGACGGTGGGCACAATTGTAAGAAATGTGGCAAGGCTGTACACTCACTGGATGGATGCTCGGTCTCTGCTGAGGGAGCTGATGAAGGGTACGGTCAGCCACGAATCTGTATGGCCTGTTCTGCTGTTGAAGGTTTTACTCTGTGTGAACTAAACCTGGATGCAGTTAAACTCACAATGTAAACTTACAGGTGATGCTACCTTGCAGCCTAAGCCAGATATCTTGAGCCAGAATAAGTTAAGCAAAAAAGTGTCATTTTTTGACTTGAATAAGCCCAGTATCATCCAGACTGTTGAAGAAGTCAGAAGTTCCAAGAATAATATTACAAAACGTGATGTGTGTCTACAGGATGGTTTATGACTTCGGGTACTTACGTTAAGGATCATACATTTTTGCGTTTCCTGAAATATAACTGATTTAAAACATAATAAACTTAACTATAATTATTATTATTTATTATTATTATTATCTGTTAATTATTCGTACACTGTTTGTTCCTAATAGGAAAACAAATCTAGTGATACTAAACACTGAAAAAATATACCACCTCTATACCTTTTAAATTGTTCTTGAACTAGCAATAGTGTGAACTAGAGATGTGCATTAATATCCGAAAACCGACCCGTGGGCGGGTTTTGGGTCTATTTTCAAATTGATATTTCTGGTTCGGGTCGTATCGGGTTTTTTGTGTTTGGGTCGACTCGGGTTAGTGTTCAAGTCGGGTAGTTTTGGGTGGAGTCGGGTCATGTCGGGTCGGGTTGGAACAGTTTAAGTTGGTTCGGGTCGGGTTTAGTCGGCTTGGGTTATGTCGGGTCGGGTTTAGTCAAGTCGGATTGAGACGGATTGTGTCGGGTTGTATTGGGTGTTTGCTTTTATATTATGTTATTACCAAAAATCATAAAAATTGATATCTACAAGTGAACACGGTTCACTCGCTTACGTCAAATAAACAAAAGCTCAATTAAAGATCCGTTACTATAGGACAGGCCCCTGTAACTTACAAACCCCTTCCATTTATTTTAGGCAAGGCGGTCTCAGGTTAGATAGTTCACATTTTATTATTAATTACATAGCGGAATTATTCAATATTCTCATTTGATTGATACAAATACAATCACAAATGAAATATAATGCAGAATTAAAACTGTATGTATATTTAACTGTGTTTCATTAATTTTTATGTGTTTACAATAATATTTGGCATAATGTACTCTTGTCATAATGTACTCTTGTCATAATGACAGTAACGATGCGCGCGCGTCAAAATATGGCCTATCTCGGCAGTCATTTTGAATAATATCTTCACCCTTCAGTACCGTCAACCTTCACCAGTTCAGCAGTAATCTTTTATTTAGCTCAGTTAGGTTACCTTCTGTGCTATAGGGTAACCATTGGATTGAATCGGATCAAGTTGGGTCAGTAGAGAATCCATCCGGTGGGGTAGAGCACTCATTCGGTACCGGTCGGGTCAGGTTTAATTATGTATCAGGTTGGTTCGGGTAAAGGTCGGGTACAGGTCGGGTTAGGGTGGGGTAACTGTCGGGTTCGGGTCATATCGGGTTCCATATTTTTTTAAATGTGCACCTCTATCGGATAGGGTAGAGCATTCATCGGGTTGACTCAAGTACCGGTCGGCTCGGGTATATCTCGGATCGGGTTTAGCCGAGTGTTTATTGGGTTGGTTCGGGTACAGGTCAGGTACCTGTTGGGTTCGGGTCGGATCGGATTCCATTTTTTTTTAAATTGCGCATCTCTAGTGTGTACTACTTAAAATGAACATCCTGTAAGGTATGTACCCGAAATTATGAAAGTTCTCTAAATTAAATTTACTATTAATAATAACTTTGTTACTAAGTTATAGTTTGGGTTTATATAGAGCGAAAATGCGTATTTATTCTTGTATTTTATAACATCATTTATCGAATTTAAATTTTTGTTTCGACAGATAACGGAAGGCAAGATTTATCCCAGATTAGAACGAAGACTATGCAGCGGCAAACTAGGAGCACTCGACTCTCTCCCACGGAATCTTTAACAGCCACGCCCGTCACAACTTCACCCGCCCTTTCTTGTTCTAATTATATTGATACGGGTGAGTGTCTATGCACCAAAATTATTGCACTCATAATAACAAAGCAGTACTGAAGTTATCATCTGAAGTACGCGAAGTGTTCGGTCAGGGTTGGCATCCCAACCGCTCAATTAACTTCACAAGTTACACTGTCTTTGATAAGGCAAGAGTAGTGTTCTGGTATACGAAGCAATATGATATAATTTTAAAAATTCAATTTAACTTAAAACCTCTTAATCATTTTAATTTTAATCTGATGCCTAATATTGCTAATATGATAAAATATTTCACCTGAATTAATTAAAGTTTGTTCATGTCAGTTCTTCTCATTAATATTTGTACTCATGTTTGCCGCAGTGTTAGTTGGTGCGAGGAAAACGAAGCAGTGGTGCGTCTCCTGCGAAGGAGAAATAATGTTTTCAGATATTACATTGCAATGCAAGATGTGCCAGCAACATGCACATGCTATCGGCAATTGCTTGAACGATGTCTTGGTGGGCGCTAAAATAGAAATCTTGTGCATCCAGTGCAAAGCTCATCTTGATTTAAATACTGTAGAAAATTGGAGAGGTAAAGGTTTAACTCCAAAGAAGAAAAGAGAAAGCTTCTACCTACGACCCTATCCAGAACTGGCAGTCCTTATTGAAAATCCATTCAGATCAAAGATCGGACTTCTAAAAAATGGTGGTTCTTTTCTTTTGAAACCTATCAAGTCAGATGGCGTTTCTGTGGCTCTGCGTAACACTTGTGGTGTTGACTCTCTTGTTGCATTGTTTGCCGGAGCTTATTGTGACAGCACACCCTTTCGAACCTCTGTGGATGAGAAGATGACAGAAAATGTAGGATCTTCTCTTCTTTTGGTTGTGTCGGCTTTGGCACGGTTAGGTGTGTGCTCCAAAACTTACAAACTCAGGGCTGAAATGTTGAGAGACAACCTGACCAATCTATGTGAGGAGAAATGACCTGGCCTATTTATTGTTGATTGTGCGAAATCAGTATCGTTTCTGGTTAGAAACTTAAACCTCCTACCTTCAATGACCGAGAACAGCCAATGCGAAAGCCCTCATTGTCCTAGAGGAGAACAGTTACTTTCAACAAACTGCTTGTACGCTTGCACTCAAGTGTTAACAGATACAGGCTTTGATGGTCTTAGACAAGCTATATTAGCAAATTTTCCGGACTCAGAAGCTCAGTGCAATACCCTTATTCAACCATCGGCAGTTTTGGACATTCCTGCGCAGTATGTGACAAATGTACCAATCGATCCCACCTACTCCCTTTATCCACTTTGTGCTGGAAGCAGGCGCATTACTGAACGAGTCAGTGCGTCCCATATTCTCGTCAACGTAACTGGGAAAGAATCCATTGGATTCGAAAATGCAGTCGTAGAGACCCCTGTGTCTGCAGAACTTCAGAATCTCCCGGATACTTTAGATATACTGGACAAGAAGTATTTTCTTCGAGGAATAATAGCATTTCGGCCACCACATCGACGCTCCCCGGATGCAATAGGCCACTACTTCACCTACTGTCGACGGATCGGGGGCAGATGGGAATGTCATGACGACATGGCCGCCAAAATAAACCCAGTTAAACCAAAAACACAGACTTACGTTGACCTCCTACTTTACACCATTTAAATTTTAATTAAGTACAACGTACATAAATGTATTATTTTATTTTTTCTAAATAAAGATAGACTGCAGGTATAATTTCAATTTGTCAGTTGTGTCTTGCGTTATTCTAGTAGCTACCAACCAATATCTTTTCCTACATTTGTAATCTGTATTTTTAAAAAAAACTTTGTAATAGTTATTTACGATGAACGTTTCATAAATTTTTATTTAGGAGTGACACATATAGAGATAACAGTAAAATTTCAGTAATTTTGTGTTACTTGAATTATCATTTCTAAAATAAATTGACTTGCGGTTTCTTGCATTATATTCTTCAAATAATTCTCTATAAGGTACTATTTAAAGCCGTCATTATATCAATAATTAAATTTTTCATAAAATTTAGTACTAGCTGTAATAGTTTCTAAATGGATCAATTGACTTGAAATTCCCAGCATTAGATATAAAAATCTTTAAGTTATTGAATGCTGGAAATTTTATATCAACCTAAAAATTATATATGTATTATTCATAAGTTTGTACGCCAAAGCTTTTAAAAGTTAGCGTTTGTTCGGATAAAATATTCGCGATGCCCCGCGAAAACTGAAAATCTTTGACGATTTTGAATAGTAAAAAATATCATGATTAATAAAAAAATAAATTAGGGATTATATGATTAATACTAAGAAATATTTAATTGATTAATTTTAACATGACTAAAAATGAGTAATTTTAAAAATATCATTACAGCTCTTCACTTTTTTTGGTTAAAACCAAAATTTTTCACTCTGCACAGTTCAAGTCCAACATAATTACATCCTCATTTCCATAGTAACCTATCGTATGTGGGTGATGATAGCGTGAAGTGAGCATTGCCCATAAAACGTGTTAAAAAGTCATTTAAGGTAAGGTGCACAGTTTTCAGGAGGGTGGTCTTCGGTCTGCACATTTAGTTGGCGACCGCATAGCGAACTGTGCATACTTGGGTGATGCTGGTCTAGTTTTCAATAACAAGCAGGTTTAAAAAAAAAAAATAGCAATAGGAGTGTGCACAGTTAAAACCAAAGATTTTGGGATGCTGCACAGTTCAAGCCCGACATAATTATATATATATATATATAGTGGCTTTACACTCCAGTGGAGTATCGCCGCTCGTAGAGCTCTCTAAATCCGGTTTTTTAGGGTGGATCAGTCCCTGTTTCTTGTTTTATATGTTTTCTATTGTTTCTCTCCATATTTCTCTATGTTTTGTTTTTTCTTGCCAGTTCTTGATGCCTGCTCTTCTTAAATCTTCTTTTACTTCATCTAGCCATTTTGATCTCGGTCTGCCTCTTCTTCTTCTGCCACCTGGGTCCCATTGTACTATTGACTTTATTGTTTCGCTGTCATCTGTTCTCCATACGTGCCCTAACCATCTTGCTCGCTGTTGTTTTATCTTTCTTACTATATCTTCTTCTAGTTCTTGTTCTATCTCAAAGTTCATTCTTTGTCTGAGTTCATTTTCTGGGGTTTTTACTGGTCCTAATATCGTTCTTATTATTCTTCTTTCCGCTCTTCTCAATTCTTCTTCATCTTTCTTCGTCATTGTCATTGTTTCAGCTGCATACATAAATACTGGTCTTATTATCGTTTTATAAATTTTAATTTTTGTTTTCTTTGTTAGATTTTTGTTCTCTAGTAGTTTTTTGTTTGCATGGTAGGATTTGTTAGCTGCCATTATTCTCTCTTTTATTTCTGTCTCCCTATCTCCTTTGCATGACAGTGTAGTTCCGAGATATTTGAATTTTTCCACTGTTTCAAAGGAATACCCTTCTATAGTTATGTTTTTATTTTTCCTGTTCCCTCCTATTACCATCATCTTGGTTTTGTCTTCGTTTATTCTCAATCCTATCTCATCTCCTTCTGTTATTATTTCTCGTAGTATTTCCACCATTATTTTTCTGTTTTTTGTTGCGATCACTATGTCATCGGCATATGCAATGATCTGTCCTCCATTTGTTCTTAGTGTTCTCTTCTTGATTTTTCTCATTGCATATTCTAATGCTAAGTTAAATAGCGTTGCTGATAATGTATCGCCTTGCCTTACTCCTTTATTAATTTCGAAATTGGATGACTCACCTTTTTGTGTTTTAACACAAGCTTCTGAATTCCTCATTGTCATTGCTATCAGTCTTATTAACTTTTCTGTTATTTTGAACTCTCTTAATGCTTCAATTAGTTTGCTTCTTTTGATTGAGTCGAAGGCTTGCTTAAAGTCAATGAATAATATTTCAATTTCTATCTTGTGTTCGTGTGCTTTTTCCATTATCTGTTTAACTGTGTGTATTGCATCCGTAGTTGACTTGCCTTTAGTGAAACCACACTGATGCTGCCCGATTATGTTCTTTGTTTCTTCTATTAGTCTTTTTTGCAATATTGATGTCATGATTTTGTAGGTAGTGTTAAGTAGTGTGATTCCCCTGTAGTTTTGACACAGTTGTTGATCTCCTTTCTTGTGTATTGTTATTATCTGACCGTTTTTCCATTCTTCTGGCATTTTTTCTTTCTTCCATATTTCCTGTATAAGCCTGTATATTTGTTCATGAAGTTTATCTCCGCCATGTTTTATTAGTTCTATGTTTAGTCCGTCTTTTCCTGGTGTTTTTCCATTTTTCATGTTATTTATTATTTGTTTTACTTCCTCTTTTGTTGGGTCACTCGAGAGTTCAGTGTTTTCGTTTTCATTTTGTGTTTCATATGAATTATTCTGGCTGGGATCTGTTAATAGATCTTGGAAGTATTCTTTCCATACCTGGTTGTATTCTTCAATGTTCTCTGTTTTCTTGCCATTTTTATCCTTAATGGTGTATGTTTTTGGTTTGTATGTTCTATTTTGTGCGTTGATCCTTTGATAGAATTGTTTGGTGTTGTGGTTCATACCTTCCTTTTCGATTTCTTTTATTTGCTCATTTATCCAGGTTCTTTTTGCTTTTCTTATTTCGTTTTTGCATATTTTTTTGATTTTTTTCATATTCTTCTTTATCGCTCTTTTTATTCGTACCTATCCACTTCAGTCTTGCTTTCGTTTTCTTTTCTACAATTTCTTGACAATTTTCATTGAACCATTCTTTCCTGTTCTCTTTCTTTTCTTCTCCAATGCTGTTTTTTGCTGCATTGTTTATGCAAGTTTTTATTTTTTCCCATCTTGTTTCTATTTCATCGTCTCTGTTATTAATTTTGCTTATCTGTTCTTCTAATTGTTTTTTGTATTTGATTCTGTTGTTTGTTGTGTCCAGTTTTTGTACGTTCCATTTTATTTGCATGTTCTTATGTTTTACTGATCTTTTAATTTTTTGCTTGATTGTCGCTGTTACCATGTAGTGGTCTGAGTCTGCGTTTGCACCTCTGTAGGTTCTGACATCTTTAATTGTTGACTGTTTTCTTTTGGTTATTAGTATATGGTCTATTTGTGATTGGGTTCTTTGATCAGGTGACGTCCATGTAATTTTGTGGTGCATTGGGTGTTCGAATTTTGTGCTGCTTATGGACATGTTATATTTTGCTGCTGTTCTGCATATTCTCTGACCATTGTTGTTTGTTTTCTCATGTATTGTGTGTTTACCAGCAACTGTCTGTATGTAGTCTTCTTTACCTATTTGTGCATTTAGGTCTCCTAGTATTAGTATATTATCTTCTTTTGGTATTTTTTCTATTTCATGTTCTAAGTTCTTATAAAATTCATCTTTATCTTCTGTTTTGGCGCTTTCAGTTGGAGAGTATACATTCAGGAGTGATATGTTGAATGGTTTCGCATCTATTCTTATGTACGCTATTCTTTCATTTATAGGTTCAAAATCCAGCACTTTATTTGTCATCTTGCTTGTTACTATAAACGCCACTCCGTGCTGCCCTTGCTTGTCATTGCCTGAGTATAGTATTGTATAGTCCTTTTCTTGAATCACTCCCTTTCCTTTCCAACGCGTTTCCTGTACCGCTGCTATGTTTATTTTATATCTTGACAGTTCATTTACTATTTCATTCGCTTTTCCTACTTGTAGCATTGTACGTACATTCCATGTGCAAATTTTCATTTCTTTTTGTAGTTTCTTCTTGTTTTTTGATTTTTTTACTTCTGTAGCCCTGTTGTCTCGCTTTCCGTCGTCTTTATTTCCGTCTTGTATTTCTTTATTCAGTTTTTTGGATTCAATTCTTCCCTTTCTTCGTTCCATTTCCATGTAATATTATTGATTTTTAGTTTGTTGTAATATATCTTCACCATATTTCCTTTATTTCGTTCTTGCTCCGCTTTATTTATTATTACTTTTTGTATTTGTCTTTCTTTAACTGTCAAGAATTTGTCTATATATATTGCTTGTCCTTTTAATTTACTCTTAGCTGTTAGGATTTTCTGCTTATCTTGTTCTTTGTTCACTTTAATTACAGTTGTCTGTCTTTCAGTTGCTGTACGTTTGAATTGGTAAGCTTCTGCAATTTCGACTTCTACATCTAATTTACTTTTCATGAATGTCTTAACCTCGGTTATTATATCTTCTTTGATTTCTAATCCTTTAATTACAAGTTTATCTTTATTTATTTCCCTTTCTCTTTGTTCTTCTTTGTTTTCCAGTTTTCTTAGTCGTTCTCCTATTTCTTGTTTTTCTTGATCTCGTATTTTGTCCTTTTTCTTGATTTGCTCTATTTCTTTGTTTATGCTTTCAATATTATCTAAGATTTTTTTACACGAATTTTCCATGTCACTTCTTATTGCTTTGTGACTTTCTCTTGCTTCTTCCCTTCCTTTCTCAGCCTCTTTTCTTCCTTGTTCTACTTCCTTTTTGATCCCTTCGTAATTCTCTAAGAGCACTTTTATTGCCTCAGATATTTGTTGTAGTAGGGCGGTCTCCATTTTGTCGTCTTCTTTTTGTGTTGTTTTCTTGTGTGTTTTTTCTTCTGTACTTGTATTTGTTTTAGCGGGAGATCTTGTCATTAGCGCGCTTCTTTTGAATATTCTATTTGGGTCTTCTTCTTCTTCTCCTGAATCTTCTCTTTTTCTAATTGTTCCGATGCTCCCTCTTCTACCAGTATTCATTTACTCTTCTTTCTTTTTTATCGGCAGCTTGAGCTTCGCTACTTGCTTCTAGATGTCGCCACTCTTCGAGTACTGAAAAAACCTGCCTTATCGGCACTTTTTTGCTTCCACTATTTCCCACTTGATATCGCTGTCTCAGCTTATTGACCCTTTCAGCAAAGATTACGACACAATTTTATCTAAAGTTCGTCCTTTTTTCCCTTTGGCGTTGCCCTTCACTCTGTCGCTACGCTATCGTCCTCCTTCTATTTTCGCTTCTCCTCGGTTGTTGATAGGTTTATATGCAAAAAAGTGTATAGGTTATGTCCTGAATTTTTTTATTTATTTTCCCTACCAGGATTATTTCCCAGGAAGATTTATTTTCTCTGGGCTTATAAGCGGTATTTTTTTATTTTACTTCTCTTCACTGCTGTCTCAGGTTTATTTACACTTCTTTTCTACTATTCCTTTTTAACTTCTCCTCCACTTGATCTGTCACTTGCCACACGTGATTAGTCGATAGACATAATTACTTGGTCATTTACATAGTACAGTAGCCAATGTGGGTGATGCTAGCGTGAAGTGAGCATCACCCGTAAAACGTGTTAAAAAGTCATTCAAGAAAAGGTGCACAGTTCTCGGAAGGGTAATCATCGGTCTGCACAGTTAGTGCATAGTTAGTTGACGACCATGTCGCGATCTGGTGATGCTAGCGTGAATATACTACTACGAGATATTCAAAATCTCTAGTGCCGTTTAGTGCACAGTTCATATGGTTCATTCCAGACGACTGCACAGTTAGTGCACAGTTCTTAGGAGGGTGTTCATCGGTCTGCACAGTTAGTTCGCGACCGCATGGCGAACTGTTCATACTCTTGTAATGCTGGTCGAGTTTTCAAGGTAATAAGCAGGTTTTTATAGCAATGGGAGCGTGCACAGTTAAAACCAAAGATTTTGGATTGCTGCACAGTTCAAGCCCGACATAATTACTTGGTCATTTCCACAGTAGCCTATGTGGGTGATGCTAGCGTGAAGTGAGCATCACCCATAAAACGTGTTAAAAAGTCATTCCAGGAAAGGTGCACAGTTCTCGGGAGGGTGTTTATCGGTTTGCACAGTTAGTTGACGACCTTGCCGCGAACTGTGCACCATCTGGTGATGCTAGCGTGAAGATAGCATCACCACTACGAGATATTCAAAATCTCTAGTGCCTTTTAGTGCACAGTTCATATGGTTCACTCCAGGCGACTGCACAGTTAGTGCACAGTTTATTGGTGTATTCCATTTTAACTGTGCAGTTTGTGGTGTTGCCAGGTTCACGCAGCTGTTTTATAGGATGGTCAGTACTTGTTTCTTCTCAGTCGACGAGATGTGTAACTTTTCTGTTGTAATTTCACGTGAAAAAATCTGGAGGGTATGAAAAATGCATAAGTCGCACAACGGAAACAACTCTTTCAAAACTTTCCTCTGCACAAACTCTTTGTCGGTCATGAACGACTTTATACCGGCACAAGCGTCGATGTTTTGATCTCGAAAACATGAGAGGAACCACGAAATCGTTGATTCGCTTTCTTTCGCATGTAGTCCGAAGCCTACAATTCTAGACATGCCATTCGAATCTTCCACTACTAACAACATTAGCACGAAATTGACTTTCGTCAGCTTTTAGGTTCCATCCATGAAGACCACATCAGGCAAGCGCTGTAGCGCAACGCGCATTTCTGTAGTTGATATGTAAACTCCTTTCATCAACTTTTTCTCCACCAGCAAATTATAGTTTCCTCCTGTAAAGTCATTTATGTTACTCGAAGTCTGAATTTTTAACTTATGAACTACATGAATTATATGAACTATATGAACTACACTTGAAGAAATAAACGCACCACTTGAAAAAGCACAAAAATTACACATATTCAGACAGCCATAACTTGTCAATTAAGTCTACGATTTCTTTCGCACAAGATACCAGTAATCAGAATTGGAATTGGATAATGGGGTAATTTACCAATTTTTTTTTTAATTTTTAAATTAATTTTCAGGTATTAATATTCCCAAAAATATATTTTTCACCTTTTAAAAGTGCTAAATATAAGTGAAAACATATTTTTTTATGTCGCTCAGTTTGGGTTGAACTTAGCGTAATAATTAATCGTATACTGTTGAAGAGAAAACTTAAGTTTTTCGCGTAAAAAGACTAATACATTTTCAAACAAATGTGGCCCAATTATGGAGATCTGAATTTGTGGCATTATAGTGCAAAAAGTGGCGCGATTTTTTTCCTCGAGTGCATATACAAATAACAGATTTAAAAAGACTGGTAGAATCTGTTGGAAAACTTTGTTCACAAATGTTCTCAATCATTTCACTGAATTTGAGGTTTTGTTACTGAAAATGAACATTAAATTACCATTTTTGGTGATCGTGTCTAGAAAGTCCTGAAGGTCACTTCCTGTCTCGTCCTTGTTACCCTTGTTGAACTTCGAGTTAATGTTTGTCAAGTCTTTCAACTGTACTTGTTTTCCTTTGTCGGTTTTCAATCCAGCTGCCAGAAGCTTTTTGTCGCAATTCAACGCAAGCATTTCTGCCGCTTTTGACATGCTCTCGTCCGACAGCCTCCTCTTCTCCGGCAAAAAGTCGTAAAAAGGCTGTTAAATGAAAACAAAATTGTTATTCTCCTAATCAAGAACGACATGAAATATTCTAGTGAATTTAAATCGACATAGAGAAATATTTTATATAATTTTAATCTTGATTCACCATAGTATTATTACAACTTGATGTAAACAAAGGTGCAGGACCTGATGACATCCCAAGTATTTTTATCAAAAATTGCTCCGAGGCATTGAGTTATCCTCTCATGTTAATTTTTAATAAGTCAGTTTCTGAAGGTTACTTTCCAACCATATGGAAGAAAGCGTATGTTGTTCCCGTATTTAAAGGAGGTATTAAAAATCAAGTTAAAAATGACAGGCCTATATCTAAACTTTGTATTTTAGAAAAAGTTTTTGAAAAACTAGTATACAGAATATTATTCTCTATAGTTAAAAGTCAGATAATTCCACAGCAACACGGTTTTTATCCTGGTAGATCGGTTGAAACAAATCTTGTTACCTACACTGAATATATATTAAAGTCTATGGATGAGCGTAGTCAGGTGGACTCTATATACACCGATTTCAGTAAAGCATTTGATACTATCGATCACACAATACTTATAAATAAACTTGCTGCAATTGGTGTGTGTGGAAGTCTGCTTGACTGGTTCAAATCATATTTAACTGGAAGAAGTCAACGGGTAACAATTAATGGTTTCCAATCTTGTGAGGTTTATATTCCTTCAGGTGTTCCCCAAGGTTCACACCTGGGGCCACTCTTATTCACTATCTTCATTAATGATATATCCAAATGTTTTAAATTTTGCAATTTCTTGTTATACGCTGATGATTTGAAGATGTATCATTCGATTAATAATGCAAATGATTGTGAAGCTATTCAATCTGACCTCAATCGTTTTTATCAGTATATCAAAGAAAATCGTCTGTGTTTAAATATTGGTAAATGCCATCATATTACTTTCTCTAGAAATAGGAATAATATAAGCTTCACCTATACTTTCTCTGGTGATTCAATTAATTCTGTCTCGGAAGTGAAAGATCTAGGAGTAATTTTTGATAAAAAACTTATTTTTGATGTGCATATCGACAGTATAATAAAGAAAGCTTATAAAATGCTTGGCTTTATTATAAGAACATCGAAGAACTTTAAGAACCCAAACACGTTAAGAATACTATATTTCACTTTAGTGCGTAGTCAATTAGAATTTGCTACAGTTTGTTGGTCACCTCAATATATTATTCACATCAAAAGAATAGAGCGAATTCAGGAAAAACTTTGTAAATTTATGAGATTCAAAATTCATAATTTTAATACGAGCCTTATATCCCTGGAAAAGCGACGAATCATAATCGATCTCGTCTTTCTATACAAAATATTAAATAACATTATTGATTGTTCTGACTTATTAAATCGTCTGGGAATTCGTATACCAAATTATACCACAAGAACATCTGATCTTTTCTGTTTGGGTTATAGTAGAACTAATGCAGCCTTTAATTCTGCATTGAACCGTTTACCGTTTTATTACAATAAATATACATCTTGTGATAACCTATTAGATATCTTCCATTCTAGTTTGTCACAGTATAGAAAACAGGTAATAAATGCCATTATTTCTATTGCTTAGCTTAATTCCTTATAATTAATTAGTTAATGTCGATGTTGAACTATTCACTGATTTTACTTTTGGAATATTAATTGTACATTGTATACTGCTGTATTTTTGTTTTTTGTAATCTTTTAGTGATCACTTTGTTGTTTAAGTTTTTTGTTTTTGTTTAAGTTAAATTAATTGCATATTATTGAGCATAGTATTATAGTTATATACCTACCTAAAAATATTTGTTCATGTATTATCTACTTAATTGTTAACGATGTGTTTGTATTATTAATTTGTATGAGCCATCCTGTTATTGGGACATTGTCCTGTTGGAAGGCCGAAGTTAAATAAATAAAATAAAATAAAAATAGTAAGTTTTTAAATTGTAATTCTGGGTGCGAAATAATCAATACCTGCGAATCGTCGTGCCCATTATGCACTAAATTCGCCTTCTTAACTTGAAATTTCCCATCCTTTGCTACGAGCATGCAGATAACAGCAGAGCAGTTTCTCTTGTAAGTCCTAGAATCGTAGAATGGTTAAGTTTACTGATTTAAGCACTGATTGATTCTTAAATAATGATATGTGGACCAATTAAATGCAATTTGAATACCAATATGTAAATTGTATCTAATTGGATTTTATATCGACCGATGAGAAATTAGCATTTTCCTAAAAATTTATTGTGGTAAGTTGGATGTATTAATGGAAACAAACTGTATTTGTACTTCGATTCTAGAGCCATTTTCATTTACAATTCAATATAATTTAATACAATTAAATACTATTAATTTTTGGAAAAAATGCTAATTTCTCGTTGGTCGCTTCTAATTCCAATTTGATACAATTTACGTACAGGTATTTAAATAGCTTTTAATTGGTTATGTGACACTTGTAATTAGAACAAATTGATTCTTCGCTACTGGGCAGGATAATATACAAGTCTATACATACGATGATATCCTGCTACTCGCTTTGTTGCCTTTGCAAATTAAAGAAATGAATATGCAACTTGCAATACACATCCCCTTTAGGACTCCGAGGGTTGCTAGAATTTCGGATCGGTAGAGAATGGTCTAAAGAACATATATTATGCTAAACGGCATGCTTTAATCATAAAATGCAAGGTATGTTTTGGTCTTAGCGCCCGGTCTAGTAGGCTTAATTCCCAGGGCTGGTGTGGAAACGAGTTGACAAAAGCATGGGTTTTCATTACTTATTTACATGAAACATTTTTAGGTACACTAATTGGCACATAATTGGAAAAAAGTTGCGTGCAATTGCTGCTTTTCTGCGATTTTTAAAAATTCAGTCTATTATTCAGCTCTGTAACTGCTAAAGTATTAGCCTGACAAAGAAAAGTATCAGAACAATTTTGTAGAAAATTTAATCCTCTACAACTTTTTCTCTAAAACCTACAAGAATGGAGTTATATACCAGAACCTGATTTTGGGCGCCATTTTTCCAATATGGCGGCGGTCGCGCGAGGTCGCAAACTTAGGGTCACCTAGTCTACAAACCTACCAATTTTCAAAACTCCCGGAAAACTGTACTATGATTCAAAGTCAAGGTAATTAACAACTTTCGATTTAATCAATTACGAGCTGTCATATCAGGTCTGTTATATCATATGGGCTGGAATATCAGATAATGAAATATCATTATGGGCTGTCATATTATATGGGCTGAAATATCAGTTAATCGACTTAACACGTACAATTAAATATCTAACATTGTCTGTATATAGTTGCTGAAAACTAACAATGAAATTAACTTTAAATATTCACTTTAATTAATCCGTTTTTCCAGATTATTACCAGATAGTTTTCCAGATTATTTAAAAAAAGACTATTGAATATATCTGTGGCTTATAGGAAAAACAAGGTATTTTATAGTAAATTTTCGTTTAATTTCATATTGTACAATAATATTATACATAAACGTTCACCGAAATGAAATAATAGCTATAAATATGGCTTACAAACTATAGATAAGATTTCCGGTAAAACACTGTATTCTTGAATTAGAGAAAAGTGGAGTTACCTGGGTTTTCCTCAAAACCACAGATATGTGGAAAATACTGTGATCACACCATTAATTTTGTTAAACAAATTTCGCAATTAACGATCAATAAATGTTGCTTCGTTGCAAGAAAATTTAAGTTAGGCTGCCAAATGCACCTTCACATGGGAACAAACAAAGCAAAAACTGAGTACGTCATCATCTCGATAAATAACCGCCACAATCATTAATTCATCGACACGAATGGAAAACGTACATGGGACGATAATGATGCCGCCATAGCGGAGACCAAAAACCAAACTACAAAGTCACTGACCAATGATGGATCTGCAAAGGACTAGGACGACTCTGTGAAGGCCCAGGACCTGATTGAAGCTGCGAAGAAACAGGACCAGGATGACTGCGAAGGAAAGGGACAAGGTTGAAGCTGCAAAGGAATAGGACCAGGATGACTCTGCGAGGGAACAGGACAAGATTGAAGCTGCGAAGGAACAGGACCAGGATGACTCTACGAAGGAACAGGACAAGGTTGAAGCTGCGAAGGAACAGGACCAGGATGACTCTGCGAAGGACCAGGACCAGGACGAAGCTAAGAGGGAACAGGACAGGGAGGAAGCTGCAAAGACTCCAAATGGAGTTTCAGTAGAACACAACTTGAACGCATATCCAAAGATGCGGAAGCAATACCATGCCCTAACGAAACAGCACCAGGACCAGAATGAAGCGGATGGCGACGAATAGAAAGACGGTAAAGAGTAAAGCAGTAACGCTTGACAAATTGTATTTCAATTGGGTGTATGTGCCAATGAATAAGCAATTATAATTTTTGTTTGACAAAAGCTATAATATTTCCGAAAACATCCAACATGAATGTATTTGACCTGATAAACTTGTTGATTATACGCTTTACTTGAATTATTTGCTAATTTAATATTTATTAACTTATTCTATTTTAACGAAAGACCAACCTGGACCAATGAATGACTTATTTTATTTTCAACCGCTAATATACTGGCGGAAAATAAAAATGAAACACTTGAAATTTGTAAAAATATCGACCATTTTCAAACCGCTATAACTCGGTGTATTTTCAATCGATTTCGATGAATCTTCGAGGGCGAGAAACTTTGAAGTGTCTACTTTAAAGTCATACATGCAAACATAAGCGCAACCCCTTCCGCCCCCCTCTAGCACCCATGTGAAAAAAAACCAATTTTAATTTTAAAAATGTCCAACTTTGACGAGATGTACGGAGTTGAAAAGTAAGCAAATCTCAAGAGTTTAAAGTTTAAATTTTCACGATATTGAAGATCTGCTTTTAGGTCTTTAAACTTTAAACTCTTGAGATTTGCTTACTTCTTTAAAAATGAAATTGGATATTCCGTGTGAATAACTCACATTGCCTAAACTATTAGAAATTTGAAAAAAAAAATCATTCGTGAAAAAAAATAATTTCGTCAAAAAACTTCCGAATTATGGGTCAAAAAACCACAAAATGCACTTTTTTCAAACGCCCATAACTTTGTGCCAAATCGTCGTAGGAACTTCGTTTTTTGAGTACTGCACAGGTAATTGAACAAATTTCAATGCCTTTTCTGTGGAGCGAGTCGACAAATTTTTTCCAACTCTGTACACATGGCCAAAGTTGGACGTGTTTTTGCCCAAAAACGTTTTTTTTTGTTCGGGTTTTGAAGGGTACGAAAAGAGATCATCCTAATCTGAGTTTACCCCCTTAAAATAGAGCCACTATGGGTTTTTTCCCGAAAAAATCGTCTAATTTGGTTGAAAAGTCGCTGAGTTATGTGCGAAAAACTAAAAAATGCCCTTTTTTAAAAAAAAATTCATAACTTTGTGCCAAATCATCGTAGGAACTTCGTTCTTTGAGTCCTGCACAGGGAATTGTACAAATTTTTGTGCCCTTTTGGTGGATCAAGTCAAAAAAATGTTTAAACTCCGTACACCTCGTCAAAGTTGGACATTTTAAAAATTAAAATTCGTTTTTTTCACATGGGTGCAAGAGGGGGGCGGAAGGGGTTGCGCTTAAGTTTGCATGTTTAAAGTAGACACTTCAAAGTTTCTCGTCCTCGAAGATTCATCGAAATCGATTGAAAATACACCGAGTTATAGCGGTTTGAAAATGGTCGATATTTTTACGAATTTCAAGTGTTTCATTTTTATTTTCCGCCAGTGTATATCATTACTATGCTGCAAAACAATAACATATTTCATGTTTTGATTACCTTAATTTGGATAATTAACTATATGGAACATTACAACATTCATCGTTGACATACGTTTGCTTTTGTGTATTTGTGAGATCAACACTTAAGTCAAAGTTTCTGAAACTTTTCATGAGGCTTCGCATTTGAGTTGGTCTCTAAATCAAGAAATCCTGATTGGATTGCATGTACAAAATAAACACGAATTTTGTTGAATTATTTTACAAAACAGGTAATCCAGTGATACTAGGTCATTCGCTGGTACATTCACTTTATTCTCAGTTCACATTTTCAATTAAATTTTTTTCACAGACAATATTGACTACCAAGACTACCCCACTCCCTTATTGGTCGCATTTATTTATTGGAGTATACTTTGGAGGAGATCAAGAAAACTGCTTTGCAACACCCAGTCCGGATGGACGACGGATTGAGCTGCTTGTCTGCACTTTTAGACTGCTGGAAAAATAATATTCCGTTCATCGTCAAACAGGAAACTGAAGATACTAAACCGGGTAACTAATCCAATTTTTAGCTAATTCGTATTTATTTGGCCCTTATACAGGAAACAGAAGATACTAAACCGGGTAACTAATGCAATTTTTAGCTAATTCGTATTTATTTGGCTAATAAATATAAATATCGAAATTGCAATGGATGTGCGTTAAATATCATATGCAAAGATTAGGGGTCTGCGGGCGCCCGAATTCGACGTCCCAGCCCGGTTCATATTTAGGTGGTCCGCATCGAGCCGGGTTTTAACTCAAACTTTAGAGGTTCTTGGTATCGCTGGGTCAGGACTTTAAACGTGAACTTGAAACTTATACCATGATATTTTTATAAATTGCTCCAGAGATGAGACGTCGTTACCGAAGTCTAAAGACCTGATCGGGACTGAAACTGGAGAACCGGAGATCCTACCTGGAAGTGACATTGATGTTTTGGTGTTGAAGGAGAAGGGCCGCCCGAAAGGAACCAAAACGACAACCGTCATCGGACTTCGGAAAGATAGTGCCCCTTGTAAGATAGTGCCCTACAAGAAGTTGACTCAAAAGAAGTAGATTGAACAAGTTTCACACCTGATAATCGCAGGGCACTTGGTTCCATTCGTGATGCGCGAAGAGTGTCTTATTAAAAGCGTCGTTTTTATTGTTATTGATGTCACTATAAGTGACTGCGTTTTAGACGAAGCATTCCAAATTGAACATTTCCGGAAGTACCGCGACCCAATGGGATTCACGTTTTTTCAAAAATTAGTTGAAAACAAAAATAAACTGAACGAGTTTTCGTGTGGTATATTACTTTCACATCCCTCGGTATTTTGCGAAAGATGCCTAATATGGTACGATTATCATTGCGCAGGACTGTCGAAAGAACCTAAGACTAAACTTTGGTTTTGCGAAAATTGTACCAACAATTAATAACTTACGGTATCGCACATAATATATAATATATTATAATTATATATTGTATATGCATAATGATTAATATTTGTTTTATTTGCGACAAGACTTGGTTTCTATTTAGGCATTTTAAATGTTGTGGAATTGCATTAAATATTTTAGTGCCCATGTATAAAGGACTTCTCTCAAATGACAACGTTTTGTGAGTTGGAATCAGCAGGGTGTTGGTGGATTGTCTAGTGCTGTAGTTGGAATCAACGAAAGTAAATATGTCTAAGTTATTCAGAACATATTTAAATATTTCGAGTACTCGTATGTACAGGAATGGAAAGGTTAATACATTTAGTTTTTTAAAGCTGCCTCGATAGGTAGCAGTTGGTTTTAGTTTACATATAATTCTAATTGTACGTTTTTGAGCAATTAAAACATCATTTGCACCTGAAGAAGCTCCCCAAATAATTATGCCGTAGTTCATGATAGAGAAAAAATATGCGTAATAAACAATCAGGAGAGAATGTGTGTCTAATTTTGATAATACTCTTAGACAAAAACATGATTTGTTTAGTTTGACCAGTACAGTACATATATGTCCAACACCCTTAAGATCATGGTCAAGGACAAAACCTAAACATTTTGTGATTCTATTGTTCTACATGTTTGCATGTTTATTTTCCAATCCAAACCAGAATTGGAATATTATGCGCCAACGTAAGTGGTTTTAGTTAGAAAACTATTAAGCAAACAAATATATATATATATATATATATATATATATATATATATATATATATATATATATATATATATATATATATATATATATATATATATATATATATATATAATATATTGATGATGCATCGTCGTGAGTAGACGTGTTTTTTCTGCTCCTTGTGTTACTAAGTGCTGTTTCATCCTTTAAATATATTCTGAAATCAGAAGTTAGTAGAAATGGTTAATACGAAAAGTACTTCAGCAATTGTTACTGAAGCAGTCAGTGAATTATTGAGCAATGATTGTTTTTACTTACCAAATTGGTGGATAAAGTTTTTGCTAGACTTGAGCAGAAACTGGAAGAACAAAAGGTCTACTATGAGGCAATTATCACTAACATCAGTGACGATAATCGTGTTCTCTGTGACAAATTGGACGCTCTTGAGCAATATTCTAGGCGTAACTGCCTCAGGATTTTCGGTGTCCCAGAGGAACCATCTGAGAACGTGGAGAAGAAGGTCAATGAAATCATTACGTCAAAATTATCACTAGACATACCTCCCCACTCCATTGATCGTACCCATCGAATTGGTAAGAAAACCCTTATCAACGATCCGCACTGCCCTCGACCAAGACACCGCCCTATCATTGTGAAATTTACATCCTACCGCTACCGAGATGCGTTTTAAAAGCAAGGAAAAATTAAAAACTACAAATATATCATCAAAGAAGATCTCACACAGTCTCGCCTTGCGTTATTAAAATCCGCCTCAACTAAGTTCGGATATAAAAACGTGTGGTCCTCTGATGGCAGTATTTTTTATAAGCACGGTGATGTTATTAAAAAACTCAAACCAACTTTCAATGTTGATAATTTTGATATCAATAACCCGGAGCAGAATAAATAAAATTAAGTCAACTTCGTTTTTGTATTTTGTTCAATTTCTTTTTTGCTATCAAATTTTGTTTTATTTTGTAGTCTGGCACACTGTAAACTTGTATCTGTCACTATAATTAATTTAACCTTGTATAAGTAATTCTCTTAGTTTGTATTGTACACTTTTTGCAAGAAATCTTTTCAAATCAATAATTCATATACTTGATCTAATTTATTATTCTATAATTTACTTACCTTCATTGCGAATAAATTTATTTTTTTCTTAAATTTAATAATGAATATTTACTACCAAAATGCTAGAGGTTTGAACACTAAACTTGATGAGTTTTTGAATGCCACAAATTGCTCATATTTTGATGTTATTGCAATAACAGAAAGCTGGCTTACACCCTCAGTATATAACTCTGAACTTATATGCAATGATTACTCAGTCTATAGGAAGGATAGAAATTTTGATATCAATAATAAATCTAGAGGAGGTGGTGTTGTATGTGCTGTCAGTAATAAATACCACTCAACTGTTGTTGACTTAGACCTTAACATAAACTCGAATTGTGATATTATATGTGTACACCTTAGAATATCACACAACTATAATTTCTACATTATCGTAGCATATACTCCCCCACCAATTTCCCTAATTCAGCATGAATATGTATTTGATTGTCTAGAATCTTGTAACTTTCTACAAAATAACAACTTTATTATACTTGCTGATTTCAATATGAGTAAACTTATAGATTTTTATAGCTACGGACATAATAATAACATAATTACAAGGTTTGACAATTTCTTAATGGCCACTCAACATAATCGTGTAACCAACAGTGACGGAAGAATACTTGATGTAGTTATATCTAATGTTAATTCTAACTGCTTAGTCACCCATTGCAATGATCCCATTGTTTGTGAAGATAAATTTCATCCCTCTCTCTTAGTATAAATTCCTGCATCCACGTTTATTATCACCCCTTCCTCTCACTCTAACTCCACCATTAATGATAACCCAACCTACAACTTCCAAAGAGCTAATTTTGATCTTCTTTATCAGTTACTAGCTGAAACAAACTGGGACATTCTCAAGAGATTTACTGTAGTAAATGAAGTATTTGATAAATTTTATGAGATTTATTACAATATTTTAAATATGTGTGTACCAAAAACTAAAATTACTAAATCTAAATATCCTCCCTGGTTTAGTAAAGAAATTATAGCGAAAATAAAAGACAAATTAAAATACCACAGACTCTACAAACAAACTGGAATAACAGCTTATCATACAAAATTTAAAGAACTTATATCTTCAATAAAACATGATGTTGCTGACATAGAGTCTAGTATTGCATCTAAACCACAACAATTATGGGCATACATTAATTCTAAAAAAGAAAAATCACGTATACCAGGCTTGATGCATCATAACGCTACCACATACGACAGTACTCCGCAAATTATTGATGCTTTTGCTGACTATTTTTCCTCCGTTTATGGCAATATTGATAATGAACATCATATATGTGAAACTAATAATCTTAACTCTTGTCGCAATTGAGTCTGTATCCAGAACTGATATCCTCAGTGCTATCCGAAAATTGAAACCATCTAGAAAGCCTGGCCCTGATAACGTACCTGCATACATCATAAAAGGTTGCGCTGACATCTTAGTTGAACCACTTTATATACTTTTCAATCTTAGTCTTGCCTGTAACACATTTCCTGATAGTCTCAAACTGACCCGTGTATGTCGCATATTAAAATCTGGAGATAGTTCTGATCTTTCCAACTATCGTCCTATTGCCATACTCTCCAACCTTGCTAAAGTTTGTGAGAAAATTATCTATACTACAATTTATTCAAATGTTTATAATGAAATATCTACTCACCAACATGGTTTCATGAGCGCAAGGTCCACGACCTCAAACTTAATGAATTTTACTGAATACGTTCTCGGTTCCTTACATAATAATACTCAGGTTGATCACACTGACTTTGAAAAAGCCTTTGATAAAGTTAGTCATACTGTACTATTAAGTAAACTCAAATACAACTTTAGTTTTTCAGACAATCTTTTACTATTCATTTCTTCATATCTTTCTAATTGTAAACTCTCAGTTCATTACAACAATTACTCCTCTAAACAATATATACCAACCAGTGGCGTTCCTCAGGGTTCAAATCTTGGCCCATTGTTGTTTCTACTGTTCATCAATGACATTGTTGATGTTATTCAGAACTCTAAAATCCTGCTCTATGCTGATGACATTAAAATTTTAAAAACTGTCAATACTACTGAGGACTGTAATGCTTTGCAATCAGACATAAACAATATCTTGATTTGGTCTTCATCCTCTAAGCTCCCATTTAATTATAAAAAATGTAAGACAATGACATATTCTGTAAAAAAGATTCCATTAATTAATCAGTATACCATGAATGATAATGCCTTGGATAGTGTCGAACAGATAACTGACCTAGGTATTCTATTCGATAAAAAATGCAGCTTTGTACCACATTACAATACAATAATAAAAATTTCGAATAGAAACCTAGGCTTTGTTATTCGTTACAGACGTTCCTTCCATAATCAACGTACCCTGAAGACACTGTACTATTCCTTCGTCCGAACTAAGCTTGAGTACTGTGCACAAGTTTGGAGTCCATTTTATAACAAACATTAAAGCTGTACAAAATTTTTTTGTTAAATATATGTATTACAAGAGATATAATACTTACCCCAAGAATGAGTTTAACTATAACAATTGTTTAATAGAATTTGGTGTCCTTTCACTTGGTGAACGTAGGAAAATTCATTCTTGTTTATATCTTTATAAGATTATTAATAGCATGATAGATGATTCCATGATTTTGTCTAATATTAACTTTTATGTTCCACGGTCAAGAACAAAGTTTAAGCTTAACTACTCTACGCCAAAGACAAATTATGAATTTAAATCACCTATCATTCAAATGTGCATTAACTTCAATAAACTTGTATCTGTTATTGATGATCTTGATCTTTTTTATAACAACATTATTAAATTTAAGAAATATTTTGTTCAACATTTCTTGCAAAAACGTTGACATTTTGTAAAGTTAGGTTAAATTCTTTATTAACTGTTTATTTACTGTGTATTTAAACTGTTGTTAGTTTATACTTATAATCTTATAACACTGATGCATTGACAATTGCCTATTTTATGTTTTAATATTTTTGTGAATATTCCTCTGTAATTGGGATTTTTAAATCCTGTTGAGGTAATAACAATAAATAAATAAATAATCAAACTAAGACGCTTGATAGTAACACGTAAACATTGCAAATTACTGGGCTTAGCAATAGAGAGTGAAACTCAAATCTTCAATTTTAATAACATTTTACCCATTTTTATTTGTAATGTGAACATTTTTCTTGCACCATAAATTGATGAAGGCATAAAGATGACGAAAACTGTAAAACGAGCAACATGATTAAATTCATTTATGTCAATTCAAAAGGATAAATGTACACTAATAGGTTCAGGTTTACAAATAAGGATGTTCAATTTGTACAATACTAGGTATAATAAAATAACATTGAGAGAGAGAGAGTCAGATGATCAGTGTAACAAACGGTTTGGCAATTTTTTTCCTAATTTTCTTTTTATTCAGTAACCTCAACTTTAATTAATACAGATATACACCTGCAATAATTTCGTTTAAAAAAGTGAACATTTGACATTAGGGGACTCATAAATCCCCACATATCGCATGTCAAAAAGCACTGCGTTACAAAAACACAAGTTTGATACTCGCGTTATTCACGTGATTCGCGTCATTTCGCTATTTACATCTGTATTTTATATCAATATTCAACATATCGCGCGAAAAGAAAACTCCGACGAAAGATAACACATAACCTCGATTTGCCGAATGATTCGGAACATTTTGAATTTTCGCGCGCAAAGTCGATGTACGAAGTACATCGATGTGACAAATAACATATAACGAAAACTTCTTGACTGGATGTTGAGATAAGGAAGGAAAAATCAATTACTGGAAGTCAGTCACAAGATTTGAAGGACTGACTTCCAGTAATTGATTTTTCCTTCCTTATGTGACAAATAACCTCCAATTTAGTCAACAGTGCTACGTCTTGCCAAAATTACCAAAATCGTACCCAGAAATAAAAATCGCGTTTTTAACGCATTAAAATAATCGGCAACGCTGTATTTCGCGTATCGCGTTTTCTCGCGTTTTGCGTTTTTTGTGTGCCAATAGACACTTCCTAAAAAAAACTACAAGCAGGATAAACAGACATTGTAAACGAAGAATTAGAATCTTTAGGATACGGGACACCTCAAATAATTCCTATACTAATAAAGATACAATAAAATACTATAAGACAATCTTATAGAAGACCAAGGGGACATCTGCTTAAATAAGAATTTATTTTTTTAAATCAGTGGTTCTCATGTTAGGGTAAAAAATAATATTCTTTTGAATGAGATCATATATATTTTTTATACCTATTCCGTAGGGTTTTTTTTTTAAATTCAACCTTATAATTGTTTTATATCCTTACATAACAAAAATATTGATAAAAATTCAATTTAAAGTTTCGATAAATTTTATGCAACAAACAGTAGGTCATGAACAATAACAAAACAAGTTCTAAAAAAATGATTTACCAATTAGAACGAAATCAGAAATTACATGGACCATTTTCTCAAAAAAATGCCCTAATGTTTTGTGTCATGTAAAAAAAAATTATCGCAACTTTGAATTGAATTTTTCTGAATATTTTTGTTATGTAAGGATATAAAATTATTATACGGTTGAATTCAGAAAAAAATACCCTATCGAATAGGCATAAAAAATATATATGATCTCATTTAAAAAAAATATAACTTTGTACCCTAATTTGGGAACTACTGATTTGAAAAAATAAATTCTTATTTCATCGGTTTGACACGCGATGAACATTATTACGAAATACTGCTGAAAGGTGATCAGCGCAAAGATTACACGACTCGCCAGGCTATAGCGCGGCTTAAGGCACTACAAGACACAGAAGAAGTACCGTTGACAGTAAATCAGGCAGGAGAACTTCAAACGTGCAAAGCTAAACATGAAGAGCTGAAAGATTTGATTATGTCGGCAGCATGGACGTTTGAGTCTGAAATTACGGCTATAGATAATCGGTTGGGCCATCTGCTCCGACGAACTACGCGACTTAGCGAGGCTGGAGTGATAGCGGAACGCGATGAGCTTTTGAAGGCCATTTATGAATTGGATAAGCTTTTGACCAGGAAATCTGCTTTCCCGGGGGTAGCGAATGTCAGCTCAGCTACTAATGTGTCGGCAGACACGTCAACTGCCAGATTTGTGCCAGTGCACAAGTGGAACCTCACTTTCAATGGAAAAACTGAGCTAGTTGATTTCTTACAACGAATAGAAGAACTGAGGCTATCGCGCGGCGCAACTGCTGAGGATTTGTATCACGGCGCTACGGATTTGTTCACGGATGGGGCTTTAGCGTGGTTCAGAGCCAACCGTGATTCTATTCACAATTGGAAGCAACTGGTACTGAAGTTGAAGGAGCGGTATCTGCCGATCAATTATGATTTGAAAGCGAAGCAATTTATATTACAGCGCAAGCAGAAGGCGTTCGAGTCGCCTTCTGATTTTATTACGGAAATGCAGCTATTGTTTTCGCGGTTAACTGTTGCGTCATCAGCTGAGGAAATTTTGGCTACGTTTCAAAATAATCTGGATGCTTATTATTGTCGGCATTTGGCCACGGTGGAGGTTAGTACTCTCGAACAGCTTCATAGGTTATGCCAGAAACTAGAAGCAGCACGTGCTTCGGAGAAATCGGCAGCTATAGAGACTGTGAAAGCATCAGCTGAGGAGGAGGAAAGTCGTGCTAAACCTGCGATGCGGTCAGGTGATCGAACTATAGCCAGCGGCTGCTGGAATTGTGGCAAACCAGGACACCAATTCAGAGGATGCTCGGCAGCTCGGAATATATTTTGCTTTGGGTGCGGTAAACCGCGCGTCATTAAATCCAATTGTGATCGGTGTTCGGGAAACGCCAGACGCGGTCAGTAAAGGGTTGTCAAGATCGCGTCTTTTCTCCTAAAGCAACTCAATTGGCTGATGACGAGTGGAGGAAGTGGACAGCTCGTGTCCAGGATTTTATGAAGAGCAGCTCTCCGGTTTTCTTTTCTTTGGCTACTCACCCAGATGACCCCCGACCGTATCTTGAGGTGGAAGTTGGGTCTGCCAAGCTGTTGGGCTTAGTCGATTCTGGCTCATCGATTACACTGGTCACTCCTGCTGTCATTAATCGTTTTAAGCACGTTTCTCTGTCTATACACCCTTCTCGAGACTGTATTACTACTGCTAATGGGGCTCAATGCTCAATAATTGGCTCTGTATAGTTGGAATTTTCTGTTCAGCATGTCACCCACCTGATTGAGACATATGTAGTGGAATCCTTGGCCTCTGAGCTGATCTTAGGCATTGATTTTTTGCAGCAATTCAATATTATGACCGACTTTGTCCACAACACTTATTATTTTTCTAATTCTGTTTCTACTGTTGCTTGCACTTCCGCAAACCCTTCCAATCTTACGGATGCACAGTCGCGGGCTCTCACCATGGTAGTTGAAAATTTCTTTGCTAAAAACACTGCAGAATTGGGGCGTACTACACTACTCACACACACTATAGAAGTGGAAGCCGGAACACGCCCAATCAAACAGCGATACTACCCTGTCTCACCACATATTGAGAAGTTTATACATGAGGAGTTGGACGAAATGCTGCGGCTAAACGTGGTCGAACCTTCGACGAGTGCTTGGTCATCGCCGATAGTGGTTGTACCTAAGGGCAAGAATCAATACCGTCTGTGCATTGATTACAGGAAACTTAACCAGGTGGTTAAGCCGGACGCTTATCCACTTCCGTACATGAATTCGATCTTGGATCGCTTGGGGGGTGCCAAGTATTTATCCAGTCTTGATTCAAAGAGTGCTTTTTGGCAGATTCCACTAGACAAGGATAGCCGCGAATATACGGCCTTTACGGTTCCAGGGAAGGGGTTGTATCATTTTGTGACTACTCCCTTTGGCTTAATCAACTCTCCAGCAAAAATGCAGCGCCTTATCGATTTGTTGTTGGCCCATGATCCGCTGCTGCAGAAGCATTGTTTCGCTTATTTAGATGACTTAATTCTTTGTACACCTGATTTTGAAACTCATCTTGCCGTGCTGCGAAAGGTTATGCAGAAGCTAGAGGACGCCAATCTCACGCTCAATAGGGAAAAATGTTTCTTTATGCGTCGCGAGCTGCATTATTTGGGCTACATTGTGGGTGCACAGGGATTACGGGTGGATCCGGAGAAAGTTGACGCCATTCAGAACTTTGCAGTGCCTACAAAAGTCAAAGAAGTACGTCGGTTCATCGGACTTGCTAGCTGGTATCGGCGGTTCATTCCTCATTTCTCCACTTTGATTTTGCCACTTACTCGTTTGACTAAAAAGTCAGTTCCTTTTGAGTGGACTAAAAAGACGGCTGCAGCTTTTTCAGAGCTGAAGCAGTGTTTAAGTAGGGCTCCAGTTATGTCCTTTCCTGATTTTTCTCGGCCTTTCACTATTCAGACTGATGCCAGTTTGGAAGCTTTGGGGGCCGTTTTGACGCAAGAAACGGAGCAGGGCGAAACCGTTGTGGCTTATGCCAGTCGTGCTTTAACTCCGTGTGAAAGGAACTATTCTGTTTCGGAACTCGAAATTTTAGCAGTAGTTTGGGCTGTAGAGAAGAAATTTCGAGGATACGTGGAGGGCTCGCGATTTACGGTTATTACTGATCACAGTGCTCTTACTCTTTTGAACCGGATGAAGGAACCGAAAGGTAGATTGGCTCGGTGGATTTTGCTGCTACAGTCCTATGACTTTGAAGTTGTGCATCGTAAGGGAATTTCACATGTTGTGCCTGATGCTTTGTCTCGTGGCGTGAGCCTGCTGGCTTTTCAAGCTGAGGATTTGGATCAGCAGTATTGTGATCTGCGCTCGCGCATTTTGCAGGCACCAGCCCAGTTTCCTAAATGGAAGGTAGTTGATGGGGCGATATTCAAGCAATGCCGGTTGGTTAATCCACATTCCGAGGAGGATCCTTGGAAAATGTTCATTCCACTTTCTTTACGGAAAACTGTGCTTCAGGAGACTCATGACAACCCGATGGCTGGACATTTCGGTATCTTAAAAACTGAACGACGGCTTGCTCAGCGGTATTACTGGCCTAAGCTGCATAATGACGTGAAGCATTACGTCAAGAGTTGCGAGGTATGCCAACTACAGAAGGTGGAGCAGCGACCCCCGGCTGGGCTTTTGGGCAAGAGAACGGTGAGTCGGCCTTTGCAGTATTTCTGCACTGACTTAATGGGACCGCTGCCATTGTCTAAGAATCGTAACCGCTTCATTTTTGTAGTCTGTGACATGTTCACAAAATTCACTTGGATTTTTCCTATTCGCACCGCGCAAAGCAAGGTTATTGGTAAAATATTTGAGGAGCGTGTTCTTTTAGCTCAAGGAATCCCGGAGTATCTTGTTTGTGATAATGGTACACAGTATGTGTCAAAGGATTTTAAATCTTTGTGTTCTTCTTATAATATAAAAGTGCAGTACACCCCAAACTATCATCCTTCTGCAAACCCTACGGAACGAACTAATCGCGTCATTGGTACCTTGATTTCTTCCTATCTGCAAGATTCTCAGCGGGAATGGGATGAGCAGTTGCCGCAGCTGCAATTCGCTATAAACACTGCCGTGCATGAGGTTACAGGATTTTCACCGGCATTCCTGCACTTTGGCCGAGAACTCAGCGCCAAAGGACGCTCGACGGGACCCTGTTTGGCTGCAGATGAAGTAGAATTTGAGAATCGTGAGCTGTATGCCGATCGAGTTAGGGGGTTGGATCGTGTTCGTGACATTGTTAGCCGCAAACTAAAGGATGCTTTTGCGAAAAATGCTCAGAGATACAATTTGCGACGACGGGAAGTAACTTTTCAAGTTGGTGACCTAGTTCTGAAACGCACTAAATTTTTATCTGATGCTGCAAACTACTTTGCTAGCAAGTTAGCCCCGAAATACTCTAAATGTCAGGTCATCAGACGTTTGTCAGACACGCGGTATGAACTGCAGGATGTAAATACACGTAGGAACTGTGGTGTTTGGCATGTATCCTTACTCAAACCATATGTTGTGCGTGACGGAAAATTTTTGTCTTCACTGTGTTACAATCAAAAATTTAAGGCGACGGGGAGGAATGTGACCGGGTCGGCTTCCGGTCAAGGTGCGCATGTGTTTTAAGAAGGGTGGCAGGTATATAAGTGCAGCGGAACGAGAATTCTTGCTTGTTCAGCCGGCGTATCTAAGTGTCATGTAAGGGTGGTGCTGAGAGGGGCCGAATTTTGAACGCATTGTGAGATTCCTGAAATTTGAGTGCATCACAGCCCAAGCTAAGTATTGCTTGATATTTCTTTTGGTTTGCTGAGGTGGTTTTGTGGCACCAATTCATTGTGGTGAATTCGTTGGCTTTTGTGCTGTGTTACTGGTTTTGAGGTTATGTGGCACCGACCACATGGCTGGAATTTGTCGGGAACTTTTTTACATTGTGCTTTTTTAGGGCTACCCATTTATTTGGAAGTTCTGTCTCTCAACATTTTGTGACCTATTTGTACTGTGGAATTTATTTTTTTGGAAGATCGTTGGCTGAACAAGCCCGGCTGGAGTTTATTTTGATCCCTTGTGGAAAAGCTTTGTCTTGTGAGACTTCCTGAGGTTTTGTGATTTGCCAACGTCACTCAGGAAAGTATTGGCTGTATCGTTATTTTTTAGTTTTATTAGGGGCTCAGTGCGTTGCCCGTCTGGGTCCACAATAATTATTTATTTGTGTAGTTGAGTATTTTGCTCCTATTGATTTATATATATATATATATAAATATTTATTGATCCCGTCTGGATCTATTTATTTGAGTTATTTAAGATTTTAGTCATATTTATTTATTTTAATATTTATTTATTTATATATTTACCTATTCATATTTATTTTACACTGTGCTTAGCTTACTTATGCTAATTTGTGTGCACGCTGCATGGCCTGCCAAGTTCTCAGAGACTGGTAGCAGCCCTGTTAAGCTTTGCTACCTCTCTGTAGGTAGTATTTGCTTCTGTGAGCTTATATATTCTTATCATTCTTATATTGCTTATTGCTACCAGCTTTGCAATTTCTCTGTAGATTGTATTTGCTCTTTGAAATTTTACTTTTATTATTGTATTATATTTATTGATTTACCATCAGCTTTGCCAGCCCTCTGTGGACGGTATTTGCTAGTATTATATATTGCTTGCTTGCTATTCACCTGCTTTGATGTTCCTAGTGATTGCTGCTGAGCGTGCTTGGAGAGCGTGACCTACGGCTGGAACTGCTGTCAGTGGTGGAAGTTATTCTGCCTGGCGCCTAGAACTCTGATGCTCGACCTCCATCTACAGCCAGAGCTCAAATAAATCAAGCTGGCCGCAGAATCCGTTGTCATCGATGATTAAAAAAAAATTAAAATATGATTCTTACCAACCTTGCTTTAAACTATGCCATTAAAATGAAGTAAAATGTTAAATAAGATGTAGTATCACGTGTATTATTAATCTATTTAACATAAGTTTTATTTTAATATATATTTTTTAATAAGTATAATCAAAAACACTTTTATCCAAAATAACAATATCAGTAGTAATTTAAAATAAAAACTTATAAAAATGTCTCCACCTCATTAACATCTCCCCGAATACCATTAAAAGCATAGGTAATCATTTTTACTATACGCTTTTTTAAGTGCATTTTTCAACCAAGCCGCCAGACTAAAACCGTATATTGCTGCTTTAATTATAAATAGCATTTGCGATGTTGCCATTCTTCCGGACGCAAGATTATCGGTAACGTGAAAGTTAGAAGTATACGAATAATATACGAAATACGCTTGTCGCGAACCTGGTGGAAATTACCTGAACTACGTACTTTCATTTCGGCGTCTTTGGACGTCCGGGTGAAAATTTTTCAAATGATAACAGGCATTAGATGTTTGCATTTTGCTGCTTGAAACCATCTTTAAACAACGTGGTTTCGAATTTTCTTCCCTATCGAATGAGAAAGCTGATGTTATCTAATTTAGTTACAGAGAAAATTGAATAACATTGCTTTGTCATGCGGCGTCCGAATATCGGACGCAATATTTCACCCGGACGCCCGATGTAAAAACGCAATGTATGGACGCCCGATTGATAGCGGGATATATATATATATATATATATATATATATATATATATATATATATATATATATATATATATATATATATATATATATATATATATATATATATATATATATATATATATATATATATATATATATATATCCTTTCACACCCAAATAAACCCTTTTTCATCAACCTTAACTTAAGTCTACTTAAATAGACACAATACCTCCATCTATCGTCCAGTAGAATAAATGAACTATATACCCTACTAGAACATAGATCTATAAAAAGCCGGGTTTCCAGAATACAAAAGAAAATAACACTTCATTTAAAACAAGAAATTAACAACAGCCTACACACAAGCCAAGAATCACTATTACAAGATTCTTCTTGTTTTGAATCAGATGATAATTCAGTAGAATTGTAATGGACTAATCTCACAAAGGTGAACTACAACTCCTAATTTCAGAACACCAACCAAAATACGTTTGTATACAAGAAACCAGAATCGAAAATAACCAGAACTTCAAACTTACAAATTACTCAGTGTACAGAAAAGACAGAGAAAACGAAAATATTGCCAGCAGAGGAGTTGCAATCCTAGTAAAAGACAAAAATCATGCACAAGAACTGAACCTCAACACAAACCTAGAGGCCGTAGCAATTAAAGTCCTCTCACCAATTAAAATGACAATATGCTGCATATATCTCCCATCTAGTGATGGGTCTTTCGTTCATTTTTAGTGAGTCAGTTCATTTCGCTCCGCTCAGTAAAGTGAGTCGTTCACACTGAGTCGTTCATTCGAACGACTCTGAAAAAGAGCACTGTGCGTTTCAAATGACACCGTGCTAGTGTGCTGCTCAGCTGAGCTGCTCTGCACATGCTCACAGCACTGTGCGTTCGCCGTGTGTGCATATGCGATGTGGCATGTGCACAGTGCCAAACTGTATGAACCTGAACCTGAGCATTTTAGTTGTTAGTTGTGTTGCTTATAGTTGTTGTATATGTATATTGACAATGGAAAATAAACAAAATAAAAATTTAGCAAAAGGAGTACTGTCTGGCAACATTTTGAAGAATGTTCAACAAATTTAACAAAACGTTTGTTGTTGTTGTCCAGTCCTACATTGTTCCCACTTCCCATATTGTTGATTATTTTCATTGTTGGCCGTACAACAGAAACGCATGCATTCTTCTCAGAATACACTGCACTCAGTCAAGCCAATAGTGCTCTGAAATATGTTATGTACCGTGCGCTGTCTGTATGTTTCGTTCGTTTCGTTCATTCCACTCGCACTCGTTCGTCTTTCTGCGTTCAGCGAGCGGAGCGGTGAGCGGAGCTAGCACGGTGCTAGTGTGAACTGGTGTGCCGTACTGAACGAACTAAAGAGTCGTTCGTTCACGGCACACTAAAATGAGTCGTTCATTTTGAACGACTCGTTCATGAACGACCCATCACTACTCCCATCAAACAAAAACATCACAGAACAACAAATTGAATTATTATTTTCCCAACTACCAAAACCATTTATCATATTAGGAAATTATAACGCACATAATTTTGTATGGGGATCAAACAAAACTGACCTGCGAGGCAAATCAGTAGAAAATATAATAGACAACCAAAATCTTGTTTTAATGAATGATGGCATACGACGCAACCTGGAAATACTATATAATGAAAGCACTCAAATCATACTATTTTACAGGAAATATATCTCACTATATATCAAACTTTTTAAACAATAGAAAATTTAGCGTAAAGACCAATGGCTGCCTATCTGAGGAAAAAGTACAACAAAACGGCATACCGCAGGGAGAAATTATAAGCGTTACACTTGGATCTTGGATATAAAAGGGAGGGTGGAGTAGAAACTCCACATGCACTTAGGCCGCTCAGACGGGCCCATTGTACATCCTCCGGGTAGCACAGCTCCTTGCTACAGATCCTGAAGCCATTCCACACTCAGGAAGAGAGCCAACAGGTTAGCAGCAGGAGTTGTGCTTAGGGTGGCCATGTCCGGCCAGAATTCCCCTAGTATGGATCCTCTTTTTTAAGACAAAGCAGGACATTCACATAGGATGTGCTCCACAGTTTCATCTTCTTCTTCGCAGCCTCTACATAAAGGACTGTTGACGATTTTCATGCGGTGCATGTGTTTGTTTAAACGACTGTGTCCCGTCAAAATGCCGACAAGAAGTTGAAGGTTATTTCGAGAGAGTCGAGTGAGATAGTTTGCCAGTTTAATAGTTGGCCTCGCAATTAGTCTCTTTGCATGTCTGCATTGAGGTGTGGTAGTCCAGTGGACTAAAAATTTTTCAAAGCTAAAGTTTTTGACAAAGTCATGAAGAGTTGAAGTTGCCAACGGAAGTATTGGTTCCGGGCCACAAGGCAGGGAAGACGATCCTTGCCTAGCAAGTTCATCAGCCTTAGCATTACCTTCATTACCGCTATGCCCTTTAACCCAAGTGAGTTCTACGGCATTGTTCTTGGATATAACGGACAGTGCTTGTTGACATAGCTCGACAAGCTTTGACGTGATTTTGCAGCCATTGAGAGCTTGAAGAGTTGCCTTGCTGTCTGTTGTTATCCTAATTGACTTGCTTTGAACCTGAAGTTCATTAACAAGTATTGCGCTCTGCATAATCCCCATAATCTCAGCCTGGAAGACAGTGGTGTGAACACCAAGGGGTATGCTAACGTTAAGGTTCAGTTCTTCGGAGAAGATTCCCGAGCCTGAGCCTGTGGACGTTTTGGAGCCATCTGTAAAGATGAAGATGTCAGGTCTGGAGGCTCCCTGACCATCTAGTATAACACGATAGGGTTTATAGGACTTATAGGTTTAAGGACTTCCATAGCCACTGTCGGTGTAGTGCGCATTGCACTAGTAATTGCTAAACATGCCAGTCTCTGTACATGTTCTAATTTCGAAGATGCTGTTGATTGCCTGACTTTAGGCCACCAGACCAGAGCACCATACGTAATCATTGGCCTAATGATCGCTGTGTAGAGCCAAAATGAGAGCTTGGGAGTTAGCCCCCAAGTTCGACCCATAACACGACGGCATTGCCAGAGAAGGCAATGCAGGCTTTTTCAACTTTTTGGTTTAGATGTTGACCCCAGGTCAATTTACAGTCAAGTGTAACTCCCAGATACTTAACTGTATCTGAAAAGCCTAGAGTTTGATTGAAGAGTTTCGGCATGTTGAGTCTGCCGATTTTACGTTTTCTGGTAAAAAGGACCATCTCAGTTTTGGTTGGGTTAACTGAAAGAGAGTGTTCCTTGCACCAAGATTCAAGAAGTTTGAGAGCATTGTTGGCCACTTCACAAAGTGTGTTCTCAAATTTGCCATTTAGCAGAATTGTAATATCATCTGCATAACCAACGGTGTAGAAACCATTGCTATTGAGTAGCTGTAAAAGGCTGTCAACTACAATGACCCAAAGGAGAGGTGAAAGGACTCCTCCTTGAGGACAACCTTTGGTAACGTAACCCCTTATGGTTGAGTTTTCTGACGAAAACTTAACGGCTCTATGTTCAAGCATGAACTGAATCCACATAATTAGTGGTTGTTCAACACCATGTTCACTTAGAGCGTTGACTATGGAGTTAAAAGTCGCTTTGTCAAAAGCTCCTTCTATATCAATGAAAGCACCCAGGGTGGAATTTTTACATTCCATCGATCTCTCGATCCTACTAACTACAGCGTGAAGTGCAGTCTCGGTTGATCTACCCTGGATGTAGGCATGTTGATTAGGGTGAAGAGGATGGCGAGAAAGCGCAGTCTCTCTAATGTATCTGTCGCACAGTCTTTCCAGAGTTTTAAGAAGAACTGAGGTAAGACTTATTGGGCGATAAGATTTAGGTAATGAGTAGTCTGACCGTCCTGGTTTAGGAATGTACACTACTTTCACTTCCCTCCATTGTAGAGGTACATATGTGAGGGATAAACACGCCTTAAAAATCCAAACCAGATGAGGTAGCAGTGGCTCACATCCCCATTGAAGAAGGGAAGGTACTATGCCATCCATACCTGGTGATTTATATGGCTTTAAAGAGTTTATTGCCCAGGTTGTACGTGTCTCATCAACAATTTTGGAGGATAGCGTGAACGCTTCCTCCGAGGAGGTGTGTTCGCGTGCTGCCCAATTGTTGGTTTGAGAAATTACACAGCCTGGAAAATGAGTTTTTAACAAAATTTCATTATTTTCTGTTAAAGAAGAAGCATAAGAGCCGTCCTCGTGTTTGAGGCAGCCAAGCTGTAAGTTTGGATCTTTTGAGAAAACCTTTTTCAAGCGAGCAACAGGAGCAGTAGTCTCAATGCTGCTTGTAAAGTTTTGCCACGCAGATCGTTGTTTTTGACGAATGGTTTTCTTATAAACAGATTTGTGTTCTTGAAAAGAACGTCAGTCTGCTTCGTCTTTAGAGTTTTTTGCTTTGTTGAACAATTTCCTGAGATTTGTTCTCATTTTGTCTAGCTCCTTGCACCACCATGGTGCGTTTTTAGGGTTGACTACACTTAAAGGACAAGTCTTTTCATATGAGTTAATGATGACGCTTTGAAGATTGTTGACGCAATTTTCAAGTGTTACAACATTTACTTCATCAGGTATCTGTCATTTTTCAAGTCCTGAAGATAGAAGGTCTTGAAATAAGTTTCTGTCAGTTCTCTTAGGATTACGAAAGGTCTTTTTCTCAATGTTTTTAGCATTCAGAGTAAAACATATCCATTTGTGATCAGACATAGACAGCTCAGGTGATACACACCATCCCGAGATGTCTTCGGATATTTTTGATGTAGCAAGGGTGATGTCGATCCTAGTTTGAGCACGAGAAGTGACAAAGGTAGGTTCGTCGCCCTTATTAAGAATTTCCAGGTTAGTACTGGTGATATATTCACATAGCGATCTACCTCTAGGGTTAACGTCTTTGCTGCCCCAGATAGGGTGGTGTGAGTTAGAGTCACATCCAACAATAAGATGCTTGCGATTGCTTTCACAAAACTCTACCAGCTTAGCCAGTTCTGGACTGGGAGGAAGCTGTGCAGAGTATGTGGGTAAGTAGCAAGAAGCTACGACAATGTCTTCGCTTTGATCAGTAACTCCACTAAGAAGAACTGTAGTGAGGTCGCGTGAGCAAAACTGTTGTAAGACTACAGTTTGGATGTGTTTAGGTACCACTATACACGTCCTTGTATTCTCAATACCAAAAACATTGATGATAGAATTGGTGCTGTCGCCTAATCCACACACCTTGGATTTAACAACCCAAGGTTCCTGGATCAGGGCTATACTGTTCTGCTTATTGACTAGGTGGCGTCTCAGACAGGAGCTTGCCGCCCGACAATGTTGCAGATTTACTTGGACAAAGCAAATAGGATTAGGGGTTTTAGGATGTGGAAGGGTCATATTGGGAGATGTCCGAAAGAATCAGGGTCTCGAGCTCTTGCAGTTCAGCATTCACCTTGGATCCCGTCTCCATAGGAGATGCAGCCTGCGGCGACTGAGGTTTCGAGACGCCTGATGGGCTTTGGTCTAGCTCGCTAGACTTCAACCTTACGGTGAGTTGCGAGAACTGGTAGAAAAGTTTCTTCCCACGACTCGCTATTATGTTGGCATCTGTGTCGTCGATGCCGAAAACAAGGACTCTACCCTTCTGTTCCTCCTTGATAGCATCGTAAAAGATGCACCAGTTTGGAACCTTGAGGTGGCCGTTATGAGCCGCCAACCTCCGGACGACAGTCTCTCTGTCTTCGGCTTTACCCGGAATCCAGACAGCTGCCTTCACTAGACAACTGGCTCACCGGTACCACCTCTAACTGGGCGTTGTCCCACAGTTGGGGGAGTTTACTCACTGTGGTTTTTAGCCATTCAAGAGAATGGCTATTGACGCAAGTGAAGCGAAGAATCTTCCCTGAATATTGCCACCCGTTGAAGATTGGGGGCTGTTCTCCTTCTTTCAAGGCGAACAAGCAGTTGTCAAGACATTTTGACAGCTGCTCCTGAAGAAGCTCAGCCTTGGAGGAGGATATTTTGCCAAGAGTGTTAGTTCGGCAGATGACAGCAACTCGTAGTTGGTTTGTGGCCACCTTCAAATAGCTATCCCCTGCTTTCCTGAACACTGTTGGCGGGGTTTTTGATGGTACTTGCTTTCCCACCTGTTTTTTGGTCTGTTGGGGTCTGTTCTTCTTCCTAGCGTTGCCGCTGGGCGAAGGTTCAGACGATCCGTTAGACCGGAGACGTTTGGCACTACCAGAACTGCCAGCCGAAACCACTGGTTTGGACAGTTGTCCAGAACCTGAGGGGTTAGCATTTTTTTGATGCACCGAAGACACGGGAGCAGGCGCCTTGGAAGAGTTAGCTTTCGCCAGCTCAGCCAAACGCGCCTTCCGTCTGCGCTTTTGCTCAGCACCACTGATTCTATGCCTACGAGGCTTAGTCTCAGCGGGTTGAGCTGGAGTTTCCGGGTTTAAAAGCCCACCCGGAGGGGCTGTAGCCGCCTGGATCTCATCCATGGGGACAGAAGACTTCATCCCCCCAGCGCCTCACCCGCCACGGAGCCCCAAGAGGGGACGTTGAACTTCAACGCCAAGGCATACTGAAGGGATATAGCCCCCAGAGGTGGCAAACAACACGCGAAGGTTGCCAGTAGTCAAGCGAGGTGGGCTAGACACTCACCGACGCCTGGGCCCCCTGTGTGCCCACCATCCTCCAAGGACTCACCCTGGCGACGGTCTGACCCGAAGGAAAATACTAAGCCTCAATTATGTAACAAAAATAGCCCGAAACCCCGACAATCCAACCTGAAACAACTTATTGCTTATTCCTTCCAAACCGCAGCATGAAAACACATACCCCCCACAACAAAAAATAAATCAATACTTCCAAACAATACCAATAAATACCTCAAACATACAACAAAAAACATACCACGAAAACCCTCCATGGCTAAATACCCAAGCTAACTATATCCTAGACCTGACAATCCATACAAAAAACCAAGCTCCACCAGAGCTCTACCAAAAAGAAGTCTATCATAGAAAAACATCCAAACTCACTTATATCTACACAGATGGATCAAAAATCAATGACAAAATCGGAGCAAGTTTTAAAACAAGAAACACAACCGTTCAACACCGCCTTCCGAATCAATGTATCATATTCACATCAGAAACACACGCCATAAATCAAGCCCTCAAATACACACTACAAAATAAAACAAACGAAGATCATGTCATCTTATGTACAGACTCAAGAAGCGCCAAAGTATCAAAAATATATATAACAAAAACACAATCACACAAAATATACAAGACAATATACACAGAATGACAAATCAGTACAAAAAACAAATATCAATAATGTGTATACCGTCACACCAAGGAATTAAAGGAAATGAAGAAGCAGACGATGCAGCAAAGAACGCCACTGAACAGGATAACATAACACAAATACCAACACCAATAAACGACTTAAAAACCATAATAACATCTGCAATTGAATTGAGTTTTGAGTTTTGCATATGTACACGCTTTTAGTCGCTCCGCACTCCTTAGTTTTTTTTACTGGTTAGAAATCAGTGTAATAGTTTTGTTTTTATATCACAGTTCCCGTGCTAGTTTATTGCCAAGTTCGATTGCTGAGCCGTTGTACTAGTTTTTCTGCGTTTTAGTTGCACCTTTACCATCCGCAGTGCAGATTCAAGCTTATTCTTGTCCCGGCCCAGCAGTGACCTCTAATAATTATGGACGGGAAAGCCGTATACTTTCAACACATAAGGGGCTGGCACCTGCGAACTGTCATGGGAGAGAGTTCTTCCTTGTCTTTTTTAACATGCCATCTCTTTCTAATGTATGCAACTGCGCATGCTCTGAAATTTGGCAATTGCAATAATTTCGTTGGTTAGAAAGAGACAACCTCTCTGCATTGTTGCGGGCTGCATACGATGTTTTTGGAGCCACGGGCAGATGTTTTCTTTCCGGTCCATAATTAATAGAGGTCACCGCGGCCCAGTAATCCGTTCATTGACTTCTGTCACCGAACTAATTAGTTATCATCCCGGCACGCACTTGCTTCACCTTCGAACCTCGACCTTGATATACACAAAATGAACGTCTGTTGCAACTGCTCCGTCGTTATAGGGAAGAATCAGCGTTCCATAAAATGCGACAGATGCCAACGATCGATCCACCTGACGTGCATTGGCCTCAATGACCAGGACGAAATTGCAACAAGAGCACGCAGCAGAAATATCAAATGCTACTGCAATTCGTGTTTGCACGTCGTCGAGCAACTCAGTGAATTAAAAGACCTCATGGAATCAATGAAGTCCATGTTTGATAAGCGCTTTCAGGAACTAGAGTCCAAATTATCATCTCCTGCTGTACCCGTTAACCATGTTAACTCCGAGGAGTTGATACACGAAGCATCTGAGCGGATCGAGAGGAGGAAAAATATTATTATTGTAAAACTGCCCGAACCTACAGGCACTGTCGAACAACGTCATTCATCGAACACCGAAGCTGTCACCAGAGTCCTTAGGACGGTATTGCACGAAGACCCGACGCCTTTTGTCGTATCTGTGCGACGTCTGGGCAATGTCAAACTCGACAAACCGAGACCCATAAAGGTATGCACTTCTTCCGCATCAATTGCATTGAGAATACTAAAACATTAAAATAACTTGCTAAACTCACCTTTTTCTGAAACACTCCTTCATGACGACAAAACACCCAAGCAATTAGAATTTCTTGATAACCTGAGAAGTGAGTTAAAGCGTCGTGTAGATGCTTTAACCATTAAATACGTCAAAGGAATCCCTACCATTGTATCCTCTACGCTATCACCCACTGACAACACTAACACCAACCAAGATACGCCAGCAAGAAAGTAGACACCTCTTTCTTTAACTGCTCGTTTGCCTACACTAATATTGCCTCTCTCAGAGCTAAACTTGATGAACTAGCAGTCTTTGTCTCAAGCTATAATCCAGGATGCATACTTCTAACGGAAACCTGGCCAACCGATGAAGTCCCAGACACCGTAATATCACTTCCAGGCTATACCATCCACAGGCAGGATCGCGTTGGAAAGAGAGGAGGCGGTGTATGTATTTACACAAACAATGCTGTTTTTAGTGACTTCAGTATACTATCTCTCAACCTCTCCACACGCGGTACCGAATGCTGACACTGCAGCTGCGCGAACTGTATTTTGTGATTGGTTGCATCTATTGGCCACCAACATGCTCCCTTGATGATGACGGCTTACTATACGAATCTATAACTAAAGTAATGAGTGAACACAAATATGTACTGCTCTGTGGTGATTTCAACCTACCTGAAATTCAATGGCCAAATCCTTCTCTTCCGACAGCAGTCAACAGCACACACTTGTTCTTAGACATGTACTTCTCCAACCACATTCACCAGCTTGTGAACAAGCTCACCCGTTACAGGCACGACAACCGTCCTTCCCTTCTCGATCTTGTTATTGTAACCGATCCCTCTCTCACCTTTGACATAGAATTCCTAGCTCCAATTGGTAAATCTGATCACCTGACTCTTTCCTTCAGTTTACTATTACACGTACTTTACCCATCTGCTAGGGAAAAATTCACTACTTTAAAGAAAATCGACTACAATCAGCTACGCACCGACCTTCAATCCGCATCCTTTCCTCTGCAGCTCGACAACGTGGATCAGTCATGGTTCCAATTCAGTGCCATTCTAAATGACCATACGCTTCATAACACTACGCACACTAAAATATACCGCAATCCAGCCAAACCTTGGATAACAACAGCACTTCGTAGTAAACTGCAACATAAAAGAAAATTGTGGCAGCGTTTCACCCGTTCCCTTCAGCCCTCAGACTTCCGAGCTCACCGCGACTTCTCAAACCAACTTATTCTGGAAATCAGGAACTGTCGTAGGCACTACGAATCCAATATTGCATCCAGTAACAGCCCCAAACAGTTATATAAGTACATTCGCAACTCCAGTGCGACAAAAGTTGGTATTCCTATGATACGTAACAGCACCGGATTAATCTGTGAGAACAACCTAGAAGTTGCAGAATCTTTTGCCGATTGTTTTTCATCGTCCTTCATAGAAGAACTCTACGGCCCGCTTAACACAGTCGAAATAATGAGCTGAAATCCCGAAACCCTTACCTGCATCGATTTCACCCCAGAGGTGGTCCATGAGCATCTGCTCCAGCTGTCGGCGTCCGGTTCCCCTGGCCCGGACAACATAAACCCATTACTACTGAAAAGCTGTGCCTCCGAATTGTGTACTCCCCTTGCTCAGTTGATGTCTTCTTCCTTTAATTTATCTCGTCTTCCAAAACTCTGGAAATCAGCAATAGTAACACCGATTTACAAAAAAAAGCAACAAACTGGAACCTACCAACTACAGGCCTATAAGCTTGACGTTAGTAGTAGTCAAAGTGATGGAGTCCATAATTGTAGCTTCCATGAGGCCGTTCCTCCTAGTTTGTGGAGTCATACCAGATGAACAACACGGGTTTGTACCGGGTAGATCTGTCACCACGAATCTTCTGCAGTGTTTGAGCCATTGAACCAAAGCCGCCGACGCTGGTGTACCTACTGACATCGCTTATCTTGACTTCAGCAGAGCCTTTGATCGTGTTCCGCACCAACGACTTCTCCACAAACTTGAGCATCTTGGGATACGTGGTAAAATACTGGAGTGGATCCGAGCCTTCCTATCTGACAGAACGTTCTGTGTCCGCATCAAAAACAGCCACTCACACAGACTACCAGTCCGCAGCGGCGTTTGCCAGGATTCGGTACTAGGCCCTCTCTTATTCTTAGCCTACATCTCTGATTTGCGTCACCACCTAGACTCTCAATGCTGCTTCTACGCAGATGATGTTAAACTATATGTTAATCCCATAACACACAGCGACTTACTTCAATGCGATCTTAACCGTCTCCAGATCTGGTGTGAAACTTGGCTCCTAGAACTAAACATATCCAAATGCGTAATTCTCCACATCGGCAAAAATAATCCAACAACGAACTACAGCATCAACGGCAACATCCTACAACACACAACACAACACAACACAACACAACACAGCGATTTGGGAGTTATAATAACACATGACTTATCTTGGTCACCGCAAACTGCTTCTACAGTGAAAAAAGCCAACTACGCTCTTCACACTATCAGGTCTACATTCTCGCACATAACCCCCAGGATTTTGACCAAGCTGTTCAACACGTTCGTCAGGCCGTACCTGGAATATGCAGTCACTGTTTGGTCTCCCTACCTTGCCAGAGACAGGAATCTAATTGAGCAAGTACAGCGTCGTGCAACTAGAATTCCCGGCAATTTTAGATCCTTGCCTTACGAGGACCTACTTCGGCAGTTTCACACCATATCGCTTGCTGATAGACGGATTCGTGGCGACCTAATTTTCACGTTCAGAGCTCTGCATAACACATTTACCACGAATATGGAAAACTTGTTTGACTTAGAGTCAGACAAACGCCTCAGAGGTCATTCTCTACAGCTGAAGCGTTGCTGTTTCTCTCGCCTGCCTCGTCAAAACTTCATCACCAACCGAATCTTCCACACCTGGAACTCTCTGTCAGAATCCGCCGTCAGTGCCTCGTCAATCAATGCATTTAAAAATCAAATCGACGATCTTCTTTTCCACCAGTAATCAGCATCAGCCATGTTGATTTTAGCTTATTTGTTTGTGCGATTGTGCGCGTAAGGCCTGTTTACCGTACGTGCGGGGTGCGGCGTGTGTCATCTGTCATCAACGATCAACGTCACATTCATCTGAAGTTCTACCTACCTCAAGGTCGAGCGTCACCACACTTGCTGCGTTCTTTTTCACTTTTCAATGCATCTGTAAACTGTTAACTGTTTTTTTGAGCGTGTATTTTTTGTTGTTTCTTTTTTGTATTTTTGTTTAGTGTACATATGTAAATTTCGCTTTTATGTAGTGAGTTCATAGGACTCTGTCCTCAACTCCATATTTTTCGTAATAGTCCAGGAACTTTAGACATTTAGCTCGGACTCCGTCAAAGTTACACCGATTTTCATGATTTTTTTTAATCGCTTCAAAATCGAATTTGAAACCAAGTTTACCACCTGAGAATACTTGCTTTTGTTTTTAAAAAAAATTTCGAAATTTTTTTATTGTATTATTATTTTATTTTTTAAAGTAAATTCACGTAATTTCTATTACTAAATTCTCTGAACAATTTTTATCGTAAATGCCTTAGTGAAGCCAAAATTTTAAGATTTTTGTCGCGGGAAAATTGAGAAATTTTAGTTCGTAATTTTTTTGTGTGTTTAATGACCTGTAGTTTCTGAACGAATAAAAATTTTGATATCCGGTGTCTTTTATTAAATTCTCTGAACAATTCTCTATAAGATAGATTACTTTATTTTTATCTTAAAGGTCTGAGTGAAGCCAAAATTTTAAGATTTTCGCCGAGGGAAAATTTAAAAATTTTATTTTGTAATTTTTTTTTTGTGTTTAATGACCTGTAGTTTTTGAACGAATAAAAATTTTGATATCCGGTTTCTTTTATTAAACTCTCTGAACAATTCTTTATAAGATAGATTAATTTAAAATTTTTTGAAGGCTTTAGGTAAGTCAAAATTTTAAGATTTTTGTCGCGGGAAAATTGAGAAATTTTAGTTTATAAAATTTATTTTGTGTTTAATGATCTGTAGTTTCTGAACGAATAAAAATTTTGATTTCCGGTTTATTTTATTAAATTCTCTAGATTAATTTATTTTTATCGTAAAGGCCTTAGTGAAGCCAAAATTTTCAGATTTTTGTCGCGGAAAAATTGAGAAATTTTAGTTTTTAAAATTTATTTTGTATTTAATGACCTGTAGTTTCTGAACGAATAAAAAATTTGATATCCGGTTTCTTTTATTAAATTGTCTGAACAATTCTCTATAAGTTAGATTAATTTAAAATTTTTTGAAGGCAAATAAAAACAAATATACCGAAACTGGAGCACTGTGGATGATCAAAACCGGAAAAGAGCGACACCGACAGAAGCAGCACAAAACAACGAAACGATTATGCAAAACCGCAAAAAAAAACTTACAGGATTCTTAACTTGAAACGGAAAAAACAAAGAGCGCAAAATCTGCATGTACACTATTACACGTGGTTCATTGATTCAATTCTCCGTGTATGGCTGACGGAAAACGTTCGAAACTCTATCCAAGACAATGGGCTGCTATGTTAGCAGTAACGAAGCGATTTTTTCATTCGCAATACATGAAAGACAGCGCACGCGCACTGTTGTTTAATTGGGCGTACATTTGGAAAATGGTCAAAGAGTGTATTTTACAGCGGCGAACTTATTACAACGAGCTGACAGGCCGCCATCGACAACATTGACCAGCTACATGAAATGTGCCAGAATGATGATTTTACTAGAATCAATCGTCAAAGAAATTTCAACGACGAAAACAAGGACAGCTAGTTCCAGGTTACCCACATATATTTTCCACCGATGCACTAGAACGTCTTTACACAGTCCATCCCAGTCAAGACGAGTGTTTTTATTTGCGTTTATTGTTAGTCAATGTTCGTGGCCCAACATCATTCCAACATCTGCGAACTGTTAATGCTGTATTGTGCGGCACATACAGAGAAGCCTGTCAACGTTTGGGATTGCTAGAGAATGACACTCATTGGGACCACACTCTCGAAGATGCTGTGATTTCGTCAAATGCTAATCAAATACGAACATTGTTTTCTATAATTCTGTCTACATGCTGTGACGAAGTCACTAGCATTCGCCTACCGCTACTCTTAAGTTCAACCGCCACCGTGGCTCGGTCGGTAGAGCGTCAGACTGCGGAACCTGAGATCGATGGGACGAATCCACCAGCCGCCAACATTTTTATTTATAATTATATTTAATACTTGTTATTGTCAAACCAATATTAAAATAACGTTAGCCCGATTAATTAAGTTTTCCGTATAAATACAGGGTTTCAGAGCTCTGTTAGTCACTTAGTTCCGAATCGCCAGTCGATGAAGACACCTTCTGCCTCTCCGAGATCACCAATAAGCGTTCCGCACATTGTAATTAGTTTATCTCTCTGGCTGTGCTCTGCCCTGACAGAAGATACACCGTGGTCGCTGGTAGTACTGCTCTAACAGCATCATCAGTAGTTTATTTAATTTCTAACCGCTTTATTTCTCTATCAACGGCTGTGTTTTGACCTGACGTAGTTTCTAACCGCTTTATTTCTCTATCTACGGCTGTGTTTTGACTTTGACGTAGTTTCTAACAGCTTTATTTCTCTATCTATGGCTGTGTTTTGACCTGACGTAGTTTTTAACCGCTTTATTTCTTAATCTACGGCTGTGTTTTGACCTGACGTAGTTTCTAACCGCATTATTTCTCTATCTACGGCTGTGTTTTGACCTGACGTAGTTTCTAACCGCTTTATTTCTTTATCTACGGCTGTGTTTTGACCTGACGTAGTTTCTATCTGCTTTATTTCTCTATCTACGGCTGTGTTTTAACCTAACCGCTTTATTTCTCTATCTACGGCTGCGCTTGTCCTGACGTGGATTTTGTACGCTTTATCACCTACCCTGCATTGGTGTGCCGATGTTTTAGGGATCACCGTTATCACAACTATACAAATTATTTTTAAATCTGTTATATACATTTTTATTTTATTTTATTTGAGTGAAATAAAGGACATTGTTAAACTTGAAGGTCTTTTTTAGAAATAAAAACGAACCTTGTCACAAGATAATTAATTAGTTACCTTTATGCCACGGCTGCTCACACTGGTAGAGTGGGAGTGGGTAGGTATACGTGAAATAAGTAAATAATAATAATAATAAATCAAATTTAACAACTTATATTTACAAGAATCTCATTACTGACTAACTGGCCTACACGACCCTAGCCGCTGAACGACAAATCACAATCTACCTTACGCTAGACACAACATAGTTCCAACAACTCAAATAAGTGAATACAATAAACCAGACAGAATAAATGATACTGCAAACTGAATAAGCACTGCAATTGTAACTGGGTTACTGAAATAATAAACAAAGCCTGTACCAAGGCTGCCTAACTACGAGCCACTTCGCAAGGTGGGATTAAAATTTATTTTACAAAACTACCGAAGCTCAAATAAGACCACAGATCACAATCACTAATGGCTGCCTAACACAAACCAACTTCGCATATGAAAGCAAAACATGAATCTATTTTATAAACTACAATAACAGATGAACGGTAAACGACGGTAGTGCAGAATCTTCTGCTCAACCCAATTACAAATACGGTAATAAATTAAACTCTTATCTCTACTTGCTGGGCTTGGAGAGCCAAAATGAGTGTACTACTTAATAAATAAATGCATAAGACCTGAATACAGATACTCCGGTGGTAGGGAGTGGCTTCTGGCTGACGATGACAACGGATTCTGCGGCCAGCTTGATTTATTAGAGCTCTGGCTGTAGATGGTGGTCGAGCATCAGAGTTCTGGGCGCCAGGCGGAATAACTTCCACCCACTGACAGCAGCTCCAACCGTAGGTCACGCTCTCCAAGCAGGTTACAGCAGCAAGCAAGAGAAGCAATGCACGCTCAGCAGCAAAAACTAGGAACACCAAAGCAGGTGAATAGCGAGCAAGCAATAAATAATAATAGCAAATGCCGTCCACAGAGGGCTGGCAAAGCTGATGGTAATTCAATAATTATGATACACAATAAAAATGAAACGTCAGAAAGCAAATACAATCTACAGAGAGATTGCAAAGCTAGTAGCAATAAACAATATAATAATGATAAGAGTATATAAGCTCACAGAAGCAAATACTACCTACAGAGAGGTAGCAAAGCTTAACAGGGCTGCTACAAGTCTCCGAGGACTTGGCAGGCCATGCATCGTGCACACAAACTAGCATACGTAAGCTAAGCACAGTGTAAAATAAATATGAGTAAATATATAAATAAATATAAAATTAAATATAAAATAAATAAAGCCTTAAAACTAGGTTAAACAGCCGAAGCTGGGTACTTAAATCGACAATGTTTTCCCCCCTTAGTAAACGCTATTTAAGTTAATCTGAGCGAAGACGCCGGCAACCAAACAAAAGGTTCAAAATACAAAAAAAAAGAAAGTTATCTACTGGGCGGCGTGGTAGCTCGGCCAAAGCCAAGAGCAAAATCCAAAACTGTACTAAATAAAATATTTAGACCAAAAAAACAGACAAACGCCAACGCTGAACTTCAGTTAAGCCAAAGTACAGCCCTCAAAACGGACGGCCCCCAACGTTCTACTTCACAACGAACACTTGGAAAACCAAAATACTTTCCTTAAATAATTCTGTCAAGTTGCAAGATGACAAGATGTTCCTCAAAGTAAGCGCTTCTCCGCAATGGATCAAAAAAACTCTTGCTTGTTCAGCCAACGATCTTCCAAAAATTCCACAGTAAAATTAGGTCACAAAATGTTGAGAGACAGAAACTCCAAATAAATGGATAGCCCTAAAAAAGCACAATGTAAAAGAGTTCACTACAATTTCCAGCCATGTGGTCGATGCCACATAACCTCACAACCAGTAACACAGCACTAAAGTCAATACAGACAGTATTTAACAAATTCACAAAACCAATTGGTGCCACTAAAACCACCTCAGCAAACCAAAAATATCAACCAATACTAGCATGCAGGAAAAAAGAATTCTATCCCGCACACATCGCACAACAAATAAAATGTATTTATAACATGTTTTAAGGTGACCATATAGACGGAATCACGGCTAAAGAAGTGGAAAAACTACAAAGTGAATACATAAAAAGTATTTTTAATGTCGAAATGTCGATCAGAGGTCACATATTTGACAGCTGACAAAGGTGCGTTCGATTTACACCGCAGATCCTTGGCAGTCCAATACTCTCCAACAAATCAGCTCGGGGTTCATTCCATCCGTCTGGTGCATACAGCCATCTTGCAAAGTAGTCAAGCTGAATACGTCGTTGGTTCTTTTAAGATATAATAATAAGATCAAACATTGTTATATTTAACTTGAAAATTTTTTAATGTGTTTTCACAATTTGTGAATTATGTGTAACGTACTTACCTTTTGAAGCATTGTACTTTTTAAATCTATGTTGAGAACAATTTTTATATATTTAAGACATCACTTTCGGTAAGTGATTGCGTTGTGTTGTATGTAATGTATTATTCTGACTTAATGCTGCTTCAGATCCTGATGAAGGACCCATTTAGGTCCGAAATATTGATATGAAAAAATAGATGTCAAATAAATAATTAAAGTTGTTTGACTGTGACCGATTCCCAATAAACTTTCTACTTAATTATATATATATATATATATATATATATATATATATATATATATATATATATATATATATATATATATATATATATATATATATATATATATATACCTAGATTCACAACCCGGTCACATATAACTTTACAGGCAGGCTTTGCGAGAACTAATTTACTGGTGAAGAGCCCTTTAAATGTAATGTGCAGCAATGCAAACTTGCTACCAGAGTCTGTCGATATATTCACAATAAGTTTGAATAATTTGCATAGGTACTACTCTTAAACTGTAAGTAAATTATATTAAGCAGAATGATTATCAATGTTTTATCATTATTTGTTAAGATATTTTGTCGATATGTATGTTTTATTTTTTGCAATATCTGTAATATTTAATTATTTTATTTGTACATGTAGATTACTCAATACTGATTGTCCTGTTATTGGTTTTTATAACTGTTGAGCAATAAATTTAAATAAATAAATAAATATTGGCTGCAAAAAACGTTGATGTCAACGAAATAGAGTTGCAGATTCAAAATAAGATAGTTGGCGAATTGATGACATACAAATCGGTTGATTCCGTTACTAACCAAGGTGATGTTGTTAACTATCCAACGGAATTTTTAAGTGCGTTGGAATTGCCCGGATTACCACCGCATCTAGTGATGCACAAAACAAGATTTCTTGTCTTGCTCATTCATTTCTTGGCTTGTCTTGCTTAGCAAGACAAGAAATGAACTTATTTCTTGTCTTGTAAATTTCTTGCTACCCTATTTCTTGTCTTGCTAGCAAGACTCTTGCTTATTTCTTGTTCTTGTCGATATGGAGCTTCCCCGAAGAGCGCACATTCGTACTTACGCGTCTAAAGGTGGGTTTATGTTCACAAAATGTAAGAATAAGAACTATGAATAAGCATAGTCTTAAAGTTAAAACAGTTATAATAACCTATGAGTCGGTTTGTGCTGTAGGGGTAAGAATGCGGAATAAGGATTAAAAATTATTTCTCCAGCATAAACGGGCTCATATGTTACAACAGTGTTAACTTTAAAACTATTCTGATTCTTACATTTTTGAGAATAAACCCACCTTAAGCCTGCTTGTCGAGCGATCTGCAGCTGTCAGTGGCTAATTAGAAATAGTTAAGAAGTAGTGTCGTGTGTCAACTCCCCACCGGAATCTTTTGACAGTGAGTGGTAGCGAGTAATGCGAGTACTGAGAGTGTCGAAAGTAATAGAAAAAACAATAAGAGAGCACGTAACGATGTAAACATGTCTTTTATCAAGCTGTTTATTTAAAAATTCATAATGGAAGGGTATTAGTATAGGGACGCGTGATTATATTTATGAGATTATAAAATATAATTTATTAATCCTTAAATTCGTAAAACAGATTATATTACTTTACTTTTTTTCGAATTTTAATTTGTTTTTTTATTACAGATCTTTTTTTATGTAAATAATAGTATATTACACAAGGACGCTATAATGGATGCTATTATTCTTGCATATGAAGTTTACAACACGAGCGAGCAAGGGTTTTTATCGTCTGAGGGAATAATAACCATTATAGCGAGTTGTATACTGTACTTTATCTACGACTAAATTATTACTTACAATATTTTAATAAAATAAATACCAATACGCAAAAAATTTGACATTTCCAAATATCCATTCTCTATCGCCATAGTTTCATTAAACATTGCAATGTTTAAAAAAAATAATTTGCACGGAGAAATTGTCCTGGATTACACCGTGATACTTTATTGTGACCTAACCATATCTTTACCATACCAAAAGTTTAGTTGTTGGATGTTTACACCGCAGATATTTTTTCAAGGTTATTTTTCATTTGGTAAAAATTTAGTCAATCTAATTTTGACAGAATATGTCAAAACTTAACCTTTTTAATTTTTATCATTATGGAATGCGATTTAATAGTAGGTATACTGTACACAATTTGTGATGTGTTCAGTAATGAATAATAGAATAAGAAAGAAAAGAATATTACAACAAATTTTACAGCGCAGACGTAGGGTCATACAAAAAATACAAGATAACCAGTTAGCTTGTGTAAAGCTTCCTTCTTTTTTAAGTTTGTAGTCATTTTGGAACGATCTGGTATATAATTATTATTAAAATGAATGAACCAAAAACTAATATGTTGTTACAAATTACCTTTTATTTACAAACAACTAAACTTAATTTGTGAACATCTGTCAACATTTCAACAAGAACACGCATGCGTAGATTTGGTCAGTGGTTTCAATGCGTTTACACGGTAACAATTTGTCATAGTTAGCCTGACTTGCAGAACTTAGTTTGGTTAGGTACTGGCTTCAAAGTGTACCTGACTATTCTGGTGCGTCAGTGTTTACACGCAGCGTACCAAACTACATAGTAGTAATATACCTAGTCATAATTTGGTGTTTGGTTAGCTAACCAAGATATCGGTGTAAACCAGGCTATTGATTCAGGCAAAGTAGGGAATACTGACTATTATTCCCAGGTATTATTCCCTGTGGGATTAATATACCTATGGCGTTATGTAGCAAAAATCACACTTTTAATGTTCATGTTATACATTAGTCGTAGATAAATAATATAATTAATTGAATTTTTGTTAATTATAGTAATTAAAGTACTACATTTGCATTTTATTTTCATTTACCTACTTCAATTTCAGAATGATTAAAATTATAGTAATTATAACAAGATCTTCTTGCAACAAGAAATCTTGTTCTTGCTGATGTAAGTCTTGTCTTGTCTTGTTTTTGCATGGCAACTTCTTGTCTTGTTCTTGCAGCAAGAACAAGAAAATTAAAAACAAGAACAAGAAAATCGTGAAACACTCCATAATCTGCAATTAAAAGTCGGGGTACAGTTTTCCTAATCCTATTTTCCTAATGATTTTTTTCCCTAACTTATTATTTTCCTAATATTTTTTTTCCTAATCCTTTCTTCCTAATTTTTTTCCTAATCCTTTTTTCCTAATTCCTATTATTTTCCTAATATTTCACTTAACCTAACCTAACAAATAGGTGAAATATTAGGAAAATAATAAGAATTAGGGAAAAAAATATTAGGAAAAAAGGATTAGGAAAAAAAATTAGGAAAAAAATAGGAACAAAGGATTAGGAAAACTGACCCCATACTAAAAGTCGGATCGGTAATTATTATGTTGCGAACATAAACCAGCCACGTCTTTGTAATGGCACCCGGCTTGCGGTAAAGAAATTAATGAAAAGCGTCATCGAAGCCACAATTTTGAAAAGGAAGTACAAAGGCGAAGACGTTTTGATTCCACGCATTCCTATGATTCCGAACGACATGCCATTCGACCTTAAACAGTTACAATTTCCAGTGCGGCTTGCATTTGCAATGTCGATAAATAAATCGCAAGGGCAGTCGTTCAGTATTTGTGGCATCAATCTTGAAAATTCATGTCTTTCACATGGTCAATTGTATGTCGCCTGTTCCCGTGTCGGAAAACCATCAACATTATTTTTTTACGCACCAGAAAAGAAAACTAACAATGTTGTGTACCAAAAAGCATTACAATAAACAACATGTTTTTGAAATAGTTTTTTTAATTTATTTGATGTTTATAACGATGTCAAATTGCATTGTATCATGGACGTAGTTAGAATTACCACCATGTATGATATGGTAATAACTTAGAATTCTTATAACAAGATTCCTTTAAATTCGAGTTGGAGGCGTAGCAACGAGTGCCGGGTCCGGTAGTTTGAAATAAATAAGATATTTTATGTAAGATATTTAATGAATGTATTATAAATAAGTTATGTTTATGTACGATGTTGTTGTTCGAACTACTATATTGTTACGTTGCTATCTTGTTAATTAATTATTGTGTTATGTTTCTTATCAATTTTTAGAATAATATTGGAGTGTATTGGGTAATAAACTTGGTTGTATAGGGTATTTCATTAAGAGTGATAGGATTTTAATTTTAAATAAAACTGTTTGAACTGGGGTGGTTAAAATAACTATATGAATTAACGTAAGTTTAAACAGGTTATGGGCCCAGGCTCGCGAGTGTAAAATAAAGAAATTTGTAAAACGAAAAGGGGCGTCGCTTAACCTCAAACTTTTTCGCGCTAATTATTAGTTATCACAGTCCATCAAAACTCTCTCGTGTGTGTCGCAAATAGAGAATAACAAAAAGCACGTACTCAGACAAAACGAAGAGAAATGGCATCTATCAACGTAGTGAATTCGAACAGGATCGAAATGCTAACTCGTGACAACTACGACACGTGGAGAATACAAGTGGAAGCAGTACTTATAAAAAACGATGCATGGGGCTACATCATTGGCGAAATCGCGAAACCAAAAGTCGAAGGAACAGGGACAGCTCTCAGCACTTCACAGGCTACACTCGACGCATGGGTGGCCGGAGATCGCAAAGCTAAGTATGATTTAATTCTTTCTATAAGTCCAAGTGAATTAAAACAAATTCGAAGTTGTAGCGCATACAAAGAAGTTTGTGACAAACTCGAATCAGTATATGCATCCAAGGGTCCTGCTCGAAAAGCCACTTTGTTAAAAGGTTTAATGCAACACAAAATGGAAGAACATGGTGACGTCCGTGAGCATCTGTCAAGATTTTTCGACACCGTAGACAAGCTACAGTCGATGGAAGTTGAAATTAACGGCGATCTTTTGACCATTATGCTACTCTACAGCTTGTCTAACAGCTTCGAAAATTTTTAGTTGCCATAGAGGGAAGAGATAAACTTCCTGATGCCGAATCTTGTGGAAGAAGACAACGCCAGAAAAACACAAAAAACGAACACAAATCATTCATCTGGGACGATGTTTGTCAAACACCATAATAAATCAACTTCCGGCATGCAGAAAAACGTCATAAACTAAAATCAACGTGACGGAAATCAGATACAACGTCCGAAATACAATTGCCACTACTGCAAGAAACCAGGCCATATAGAAGCTGATTGTCGTGCGAAGAAAAGAAACTTGAATCAAAACGCAGGGTACGTTGAAGAGAGCTATGCCAGTAACGAAGTTGCAAATTCGTCATCAACCCTCACGACAAACAATATCAATGGAGATAGATGGTGTCTGGATAGCGGCTGCACGTCGCATCTGTGCAAAAATGAAGAATTATTCGTAAACACCAAAAATACACAAGACTAGGCTAAAACTAGCCTGCGGATCCACAATTCCAATAAAGTCTAAAGGCGACCTACGAATAAAAACTTCAGATGGTCAAGTGAGTAAAGAAGTAAAGCTCGAAGATACTTTATTTGTTCCAGATTTAAACACAAACCTTATGTCCGTGGCTAAAATCGTGGACAGGGAACACGAAGTATTATTTATCAAAGACCATGCTATAGTCAGAGATTCGCAAGGCAATATCCGGCTGGTAGCCGATCGCGAAGGTGACTTATTCTTTTTGAAAAAGATACTCAAGATACCTGCGCCCTTGCAGACAACAGTCGTAACAATATCGACGTCTGGCACGAGCGTCTTGGACACGTCAAACACAAAGTATTGTTTACGATGATAAATAACTAAATCGTGAATGGAGTGAAACTCAAGCAAGAAGAAAAGCAATGCAGATGCAAAATTTGCGTAATGGGAAAAATGACGAGTACTCCATTTCCAACCCGTATTGAAAACGCGCCCGGAATCTTAGATGTGGTCCACAGCGACATATATGGCCCAATGAGGACAGAATCAAAGAACGGCGCTCGATATTGTACTTCCTTCATTGATGAACACAGCCGTTGGTGTGTAATCTACTTCTTGCGAAACAAGAATGAAGCAGCTGCCAAATTTGCTGAATACAAGGAGTTTGCCGAAACTCAAACCGGCCGAAAAATCAAAGCTCTCCAATCAGACAACGGGACGGAATATTGCAACGACGAAATGAATCGATTACTGAAGAATTCTGGAATTTGTCGCAGATTAACCGTGCTACACACCCCACAGCAAAATGGAATTGCTGAGAGGAAGAACCGCACTCTGGTAGAAGCGGCTCGTTCCATGAAGATCCAATCTGGGCTCCCGCCATCCTTTTGGGCAGAAGCAATAGCTACCGCGAATCACATTAGAAATCGATGCCCGACCGAAGTTCTAAATCATTCAACACCTTACGAAAAATGGGTAGGTGCAAACCCCAATATCAAATATTTAAGAATTTTTGGTTGAAGGGCATACATATTGTCTAAAAAGCCTACCAAACAGAAGTTTGAAGCCAGAGGAATCGAAGGAGTTTTCGTTGGATACTCTGAAACCTTCAAGGCCTACCGCATCTGGGTTCCCGAAGAACACAAAATCCGAGTATCAAGAGACGTAAAATTTTTCGATGAATATTACTTCGACGAGGTATCTGAAGACATCACCACTACCAAGTTCTCCAATGGACACGTGGTGGAGAAGACTGTCGAAGAGAAGATTGAACAACAGGAAACGGAGATAGCCACAAGTCACGGCGGAACCTCCGCAACCGATTCACATCCGACAGAAGAAGAATACCCGACTCTAGTCATAAAGAGAGGCCCGGGAAGACCACGAAACGTCCGATCAGGTTAACCAGGTAGACCAGCAAAACAATACCACTTGAAAGAAGAGAAACGTACCGAGGTATCCCACCGAATCTTCAACCGAATCACATAATGAGACAATGGATGACACTGCCGAAGACACATCCATCGATTCCGAGGATCAACAAGATGTAAATTGCGTCATGTTCGCTTCGGAGATCCCGTTTTCGGAGGCTGTATCCGGTCCAAACAGTGAAGAATCTTATCAGAAGTAAAATCTCTAATTGCTAATGATACTTGGGAAATCGTAGACAAACCATCGAACGCCAAGATCATCGGAAGCAGAATTGTACTCCGCAATAAATACACAGCTAACGGGGATATTGAACATAGAAAAGCGCGAGTATAGTGAAAATCACAAGTTTTGGCAGTATGGCAGAGATAGCAATACAGTGTTGCTAAATGTATCCCATAAGAGTAATGTGTTAGACAAAGATGGAGAATCCAGAGGCGGATTGTTTGTTTTTCGCTTACTTGTACTTTTAATAAATTATGCTGATTATTTCTTGATGTTTCTCAAAACCAATAAAATGTTTAATTCATTGAATACATTAATAAGTAATCAATTGATATGCATCCAATTTAAAATCTTTTACTTAGAGAAAAAACTCTGGTTCCTCTAAATTAAATTTGTAAGTCAAAAAATAATCTAATTAAATATAATTCGAGAATTCGATAAATTATACAATAATTCTCCAGTGTTTCAATTTATTCTCACCCTCTTTACTGATAATTTTTCTCGTTTAATATGAAGGATACATAATTAAGTAAAATATTAAATTAATATAAATATACAATTTTATTTTATTTTTTCGATAACAATGTAACAATAAAATAAACACAGCCAAAGACGGCCAAGTCAAAATCACATATGGCGAGTAATACAAATATATACATGTTGTTTAAAAGACATAACAATTAATGAACAAATGTTGTCAATATATACATAGCATAAAATAGAATTACAAACTTAAAGAAAAATATCACCTACTAAGTACATTGAAAATTTGAAGTAAGGTCCTGGACCTGTTTACATTTAAACTTCGAGCCAGGTAGCTAAGCGTAGCAGCGGTACTCAAACATACAACTCATTCGTTACATCTTCATCGCTTTCAGTATCACTGTCGTTACTTGCGTCATCAAGATTAATAATAAAAGTTGTAGAAAAAAGTAGATGCCCACAAACGTGAAGTGTAATTTATATTAAGGGATGAAATCCAAGGAAGGTTTTCAAGTAAAAGCGTCTTTCTTCACTTTCTTTATTTATATAATAGGTCGACCGGTTTCGGATATTATAATATCCATCTTCAGGACAAGACTACAAAGTAATATACAATAATTAGTGTCAACACCAATTGGCTACGTCCAATACAAAAATACAAATATAACACAAATAAAATTATACAAATAAATAAATATAAATAGTGACGCAAATTATCAATATTGCTTGGTACTGAAATTATTAAGAATACGACATGAATGACTAGTGAGAGTAGTAATAATGTAAAACAAATTTTTTTAAAAATGGACTACATAGTGACTAGAGTTTTTGTTTGTTTTAAAAATCATACATCAACATAACAATGTAAAATAACTAAAAAATACTTACAAAAAAGCATAGGAGACAGTTTGATGATGATGAAGCAGTCGCAAAAATACATGTTTCTCATGTGATTATTGAAAAAACAACAGATAACGTAAAAAAGAAGTTGAAAAACTTCGAAGTTTTTCAACTTCTTTTTTACGTTATCTGTTGTTTTTTCAATAATCACATGAGAAGTTTTTCAACTTCTTTTTTACGTTATCTGTTGTTTTTTCAATAATCACATGAGAAACATGTATTTTTGCGACTGCTTCATCATCATCAAACTGTCTCCTATGCTTTTTTGTAAGTATTTTTTAGTTATTTTACATTGTTATGTTGATGTATGATTTTTAAAACAAACAAAAACTCTAGTCACTATGTAGTCCATTTTTAAAAAAATTTGTTTTACATTATTACTACTCTCACTAGTCATTCATGTCGTATTCTTAATAATTTCAGTACCAAGCAATATTGATAATTTGCGTCACTATTTATATTTATTTATTTGTATAATTTTATTTGTGTTATATTTGTATTTTTGTATTGGACGTAGCCAATTGGTGTTGACACTAATTATTGTATATTACTTTGTAGTCTTGTCCTGAAGATGGATATTATAATATCCGAAACCGGTCGACCTATTATATAAATAAAGAAAGTGAAGAAAGACGCTTTTACTTGAAAACCTTCCTTGGATTTCATCCCTTAATAATAATAAAAGGTTCGATATCATCTTGCAATTGATAAGCTTCCCAAAATCTTTTTTCTTCATTTACAATGTGCCTATCATAAATTGTCCATTTTTCCTCGGAAATTTTTGAATATGCTTCACATATTATGGCACTATGTTAGTTGGGATTACATTAGATGGTAGTTACAAATACATTACAAGAAATGTAATTAGTATATGTCTTGAAATAAGATTACAGGAGTAGGTATAGTTATTATATCATTTCTTAAGTAATGTGAAATCAAGCTTATAATATTTTCAAACTGTTTCATAACTGCTGGCTTCTTTTCCCATCGGCACCACTCCACCGCTATAAGATTTACAACCCTATACTAATATTTCATTATGAAATTTAACACTGCAAACTAAATGTGTTAAAGCATGAAAACTGAATGGTGTACCATGAAACAATGTAAGTGTAAAACTGGCAACAAGGCCGAGTTTATCTCCACAAGAATAACATTGCCTATCTCTGCCATACTGCCAAAACTTGTGATTTTCACTATAGTTGATTTTTATGTTTACAACATGTGTGCCTGTAGGTACCCATTACAATACCTCTCTTATAGAATATGAGGCGAGAGGTAAAAGTCAATAGTTCCTACATAAAAACTATCAATATATCGAAAATATCAATATATTAGAAATATCGATAGGTATATCGAAAATGTCGATATATTGATATATTGCAAATTTCGATATTTTTTGCATTATGCATCTATTATAATTTTTGTGGTACATTGCACTATTAACATTATGACATTATACTATTATACTTACATAAATAAAGTATTCGTATCCAAAAAATGGCGACCGATCAAAAATTTAAAAACGAGGTATTTTCAAAACCCCGCGATCGATTTTTGAAAATAAAACATTTATAAAATCATTAAACTATCTACTATAACATTTGTCTGAAACATATTGTTCGATCTGTCCAATTTTAAGTCTATTTATAATGTTCTACGAAAATTTTATTATCCGGCCGGATAATCCGGTATTCGGCTTTCTAATTGGGCCGAATATTCGTTATCCGGCATTTAGAAAAATCGCTATCCGTTGCATCACTAGTTGAAAGTTGAAATAAAGTCAAATAATCCAAATATTTGTAAAAATTATCTCTCAAATTACTTATACAATGTAACAGTGACTGCAATTATTAGATTATAAAAAAAGTTTTAAATATTGATATTGACGCTGTGTTGTTTATAGTATGCCGTCTCAATGCGGTTGCGGTGTATTACTTTTGTCCTTTGCGTGTATACCACCGCACCTGGTAGAGTTACTTGCGAATTTAAAAATATTATGGGGGAGTGTATAGTAGGTAAGTAAAGTTATATAGGCTAGTAATGAATTTTTCATGTAATAATCTTTGTTCCAACTGATTTGGTAAATCTCCGCTAACTTTGCCTATTGTTTACCGTCCGAATGCGGTCCACTATGCCACTTTTATCCTCAGCTGATGCATGCTTGTATAGTACCTGCGTATTGTTCCGTAGGTAAGTGTCTTATAATAAGTAGGGTAATAATGATTGTTTCCGTTATAATCGTAGTACCGACTAATTTGGTTGGTAATCTGAAAATTACCCGAAAAAATTAGAAATTTAGTCATATTATTTTTTTAAACAAACCGATTACCGGTTTTCAAAAAAGCGGTTCATGTTCCTGTTTCGGTTCAATAATTTATTGAGTAACGAGCAATTAATTAAAAGAATTCGTTCCAGTTTTGTACAAATATAATCAATTTAAAAAAATTTAAACTTGACCATATAATAGACAAAACAACAATTTTCATAAAATTTTGACAAAAAAATCAACCAATTCTAACATCTAACAAATTGTTCCCCATATATACTTCATGGCAGGTACAAAAATTAACCACTCATAATATAAAACAAAATACCGATATTTATACTTGACGGTATTTTAATCCAGATAACAGATAACCTGCAACCGCCTGCAACAGGGTACTTTACCATAGTAGCAAATTAGCAATCCAGTCAATTATATTGAAAGGAGATCTCAAAAATGAGTTATTGCCATGAAAAAAGTTTTCAAAAAGTTAATAGTTCTTTAAATATTTGAGATTTTACGTATCGATACATCTACGTCACAATAATGCGTTTCACGTGTATTCTTACTTACAGTAATAAGGAAACTACCAAATTGTATTTTATATTTTGTAACATTTAGAAACAGTTGATTTTACATGAGTACATTTTAATTCCAGCCCCATGGTTTGAGAAGATTTTCAGCTATACATCTACGTCACACAAACTTTAAAAATTAATTACAGCTTTATTAAGAACAATTTAGGCTTATCAGTACTCTCAATCGCTTTCAAATAACATGAAGTTTAAATAAAAAACTTTTTAAAAAAATGGTAAACTACCCTACTGTAACATTGTACAAAAACATTTGTTTTCTAAGAATTGAATTAGAAATAATTTGTAAATTATCGCTACTAATAGTTTTAGTTATACTTAAAATTTTGGTAATCCCACCTTGATGTACAGTAAAGCCTGTTTTACATTATACTTTTTTCGTCTAGATTCTAGTTCGAGATTGATCCGAGAAGTTCCTAGCCATTTCTATTATAATGTAAATAAGAAATTCCCATCCGAGTTTCGTTCGATTTCCATACTTTTTTCTAGTATAGAAATATACGCCCGGCTCTATTTTTCTATTCGAGATTCATACTAGATTTGTCTACGCATGCGCAGTTCAATCTGGAGTCAGTTTGACCAACCTTTAAAAGTTTTAATATTTTGTTTTGATTTGTTCACGTTGACGTTTATGAGTTTTGGACTTGTACGTATTATTCAAGTTGTGTTCATATTTTTTTCCATTATAAATTCTAACCTCCAGATCTTAAGTTGTCACTTGTCAGAATAAGTAAGAATATTATGTATTATTTTGAAGTTGCTTAACTTGGACCACTTCGGAAAAAATCGAAGAATTCCGATTGTATACGAATAGTTTGGAAATAAAGTATGAAAATCGAACGAATCTCGGATGGAAATCAAACGAGAAATCTAGTATGAATCTAGACGAAAAAAGTATAATGTAAAACAGGCTTAAGAGACATTAGTTTTAGGAAGACTCCCCACTACAAGTACGATTTCTGCTCTAAAAATCGACGCACGGCGCTATAGAAAATATAAGAAACTTGTGTCTTGGATAAACCTGATGGTTACATCCGAGTTACATCCCATTTGGAAAAGGTTGAAGCAATTTGAAATCTTATTACCTGTGTGAATTAGGATCAATTTTGTTGCAAACGAAGTTGAGTGCGTATCCCATTGTTTACCTGTCTCACCGATAACAGTTAATCCGTGTTCACTTCTTCGTTTGAAATATTTTACTTAAATTACAGAATTAAGTAAAATATAGTCTTTGGCAGAATTTGCGAAACATATTATTTTCCGTTAGACAATAAGTAATCGTGAATTTCAAAGAACTGTAACTAATTTAAACTAAAGTAATTATCACAATGGGCGACTTGCATGATTTTTTAAAATTAAATATTTATGAAGAAGAGATAAAAACTTGAGACCTGTATTTTTTATTTCACCAAATTTCTATCAACAAGCCCAAAAAAAATTATGAAAGTTGAATAATATGTGATGTGGCGTAGAATGCTCTGCCATATCTCCTATACACGCAATGTTCATAAACAAAACAAAAATTTTCAAACAAAGTGTTAAATTTAATAATTTTATGTTTTCAAGCACTGTTATTGGATTCATACTTGTTAAAAAATAATTTAAAAAATTGGAACTAAAACTACTAAAGTATGCACATTTCTACGATATAATATAAAGTTTTAAGTTATAAATTTATTTCTGTAGAAATAATAAGAATTTATAGAAAAAATAAACTTTAATTTAGACATAATATTTAAAACTTCAATGACCTCTAATATCAATAATATAAAAAAAAACATTTTTATAAAATGTAGGTATAATCATAAAACTTTGTTAAGTTATTTGTTAACATAAATTTTTCTAAATGTTTACATTTTGTTTATAATAATCATCATTTATTGGAAGCAATACTTCAAGTCAACATAAAATAAATAAAAAATAAAAGTAGTGATAATTATGCTGTAAGTAAACAGACACGTATAAACAATAAAAAACATAAAAAACTCATGCTACAAGTTAACAAAACATAAAAAATTGGAAGTAATTTGTAACAATGTTTTAAGTCAAGATGAAAACACAAACAAATTAAATGAAAAGCTATTCTATAAGTTAAAATAAATCAACATAAAATTATTGCACGTTTAGTCCATGGGCCAGCTAGCCAAATTCAAGATTTCGGTATAATTTGGGGGTACTAAGTTTTCTTTTAACCATAGTTATATATGAGTATAAGGATCATTAAAAACCATGATTGCCATCCTCAAGTGGTAGCTAATAGAAATGGCGGCCAATACAAGATGACCGGCGTTGTTTTTAAAAAACGGCTATATCTATGGAAGTAATGGTCCGCTTTCAACAAACTTTCGATCGTATCATTTTTAAAGTACATTAAATTTGCAACAATTTAAGCCCAACCGCAGCTCTGTACGTCCAATAGTTTCCGAGATAATGCCACTTCAAAAATTAGCACTTTTTTCAAAAAAATGAAAGTTGAGAAATTTTAGCTTTTTTCGTAATTTTTGTGTTTAATTAACTGTAATTTCTGAATGAAACAAAATATTGTCTTCCGGTTTCTTTCATTAAATTTTACGAACATTTCCCTATAAAATATGTTATTTTAGAAACTTTTGAAGGCGTTTATTAAGCCAAAATATCAATTTTTTTCGTGAGAAGTATTCAAATATTTTGTATTTATTGTGTTTACTGAGCTGTAACTTCTGAACGGATAAAGTTATCGGCTTCCGGTTTCTTGCATTAAATTCTACGAATATTTCTCAATAAGATACAGTATTTTAAAATCTTTTTTGGGTATTCATTAAGCCAAAATATCAAATGTTTTTCCGATAGAAAATTGAGAAATTTTTAAATTTTTAATATTTATTGTTTTAAATGAGCTATAACTTTTGAACGGATAAACTTGTCGACTTCCGGTTTCTTTTATTAAATTTTACGAACATTTCTCTATAAAATACATTATTTTAGAAACTTATTAGGGTGTTCATTACGTCAAAATATCAAATGTTTTTATAATAAATACAAAAAAAATAATACTTCTCAATTTTCTCTAGAAAAAAATTGATATTTTGGTTTAAAGAAACCGGAAGTCGATAAGTTTATCCGGTCAAAAGTTATAGCTCATTGAACACAATAAATATTAAAAATTTCTCAATTTTCTCTCGGAAAAACATTTGATATTTTGACTTAATAAATACCCAAAAAAGATTTTAAAATACTGTATCATATTGAGAAGTGTTCGTAGAATTTAATGAAAGAAACCGGAAGTCGATAACTTTATCCGTTCAGAAGTTACAGATCATTAAACACAATAAATACAAAATATTTGAATACTTCTCACGAAAAAAAATTGATATTTTGGCTTAATAAACGCCTTCAAAAGTTTCTAAAATAACAAATTTTATAGGGAAATGAAAGAAACCGGAAGACAATATTTTGTTTCATTCAGAAATTACAGTTAATTAAACACAAAAATTACGAAAAAAGCTAAAATTTCTCAACTTTCATTTTTTTGAAAAAAGTGCTAATTTTAGAAGTGCCATATCTCGGAAACTATTGGACGTACAGAGCTGAGGTTGGGCTTAAATTGTTGCAAATTTAATGTACTTTAAAAATGATACGATAAAAAGTTTGTTGAAATCGGACCATTACTTCCATAGATATAGCCGTTTTTTAAAAGCAACGCCGGCCATCTTGTATTGGCCGCTATTTCTATTAGCTACCACTTGAGGATGGCAATCATGGTTTTTAGTGATCCTTATACTCATATGTAACTATGGTTAAAAGAGAACTTAGTACCCTCAAATTATACCAACATTTTAGCTGGCCCATGGACTAGTTAATAAACATGCTATAAGTAAAAAAAAAAACTTTTTATAAATTGGAAGCATTGCTTCAAGTCAACATAAATAAATTAATAAGATAATAATTTTTTAATGCCGAGTCCAATTCCCATTTTTCGTAATAATGTCATGAGAATATAATTATTATTTAGTGCCGATTACAGTATGATATTAAACTAATCTTGGCAAATCTGGTCGGTTTTACGGTAAAAATAAACTTACACTAATGTGGATATTTCTATCTATCGGATCGCTCAAAGTAAGTTTATTCGTTTGAAGGTTTCGTCAAAATAAGACCGCGTATGTTGTCCGGTTTTACCAAAAATATTTATTTAAATAAATGACTTTAAAAAAATCAAGTCTGAAAGAAATCATACAAAATTCAATATGATAGTGTTACTAATTTAATATTATACAGTTCTTTGAAATTATTTCTATTCCTACATAAATATTAACTTTAATAAGCGCTCAATATAAAAGGCGATACTCAAAATTCTAATTGATAAATAAGATTTATTTGGTTTTTTAACTTCTATTTGCCTAAATGAAATGATTAAAATAATACCAACTCTGAAAGAAATCATAAAAAATTTATAATTATGTAGAAGTTTATTATATTCAAATCAAAACACAAGCAGTGTTAATTAATTTAGTTTAAATTAGTTATACAGCTCTTTGAAATTCGCGCTATTATTGATAAAATATCGCTTATTATCTACGGAAAGTAATATGCTGTCAGTTACCATGAATATAGATTTAAGTAAAATATTTCTAACGAAGAAGTGAACCCGGATTAACGCGATGATCGGTGAAACAGGTAGACAATGCATCCCATGGGATACGTACTTTCGTACTTAGATTCGTTTGCAACAAAATTGATCCTAATACACACAGGTAATATGATTTCAAATTGCTTCAAATTTTTCCAAATGGGATGTAAACAGCTGGTTTAACTAAGACTCAAGTTTCTTATATTTTCTATAGCGCCGTGTGTCGATTTTTAGAGCAGAAATCGTACTTGTAGTGGGGAGTCTTCCGAAAACTAATGTCTCTTACTGTACAAGTAGCAAAGCGTCCCGCTGTTAGTGGTCTGTCCGTCACCGGCCTGAAGTTATATAATTAGTTAGTGCTCCGTTAGTGCTTTTTAGTGCACTCACAATTATCGTTAGTGCACATTCCGTTTTATATAAATCTATGATATTATGGGCGGGGCCAACTTCATACTCATTTTTGACGTAATGATACCAAACTAAATATCATTGTTTAGTGCATCGTTAGTGCTTGCACGCCAACCCAAAATTAACGTTAGTGCTATTACTGTAATTGAAATATAATTAAAAATCTGCGGGCGGGCAAACTTCATAGTTATTTTTGAAGTAATGATACCAAACTATATATCATTGTTTAGTGCATCGTTAGTGCTTGCACGGCAACCCAAAATTAACGTTAGTGCTATTACTGTAATTGAAATATAATTAAAAATCTGCGGGCGGGGCCAACTTCATAGTTATTTTTGACGTAATGGTACCAAACTATATATCATTGTTTAGTGCATCGTTAGTGCTTTCACGCTTACCCAAAATTAACGTTAGTGCTATTACTTTAATTGAAATACAATTTAAAAACAGTCGGCGGGCCAACTTTATACTCATTTTCGTAATAATTATTATTATGTTTAGTGCAAGCAACATTAGTGCATGCACGCCAACCCAAAATTAAAGTTAGTGCTATTACTGTAATTGAAATATAGTTAAAAATCTATGGGCGGAGCCAACTTCAGACCTACTCATTTTTGTAGTCCTAATTCTACATTTCTACGTTATAATTATTAGTCCAGTTAGGAGAGGTTTTGACTTAAGAATAATACATAACCAAGTGAAATTTGACATGCAAGTAGTTAAAAACATACAGAAACAAAAAAAAATCGATCCACCTCGGTATGCTCCGCTTCCCAAAAAAAATTTACAGCTGAAACTCAAAATTTTCTTGTGACGCATTTCCCTCAAAAACTATCAAGATTGTAGAAAACGGTTTTGACAGGATGAAAGCTGAGAAAATTTGCTATCAAAATGTTCTTTGAAAATTTGTTATAAGTAGCACCGTTTAGCAGCCGTTTAATAATCGAGACTTGAGAATTTTCTGTATAGTTGGCACTACATTGAGAATGACGTAATAAATTCGCCGCTACAGAATCAATGTGGTATAACTTTGTTAAAGAACATCATTTTGTAAAGTTAAAAATTGCATTTTATTCGTCAAGGCTTCCACTTTCAGTTGCACTAATAACATTTGAATTTCCGACCCCGTTATACCGAGAAAATATGTTTTTTAAATAATCATAACTCAGTATTAGAATATGTTGACAGAATTATCAATATTTTCAATATCTGTAAATGAAATTGTAAATTCGTGGAGTATTATCTTCACCAAATCATCCCTAATCACATGCAACTATTTGGAAGGTTGTGTGTTTTACGTCCGAAAAGAAAACTGGTTTTCGCTATCTCATAGATTTCTTTATTTATAGGTTATGATCTTTTATTAGGAAAATATGTACGTAGTATAGTACAATTGATGAAACAAATTACAGAATTTTGTCGATTAGGATTTGTAACGATAAGCTCATTAAAAATCAATTTAAGGGACCAAAAAGTGGTCTATTTTCATAATAAAAGATCCTAACTTATAAATAAAGAAATCTATGACATTTTCAGCACAATTATGGATGGTGGACTTTACTTAGTAATTAATGCATATTACTTCTAAAAGATTTTTAATGATATTTCATAACAGTTGTAGCACTAATGTTAATTTTGGATTGGTGTGCAAGCACTAACGATGCTCTAAACAATGATATATAGTTTGGTACCATAACTTCAAAAATATGTATGAAGTTGGCCTCGCCCGCAGATTTTTAATTATACTCGTATTTCAATTACAGTAATAGCACTAATGTTAATTTTGGGTTGGCTTGCAAGCACTAACGATGCACTAAATAATGATATATAGTTTGGTATCATTACTTCAAAAATGAGTATGAAGTTGGCTCCGCCCGCATATTTTTAATTATATTTCAAATACAGTAATAGCACTAACGTTAATTTTGGGTTGGCGTGCAAGCACTAACGATGCACTAAACAATGATATATAGTTTGGTATCATTACGTCAAAAATGAGTATGAAGTTGGCCCCGCCCATAATATCATAGATTTAAATAAAAACAGGATATGCACTAACGATAATTGTGAGTGCACTAAAAAGCACTAACGGAGCACTAACTAATTATATTCATGAAACTATTATTGCTTGTGTGGGCGGGGCTAACTTCAGTTCGGTCTGTCCGTCCATTAGGAGCACAGGTACACTATGTTCCAAATGTTCTGCCCCAGCCTTAGAAAATCCCCCAGTGATCCGCAACCATTGTAGCACCATTCGTCAAAATATTCGAAATACGGCCTTCTTAGGTTGTAGAAAAAGACAGCATGCGAAAGATAGAAGCAGTTCTCGGTGAATCATTACTAAGTCAGGTAAAGGAAAAGTGTAGAACGTTTGCTTTGAGCTTTACTTTAGAAACATATTTTCCTTAGTTGTATTCATCACTGCATTACATTACATAAATTGCATTATTTATGAAATGACAGTAATAATGTTTCAGTAAATTAAATGAGAATAAAACATATCAAACTGTTTTATTGAAATGCGTGTTGCAAGATTGTATGCATTAGGCATAAATTAAAAGTTTTTTTAAAAGAAACTATGAATTATTGTCCTAAAAGTTACAATTATTATCAAGCTTCGTTACTATCATGTTTCCCGTTCCTGCCTAAATTATTGCACTTACGTATAAACATCTATGTGTTAAAAATGTATCCGTGAAAATTACTACTTTACAATCATTGTTTTCTAAAATATCTACATAAACAATGTAATTATTTATATTAGTCTTTGTTTAAATAGGTATATAAAAGCAACTAATGTTATGATCGATTTGCGACGTTTCCGAAACGTCGTATAAATAAATATAAATATACAGAACAAAACCCAAACAAATAATTTATAAATAAAGACAGTGAGAGTAACAATTTTAAATTTTGTATAAAACACTAGAATTTCGTGAGGATCTCATGAATAAACTATAAAAGTTATCATTGAGTTTAAAGACAAAATGAGTAGAACATAGATGTAAAAAGGGCGGAAAAACAATAAAACTATAATTTTATCAACAGAATGGCCATAAATTATATCTAAACTTGTACAATTTTCGCCGAATTTCGCGTAATTATTAAAGCCAAACTAATTACATTAATTAAAGATTTTGAAGATTCCGCACTTTTAGTATGCTTCCTTAGTCTACATACAAAAATTCAACATCATACGTATAACAGTATTAGATTGAGATACTCACAAAAATTACTCGTTTTTCAATGCGTATTATTGCCATGCAATAGGCTCTTAAAACACAAAACAATAAATTCAAATAATTTCAATTGTGGCATTATGGTAAACATGTGTGTTAGACCCGTGGGCCGCCATGCCACGCCGCCGCCGCCGGTATATATTTCACGCCGACGGCAATATTTTTTACGGTGCGCCGCCATCAATATTCTAAATTAACAAAAAATTTCGACATTGTTAATAGGAATTTTAATAGTTCATATTAAAAAAAAAAAATTGTATCATACATATGTGGATGGCATCTAATAAGATATTTTCCATTAACTTTGCTACACATGTAGATATTACGAAGTTAGATACAAGTAAATTTTGATGTGAATACGCCGGCGTACACCGGCGCGCTGCCTAAAGAAAAGCCACTTAAAAATTAAGCGTTTATTTTTAACAATTCGCCGCCGCCACTATTAACCTCAACGCTGCACAAGTCAAATTGTATGTTAATTAATGTAGGTACTGATTAAACATTTAAAGATTTACTGTGTATCGGGTTATGAAATAATAAATCGTGTGGTGATCATTTTTTATAATCTTGTAATTTTGCGCGGGAATTATTGCTAAAAATGATATTACTTGGATTTTTTTCTATGTAACTGTTTATCGTACTTATTGTTATTATGTATTTAATGTAAACTAAATTAAAATATTGAAAATGAAATTAATAATCATAAAAATAATTAACAATTATAGGTAATTCTGCATATTTTTGTATTTTTATTTCCATTTTTTAATTTAATTTTATTAATTCAATATACTTACTTAGCAACCCCGTACAAAAATCATTCGTCAAAATGTTATCCATGTTATGCTGCAATTAGATTTTTTTACTTTCAATTTATTCGGTCAGTTTAAGGATAGGATCGCCTTCATTTTTAAATTTTATCTTTTGTCAGTACCAATAATTATCTTATGTATTTAATATAAAATTTGGCAATAAGTTAATTTTTTAGTTTTAAGGTATTGTGGCATTTTTAAGATACAAATTTTTATAAAATTGTTTATTGAAAAGAATTTTTTCATTTCATAATAACGCAATTTTTGTTTAGAAATGTAATGAAGTGAAGAAAACAAAACTATGGAAATTGTATTTCTAAACCGAAACAGAGCTCAAAGCAATTATTGTTCTACACTTTTCCTCTACCTGGCGTAATCCGCAATGATTCACCGAGAACTGCTTCTATCTTTCGCATGTTGTCTTTTTCTACAACCTAAGAAAGCCGTATTTCGAATATTTTGACGAATGGTGCTACAATGGTTGCGGATCACTGGGGGATTTTCTAAGGCTGGGGCAGAACATTTGGAACATAGTGTACACGTTTGCAATTATCTTGAAATGCTCTGTACCTACATTACATTACGACATCGAAAAACACAAATTTCGGGCATGTATTTTTCAAAAGAATATTGACATAATTATGTGTTACTGCGGTTACTTTTCATAGACGAGACATAAACCGAGGCTATGAATCTAGATTTAGGCAGTTAATCTGTATTTTTGCCATTTTATACACATAATTTTTTCGTTTATTTTTTTTGTTAATATCTACTAGTTTATTACAAATTTTCAATATTTTTAAAAGGTACTTATCGCCATCAAATTACGTTACTATGCGTTTGGTGAACTATCGCTACGTGTTGTTATGGCAACAATTTGTTTGTTTGCTGTTGTTGATAGTAAAAAATTTTCAGTTGTGTCAAATTTTGTCTCAAAAAAATCAGCATCTTCTAGTTTAAACATATCTAATTGTAAAAACTTTGTGTTGAATGTTTCTAAAATATAAATTTATGTGTATTAATAGTAGTGATGGAACGGATATCCAGTTACTATCCGGTATTCGGCCACATTTTTACTATCCGTCCGGATACCGGATAGTTATCTGATATCCGGCCCGTACCGGATAGTTAAAAAAATATAAAATAAGTATGATTAAAATTGCTGTCAGCATTTAAAAAATTTAAGTTGATTTACATAAATATTTGAAATAAATTTAAAAAATATAACTTCTAATTTGCCGTACGATCAGGGCCGATTTTGGCGTACGTGCAGAGCGTGCCCCCGCACGTGGGCGGCGAAACGCCACTTAAAAAGTTGTATTTGTATATAAATTTCTCACAAGAAATTAATTTCCATTATACTTATAATTTTCTTTTAGTTAATGCAATAATTTTTATTAATTTCAATAAATTTTACATTCAATTTAAAGATATTTGACCTTGAATTTTTTTAAAATTGCCTGCGGCGCAATGGGTTACTTGCATAGTACTGAAAATTAGATTTTTATCACAATAAACTTAATGTTAAGTTTGAATCATTGGTAAAAATACAAATTTTGTTAAAAACATATATGTTTTTTAGTACCTACTGTAATATATGGAAATACATTTTGTATACGTGAAATAATGCAACAAGATCGACGAATTTAAGTTTAGTAAATTATTTGTTTGATAAAATATTTAGATGATGAGTCAGTTTTTTTTTTAAATTTGGTTGTTTACGATTCTCATGACTTGGTGCATTGTTGAGCGTCATTGTGTAATTAGAGATAAGGATTAGTATTTAAGGGAAGAATAAAGATAAAGTCAGGGATTCCGAAGTTAGAAGCGAGAAAGCAGAAGGTCAGTCGGGAGGTCTGACGTACTTAGGTCCCGAGCTTCGGCTCGCGGACCGGCAGCGTGTAAAGTGTTATTAACATGTAAGTTTTATTTTGTATTATATTTTTTTTGTTGTAAATAGTTAGTTAATAAAAATGTTAATTTAGTAAATACGAAGTACAAGATGTAACCGATTTTATCAACAAAAAGTTCAAACTCATGTTGTCTTAATCCAAATTATAAATTAACTTTAGAAGTTAAAATCCGGAATTTCACCTAAAAACCCAGGAATATTACATTGGTGGCAGCGGTGGGATGTTTTAATAAATAATCGTTTAAAAATTATTTATGTTTGGGGATATTGGTAATTAAAATTTCATTAAATGTAATTATCAATAACAGTGTTGTTTTGGGAGCATCATTTAATAATAAAAGGTATGTGCTGATTTAAAGTTTTGCAACCAAAGCAAGCCCCCGAACAAGAACGCACGTTGCTTTTTTGTCAGAATATTACATTGGTAGAATATTGGCACAAATGAAATAGGTACTTGCATAGAGGTTTATTTGAACAAATGATAGTTTGGTTTTTTTTAAATGGCAGAATGTTCTTATTTTTTTTATCTATTACTTTTATGTGTTGAAATTTGTGTTGAAATTGTGTTAAAGTAGAAAGTTAAGTAAGTTTCGTGTTATTGAAAATGTTAAGTGTCCATAAGTGCTTAAAATGAAACGGCATCTTTTGTTGTAACATTAAAGAAATATGAAATTATTTAACTTTCAAAACTTGGCAGAGTTTATGAGTTACATCATTTGTTCATTTAATTAATACATGTTTTCTTTGTGTTCGGTTGATGATAGTAAAGCCAATTTTAAGTCACTTTACTAGCGGATATAGCAGTTCCATCTTTGTACTTCAATTTTTTATGTTTAAATAGATGTTTTCGTATTATATTAGGTTTTAGCTAGATAGTTTTCATATTTTATTTTGTTGCTTTGTTACGTTAAGTAAAGTATCAGTTTTTTTTTAAAGGAAAGTATTTAGACAAATTGTGTTCGTGTTGCTCTTTTAAGTTTTGGTATATTAATTTTCGTGGTTTTAATTAATTAGTAGACGAGTTTCGTTAAAAGAAGGTATACATATGAGTAAAGTGTATACAAGTTGTTTGTGGTGTTTAAGTTTAGGTATCGAATGTTGTAATACGCACAAAGATTGCGTAATGTAAAGACATTAAAATACCTAATTAGTGAGTTTTAGAGACGCACAGAGATTGCGTAAAGTAAAAATATTAAGATACCTAATTAGTGAGTTTTAAAAACGCACAGAGATTGCGTAAAGTAGAGATATTAAAATACCTAATTAATGAGTTTTAAAGAGGCACAGAAATTGCGTAAAGTAGAGATATTAAGATAATTAGTGAGTTTTAGAGACGCACAGAAATTGCGTAGAGTTAAAACTAGAGTTGTGTTTCAATAGTGAGAAAGGAAAATGTCGCGAATTTTCTGATAACCAAGAAGTAATGGAAAGAAAGTAAAAGAGTTAACAGTATTTTAAGTAACAAACTTGTCGAAATTTAATTATAACTGCAAAATTATATACCACAACGTCAGTTATAGTAAATAATATTAATATTTGAAGAAATTTACAATATTTTATTTAGTAAAGTAGCTATCCTAACATTAAATTTTAAGTTGTATTCAAAAGAATAGTTTATCGGCGCTATGTGCTATTTTAGATGCAGCGACACTATCTTAGACTCAACCGAAACACAACTCGTCTAAACATAAAGATGGATGCCAACAACAAGAAACAACGAAGAGTACCAGGACGGAACTGTTTTTCCATTATGGCCAATTTTGGGAAATCTAAACCGCAGTAATGTTGGCCGCATTGCTGTACGTTTACTCCAGAAGGTTGGAGTACCCTCGCGATCTGAAATGCTGTGCGAAGAAATTCAAGAAGAAGTCATGAATCTTCCTGAAATAGTAGTAGCCCAACCTAGAGGTAACTTAACTTAGTGACAATCTTGTGTTTCGTGAGTAAACTTTTTATGTGTCATAGAGACTTTAAGTTTTTTTTTTAAGGTTAAAATTTAAAAACTGTAAGTTAACCTAGTATATTTTAATAATTGTAAAAAGAAATAAAATTTTAGATTTCATTTTTTTTGAAAGATAGGGAGTAATGTAATATATGGAAATACATTTTGTATACGTGAAATAATGCAACAAGATCGACGAATTTAAGTTTAGTAAATTATTTGTTTGATAAAATATTTAGATGATGAGTCAGTTTTTTTTCTAAATTTGGTTGTTTACGATTCTCATGACTTGGTGCATTGTTGAGCGTCATTGTGTAATTAGAGATAAGGATTAGTATTTAAGGGAAGAATAAAGATAAAGTCAGGGATTCCGAAGTCAGAAGCGAGAAAGCAGAAGGTCAGTCGGGAGGTCTGACGTACTCAGGTCCCGAGCTTCGGCTCGCGGACCGGCAGCGTGTAAAGTGTTATTAACATGTAAGTTTTATTTTGTATTATATTTTTTTTGTTGTAAATAGTTAGTTAATAAAAATGTTAATTTAGTAAATACGAAGTACAAGATGTAACCGATTTTATCAACAAAAAGTTCAAACTCATGTTGTCTTAATCCAAATTATAAATTAACTTTAGAAGTTTAAAATCCAAAATTCCCCTAAAAACCCAGGAATATTACACTACATTGAGACGGAAATTTTGCTGTGACGGGAAATATGACGACATTCTACGTTATATCACATATTATTCAATTTTCATTAATTATTTTTGGGTTTGTTCTTTAAAATTTTGTGAAAATAAAAAATATTGGTCCCAAACTTTTGCCTCTTCTTCTAAAATATTTAATTTAAAAAAATCATTCAAGTACCTACCCCATTATATTTTAAACTTCTATGCTATTTTAAATAATAATTTCACATTTTTTTCTTCCGATAATATTGTGGAGGCGGCAATTTATTAACTCGCACCTGGGCGGCCGATAATACAGAATCGGCCCTGCGTACGATGTATCGGTAGTTTGTTCTTGAAAGCCGAATTTCACAAAGATTTAAAAAAATAGAAATACAGTTCTTCAGATTGTTATCAATCAAAACAAAAGATAATAAACTGTTCTTAGATACATCTATCTAACTTACGCCTGCAATAATTGTAGAATTCAAAATGTATTTCAATATTTTTGAAAGAATCAAATAATCAATTTTGTAGCAAATTCAAAAATATTCGGTCTATAGTAGGCGAGCGGCGCACCCCTAAAAACGTGCCTAGAAAAACAACTTAAGAGGACATAATTCCACTCGAAAAATAGACTATTTTTCTGGAACAAATCCTGACTGCATGGTACAACATAGTATTAAATTTTTACTATTATGTGCATAAGAAATGGAAATAGTCCGCTAACTCCAAATTATTCATTTTTCAATGCTTGCAAAATGTTTAATTGCATTAAAAAATACACCCATTTTTGACAATAAATTAAGTGTATAAAAAACCTAAATATTGATATATTACTGAGATAGCGGACTGTACACAACCTTTATTTAGAAGTATACAAAATTTCGTCAAAATGAAAATTCGGGATTCATGTTAGAAAGAATATCCTCTTAACCTCTCATGGGAAAAGTAATGGTTGCAACCAGGTGGAATCGATCCGTTATTTTATTGCAAACAAAAAACCTAAATAAAATTTTTTGATTCGAGTGGCAGGAAATTTGTTACTAACGAAAAAGTTGCAACATTAAAACAAGATAAAAAAATGGCCCCGCAAGTAGCTTTATTAGGTTAATTGGCTCAAAATAATCACTTTTTGTATCTTGGCATTTTTTCGAGAAACGCACCCTTTTTGAGATATAGGCGATTTTAAGTCGAAAAACGGCCAATATTGTCCAACTTCAAAAAATCATATCTCAACTTCTAATGCACCTTTTTTAATTTAGAAAATTGCAAAATGATCGTCAAGACTTGTACTTTAACCCTATATTTTTTCCATATGGCCATCTTTTTGTTTTACTCCCCAAATTTACAGCTAAATTTTGATAAAATTCTTAGGTTTCGTTAAAGGGGTGGAAACGCTCAAATATTGAACAATCTGTTTGAAAACGATTTTTTTCCATTAAATTGGTTACATATAATATTTTCTGAAACTATTTATCAAAATGAACGAGTATTTAGTTAGTTTTAGGCATTTTTTCGTTGTAAATGTAAACAAATCAATTATCAAAATTTTTCCCCATTTATTTCCATGTTGCTTTACGTTACATTGTTATGATATTTAAATTTTAAAAACATTATTATAGCTATTAATATAACAAGAATATTATGCGATTTTTAATACCGAGGAGGAGGTTGCTAAGAGACGAGGTGAAACCGAGTCTCTTTGAACATCCAAGGGGGCTTAAATCGCATATATTCGCGTTATATTCAAAGCTTAATCGTATCATCAAAGATAGCGATGTTAAAACAAATCAAGCATTTTATTTGTCAATTAGTTGACAGTTCGCATATTATGGAAGGTTTTAATGTTATTATGGTTGTATCTAACGTATTAAGTCCGTAACTAATGAATTATAAGTATCTAACGTATTATAAGTAACTAACGTATTATGTTGTTTATAATTATCAAAAAATGTTGCATGTTATAAGGTAATAACAGTTGATAATACGATTAACTAATTAATACGTGTCAAATTTTTTAAAATATCTACAAAACCATACTAATGGAATAATGGTCATTAATGGAGTCTAATTTCATCATTCTAATTCTGTCTCACTATCTTCTCACAAAATTTCTGTATGGTTAGGTACAATTTCAGCATTTTTACATTGGAATGAACAATTACAGATGTCACAACATTTAACTCCTTGCGAACAGCAAGAACAAATTTCTGCTTCTACACAAAGTGTTTTTCCACTGCAAGAACAAATAAATTTTTGCATGAACACCATCGCTGTATCTTCTTCAAAATAATTAACGCATAATAAATTGTTATAAAATTTCCAGCCGTATAAATTTGGTTCAAAAATGCTTTAAGTGGTTGCGATACCACAAGTTCGTTTTACTTTATTGGAAAAAAAGCATACGCTGCATTGTTGAAACTATCTGACATTGTAAATTTATCAAATGCAGAAGCTTTAAATGCAGTCACGAAACTTTTGTGTATTATTTATAATGCTGGTAAAGCTAATAAACAGAAAACTTTAGTGAAATCTATTAATGATCTAAGATATACTATAATAGCAGGTGTTAAAAATGTAACAGTTGATAAATTACCTCCATCAGAGCCTACATTATTACAATACGTTTTAAGAGTAAAATGGCAGGTTTATGAATGGTCGCAAGCATGATCAGAGAAAATAATGTCTTTTGAACCAAATTTATACGGGTGGAAATTGTATAACAATTTATTATGCCTGAATTATTTTGAAGGAGATACAGGGATGGAGTTCATGCAAAAATTTATTTGTTCTTGCAGTGGTAAAACACCTTGTGTAGAAGAAATTTGTTCTTGCTGTTCGCAAGGATTTAAATGTTTTAACATCTGTAATTGTTCATCTCAATGTAAAAATGCTGAAATTGTACCTGACCATGACCATACAGAAATTTTGTCAGAAGATAGTGAGACTGAATTAGAATGATGAAATTAGACTCCATTAATGAGCATTATTCCTTAAAAATTCAATTAGTATGTTTCTGTAGATAGGTATTTAAAAAATATTTGACACATATAAATATGTATTAATTAGTTAATAATTTTAAAAAATTAAATATTACTATATATAACGTAAAGCAACGTGGAAATAAAAGAAAAAAATTTGATAACTGATTTTTTTACATTTTCAACGAAAAAAGGCCTAAAACTAACTAAATACTCACTCATTTTGATAAATAGTTTCAGAAAATATTATATGTTAACAATTTAATGGAAAAAAAATCGTTTTCAGACTTATGCGTTTCCACCTCTTTAACGAAAACTAAGAATTTTATCAAAATTTAGCTGTAAATTTGGGAAGTAAAACAAAAAGGTGACCATATGGAAAAAATATTGGGTTAAAGTACAAGTCTTGAAGATCATTTTGCAATTTTCTAAATTAAAAAAGGTGCATTAGAATTTGAGATATGATTTTTTGAAGTTGGACAATATTTGCCGTTTTTCGACTTAAAATCGCCTATATCTCGAAAAGGGCGCGTTTTTCAAAAAAATGCCAAGAGACAAAAAGTGATTATTTTGAGCCAATTAACCTAATAAAACTACTTGCGGGGCCATTTTTTATCTTGTTTTAATGTTACAACTTTTTTGTTAATAACAAATTTCCTGCCACTCGGATCAAAAATTTGTATTTAGGTTTTTTGTTTGCAATAAAATAACGGATCGATTCCACCTGGCTGCAACCATTAGTTTTTCCATGAGAGGTTAAGTTGTTTTTCTAGGCACGTTTTTGGGGGTGCGCCGCTCGCCTATAGATCAATAGGCCAATTACTAGCGAGTGGAGGGGGAGATTAACCCTTCCATAATTTTAAATAAGTACCTGTACCGTTAATTTTTAGTGACTAAATAAATTGCTGCAAATTCAAATAATTATTATATGTATTGTTTGTTTCCTAATAGTGCAGACGTACATTATTTTGTGTAGTTTATTGATCTTTGTATTGCGAAATAATAATTGAAATTAGTTTTAATTATTTTATTCTGTAAAGTGTATTTTGAATAGTATTCTATAATTATGGGCAAATCTAAAGTTCGTGCGAGTCGTATTCGAAAACGCAATAAGGCTTCTAAGAGTCAGAGAGTTCGCATTTCTTCTGAATGCAGGTATGTTTCCTAATAATATGCTCTCTATTTTTTTAATTAAATTAAAAATATTGACTGTTTATTTTTTTTATTACTGATAGTTCGTCCACGATATTGGCTCCTATCCCTACATCATTAGTGAATATGAATGAATCTGTTGAGGAATGCAGTTTTCCAACACCGTCTACTTCTACTGCTGTTATTGAGCGTACTAATGAATCTTGTTTTTTTATGTCACAAGATGAATACAATACGTAAGTAAAATTATATTTTTTTTAAATGCAGGAAATTATAAATAAAATGTTATCTACTCTAGCACGATGGAACACGAGTTAATATTAGAAAGAGTTCCGAAACCAATAGAACCGGTAAAAATCGAAGGTAATAGGATTGTTGATTTGCAGTATGTGATTAGCGAAGTACTTTCAATTCAGTATCAGCATACTAAAATATGTTTAGTTGGAAAACTAATAATTCTCAACGAAATTAAAAGGGGTTCTGGCCTAGTAAGCAAAGTGAATCTCCAGTGTGAATTTTGTTTACAAGTATATCATATTTGCACGGAGAATCCTAATAAAGGTAATTCACACATCAACATGGGTGCCGTTTGGGGAACTCTTGCGGCCGGAAGCACCTCTGGGCATATGAACCAAATTCTTACTGCCATGAACATACCAGAGATGCAGTACAGTATATTCAAAACAATAGAATCATCATTAGGTGAAGTAAGTGTGGCAATATTTAAATATGTAACTACTCGTAACTATTTTATTATTACTTTGAACATTTCAGATGTGGAAAGATACATTATGGTTTGAAATGGAACAATCAGGAAAAGAGGAATTGCAATACGCTATAAAAAACAAACAATTTGATGAAGATGGCATTCCTTTTATTCAAGTGTACCTTGATGGAGGATGGAGTAAGCGTTCATACGGCCATAACTACAATGCAGCTTCAGGAGTCGTAAGTAAACTTCATTATATCATTATTCTATCCTAACATTGTGTGAATTCAAGATAATAAAATATTGTATGTACATTTTAGGCTGTAATTATAGGATGGTCAACAAAAAAAGTTTTATTTGTTGGAGTGCGAAATAAATATTGCAGTATTTGCGCAAGAGCAGCAAATAATAAAAAACCAGTGGGTACACACAAGTGTTATAAAAATTGGACCGGTTCTTCACCTGCTATGAAAGCCGATATTATTGTAGAAGGATTTAATTCCAGCGAAAATATGCACGGTGTACGGTATAGGTACTAGTTTTGTTGCGGATGGCGATTCTAGTGTATACGCTAAAATACGCGATAATGTTAATTATGGGAAAAAAGTAACAAAAATTGAGTGCACCAATCATGTCGTCAAGAATTACGGAAAAGCACTGTATGCCATAAAGAAAGACATGAATGTCAATGTTAGCGCAAGAAAACTTTTAACTGCAAATAAAATAGGTGAGTTGCATAAAATTGTTCAGAATGCAATTTATAAAAACCAGAATGGAGAAGTAGAGACATTAAAAGAAGATTTTTGCAATGGTCCTTCACATGTTTTTGGTTGCCATGAAAAATGCAAGGAATATTACTGCGACAATGCTGGTGCTTCTAGTGAGGATTCTAATTTCTAATGAACTAGTGTCCACAGGTCTACAACTGTATATAAATAGTAAGTCGATTTTTTAAAAAATTGGTACATATGTTCTAAATAACGCATTTATTTGTTTCAGGTGCTTTTGATAAAGTCATTATGAAATCCCATAAATTAATACAAAATTAAAACAATAATGTATCAGAATGTTTTATGGCTGTAGTAGCTCGTTTTAATTGCGGCAAAAGATTGAACCTCATACAACGACAAAAATTCGAAAAACAGTCCGCAGAAAACTTGTTTTTAATAAAAAAAACAAAACTAAATAATAACTATTACGGAAAGTTTGCTAGTGAAGCAGAAATTTCCGAAGTGGAAATCGCATCAGAATGCAAAAGGCAACTAAATGCATTGCACGTAAGTTTAAATTTATGTTATTTTTAATACATAATATTCAATTAATTAATAATTTTAGGTGACAGGGGAAGTAAAATTGACCATAGCACATCGCAATGTTGGACAGTTTGACAATCCGGAGTATATTTCATATAAAGCAAATCGACTTACAGCGTCGTTATTTGGAAATGTAGTAAAACGCCAAGACCATACTCCATGCGATGCCTTAGTAAGACAAATTTTGAAAGAACCCAGCACAGGGAAGGAAACCGAAGCGATGAAGTATGGCAAAAGGCACGAGTCAACAGCCATAAAAATGTTTGAAGAAAATGAAGCGGTAACAGTTTCCAAGTGTGGTCTTTATATTGACACGGAAAATAGTTTTTTGGGTGCATCACCAGATGGTAAGTGATATAAAATAATTCTATGAATGATATTCAATAAACCGAATTATATTTCACAGGAATTACTAATACGGGTGCATTTATTGAAGTCAAATGTTTGCATTCCCTAGCTACACGAGGAATGGATGTATTTGAAGGTTGCGAAGATAGCGCAATGAAAAATAAAATTTGTATTAAAAAAATCCCGAAGGAATAATACAGTTGAAAAGGAATCATAATTATTACTTCCAGGTAAAATCCATATTTTGAATTTAACTTTACATTAATAATTATTTATGTACTATAATTTGCAGATCCAAGGACAGCTGAATATTTGTAAAATAGATGTGTGCTATTTTACAGTATTCACCAGTCCCGACAAACCCATTTTTGTAGAAGAAATTCGTCGTGACGAAAAATTATGGATGGAAATAATGCTACCTTAATTACGCAGATTCTATCTACAATGTGTATTACCTGCGATTTTAAGAGATAACCGATTCAAAAAGGAAATGTATAGATTCGGGATATATAATTAAAGCACAAGAAGCAAAAAAGGTTAGGTAAGTTATTTGTTTATTTATTAAATAATTTGTTAATATTACAGAAAGGTAGGTACTAATTTTAAGAATGTTATTACAATATTATTGGATATATTGTTTTTTAAAAGTTATTTATGTTTATGTTTTTCTTTTATTTATATCTCACTAATAGATATTTAAATGCCATTGCAATATTTTTAGTATGATTTTCAATAAATAAATAAATTTCATGCAATCTATAAGTAGTCCGTGTTATTTTATTTATTTATATTCCACCACCAGATATTTAATTTCCATTCCTACACAGGGACTCGAACCGCACAAAGTAACGGTTCAGGTTCGGTTCACTCTGCTTTGTAGGCTTCGGGTTTGTGTTGGTTTTCTTATTGTGAACATGACCATGGAACTGGCCATTAATTATTACTAATTAATTATTGTTATTTCTTATGATAGGGTGTTACGTATATGGAATGTGTTGTTAGGAATATTTGTGATTGTAAATCAAGATGTTATTGTAACGTACCAGTTGGGAATTGAACGTTGAGTGAGTCGCACGTGTTCTTAGAGGAATAAAATATATTAAACGTAAAATATTTTTCATTTATAATCAGCGATCTTACAGTTTCAGAAGTGGGATAGTGCTCACTGCTTCCACTAGTGTATAACGTGTTCCGTAGAGTGCTGGTGTTTATCGTGTCAAGTGATACTAGTGCTATTTTAATAATATGCCGGGATAAGAGGCGACGAAACCGCCAACGTGATTCTAGTCCCGACGAAAGCCCAAAACGATACCGGGGTAGCGATAATGAACGATTCCGAAGTGAACGAACAGCGAAAGGGTACACACCGCCTACCAGCTCTCGAAGCACACGTAACAGTTCTAGCAAAGACGATATGGTAAGCCGACTCGAACGTCTAGTTGAGAAATTAGTTGACAATAAACAAAAAGATTTAGACGTTTCACGTAATCACCAAGCGAATACAAGGTACGTAGTAAAGAATGATTGTATACCCGATTTCACTCCAGGTAAACCCAACGTAAGTATCAATAAGTGGTTACATAAGATTGAACAATTAGTTTTAATCCATAATTGGGATGATTCATTAAAAACATATTACATGCAGTCGCGTTTAAGTGGCCTAGCACGAAGTTGGTACGATAATTTAACATCTTATGATTATCGATGGGATGAATGGAAGTCTATGCTTATCCGCGCATTTCCAGACAACAATGATTTCGCGACTTCACTGAGGAAATTAGTCGATCGCGTTAAAACACCAACTGAAAGCATGCTTCAATACTACTATTGTAAAATGCAACTTTTGCAAATGTGTAAAATAACAGGTAAAGATGCCGTGTCATGTCTTATTGATGGTCTAGATAACCCTACGCACAAGACAGCAGCAAAAGCGGGACGTTACGATGCCCCAGAATCACTCTACGAAGAGTTTTTGTCTACCATCAATGAGAAGGCTGATATAACAACATTAAAATACGAGAAGAAACACGTTAAAGGGCAAAATAACTTCAAAGGTTCTGATAACTCATTCAGAAAACCTCGCGACCCTCGTCCAGTAACATACAGACCGAAATGTTACAATTGCGACGAGGATGGTCACATCTCAAAGAAATGTCCCAAGCCTCGACTGGTATGCAAACGTTGCAACTGGTTAGACCACGAAGAGAAGGACTGTAAACGTACGATACGTAAACGTACAGATACTGTTCGATCTTCTACAGATAAATCATATCAGAAGAACTATTTTATTGACTGTCTAGTGAAATCTATTAAGCTCTGTGGATACATTGACACAGGAAGTGCCGCAGTATTAATAAACGAATCGACAGCATCCAAATTAAATCTATCAGTAAGTAAAACCAATGTAGTTGTAACTGGGTTTGCAGGTGGATCCGTTGCAATTGTAGGAGAATGCGATGTTAGGTTAGAAGTCGACCTAGCTTGTGCCGACATTAAAGTAGAGTAGTAGGGTCCTTCCGATCTCATTTTGTTAGAAACTGCAAGGTGATAAGAATACTGATTAGGAGTGATGATAAGGGACTTGTCGAATTTTGAGCTAGAAACTACATACGGTAATAAGAGTAGTGATAAGGAGTGAAGATAATGAACTTGAGGGAAAAAAATTGTCGGTGGCGGGGTTATAGGTTATCCGTGTGCGTATATAAATAATAGTGATAAATAATTTGGGTAAATAAAATAAGTAATTATAGATAGGGCGTGAAAGAGTGTGTTTAACCTTTAACCGCGCATAGTGTCATGTCGCAATGTCACGGGGTGTGTATGATGTAAGTTAAGGCGGATCTGTCTCAATAATTGAGTAGAAATAACAAAATAATTAGGCTGACGACCTGTCTGAAGCGATGGCGGCGGCGGCGGCGGCGGCATGATATAATATCTATTTAAATGAGAAATGTTGAATAATTATTAGTATTACTTGTCAAAATGAGTTGTAAAATTGTAGCTACCTTAAGCGACAAAGTCATTGAAAACATAACAAACGCGTTAAAACTAATTAACACACGTGAAGAAGTTGATTCGTGGTCAAAGCATATTAATAAAATAATAATAATAGTTAATAAGTGTGTGCAAAATCAGAAGTTTAAGATAAGTCAAACTTTGTTTAAACTTGAAGCAAATTTAGCATTACTTAAAGTGTATAGAGAAAAGTTAAAGAAACTTAAAATTAAAACAGGTGCAGGTGTAACGTTGAAAAGAAAAGTTGGTGCGGGAGAAGCAAAGCATAAAAATCAATTGCATTGGCAAGATATTAAATCTGTGTTTGCCAGTAGAATTAAAACCGGTGCTATAATTAATAAATGTGGATATAAAGACCCAAAATTATTTTTAAAACATGCATTTACAATTTTTAAAAATAGAATTACTCAATCTTTAAAAACATCTTTATTAAAAGTTAATGTGGTATTAAATGCGGAGTTTATATTACCATCGACGGGAAAAATTGATGTAAAAGCAATGAACACTAGAAATAAAATTATTGATAATGTGACCAATTTGCAAGAATGGTATAAGGAAAATGTAATTGATGAGATTTTAACGCAATTAGAAGAATTCCAAGAACGTGACTCGGGATGGGCGCTGCGAGAAATTCTCCATTTAAAAGTGAATATAAACTTTTATACACCGTTAGAAGGGGGTGCATTTATTGATTTACCACTTGAAATTAAAATGAAACGGGCAGTGATAAATATTAAGAATCAAGACAGGTATTGTTTCTTATACTCTGTTGTCTCAGCTTTGTATCCTGTAAACAAAAATTCTGACCGCATATCATCGTATCCACATTTTTCGAACGTATTAAAATATGATGGTATTGAGTTTCCAATGCGTTTAAAAGATGTATCCAGCTTTGAGGATCAAAATGAAATATCAATAAATATTTATACGTTGGAATATAGAAGTAAAAAAGAAAAAAATGTAGTTGTTCCAGTGGTTTTGTCTCGAAAAGAATATGACAAAAAAATTAATTTACTCATGATATATTCGACAAGTAGTGAAAATGAAATTAACAATGACAATGATAATAGTGATAGTGGAATTATAGATAAAATAAAATTAAGTACAAACTATCATTTTATGTGGATTAAGAGTATGTCGCGGCTATTAAACAGTCAAATTAAAATATCAAACAGACACCAGGTGTATTTCTGCCACAGATGTTTTAACCATTTTAAAACTGAAACATCGTTATCTAAACATGAGATAATATGTAAAATGCAGAATGAATGCCGAATTGATGTACCGGATGATCAAAATAACATATTAAAATTCAAAAACTATAAGAATCAAAACGAAATACCATTTATAATTTATGCAGATTTAGAATCGATTTTAGAGAAAGTAAATGATACAAATATAGATGAAAATACTGAAAAAATGCAAAAACACACTGCATTCAGTATTGGATATTATTTAAAATGCGCATACAACGATTTGTTGTCAACATTTTGCATGAATCGTGATAAAGACTGCATTAAATGGTTTTGTAGAGAATTAGAAACTATTGCGAAGCATGTGAATAATATAATGGATAATATAATACCAATTGAATTGAATGCACTGCAAGAAAATGAATTTAGAAATGCCACTGTATGTCATATATGTCAACAAACAAATGGAAATGATGACATCAAAGTACGTGACCATTGCCATTTAAGTGGTATTTTTAGAGGACCAGCACACCAAGTATGTAATTTAAATTATCACGCATCACAAACGATTCCAGTGGTATTTCACAATTTATCTGGGTACGATGGTCACTTTATCATAAAACACATTGCGAAAGAAATTGAAGGTAGAATTTCCTTGTTGCCACTCAATAAAGATAAATATATTTCATTCACAAAATATGTGAAAAATTGTCGGATTAATTTTAAATTTATTGACTCCTACCGATTTATGGCGTCCAGTGTGGAAAAATTGGCATCATATTTGAACGAGTCCGAATTGAACATAACAAGAAATTATTGCGGCAGTGAAGAGGAGTTTCAATTGTTACGAAGAAAAGGTATATTCCCCTATGAATATATAAATAGCTGGGATAAATTGAATGAAGAGAAGCTTCCATCTAAAAATAATTTCTTTAGTTCACTAAAAAATGAAGGTGTAAGTGATAGTGAATATGAACACGCGTTAAATGTATGGCATACATTTAAACATAAAAATCTTGGTGAATATTCGGATTTATATTTGAAAACTGATATATTGTTATTGGCAGACATTTGTGAAAATTTTCGTAGTACATGTTTTAAAACTTATGGTTTAGATGCGTTTCATTATTATACAGCACCGGGCCTAGCATTCGATGCAATGCTGAAAATTAGTAAAATAGAATTGGAATTGTTGACAGACATTGATAAAATAATGTTTATCGAGAAAGGAATACGCGGTGGTGTATCACAATGTTCGAACAGGTATGCCAAAGCGAATAATAAATATATGAAAGAGGAAAATTATAATCCGTTAATTGACGACAGTTATTTAATGTATTATGATATAAATAATTTATATGGACATGCTATGAGACAATTTTTACCATTTTCAAAATTTGAATGGGTTAACGAATCGGAAATTAACAGTGTTAATGTAATGGACATAAGTGATGAATCGCCGACTGGTTATATTTTTGAAGTTGATTTAGAGTATCCGAAAGCACTTTTCGATAAACATAAAGATTTCCCATTTTGTCCTGAACATTTTACACCTCCCACCGCGAAACACAGTAAATTAGTAACAAACTTATATTCGAAAAAAAATTACATTATACATTATAAGAATTTGAAACAATGTTTGGAGAATGGTTTGGTCCTCACTCATATTCACAGAATATTAAAATTTAAGCAATCCCCATGGCTACGAGTTTACATTGATTTGAATACAGAATTACGACAAAATTCAACAAACGAGTTTGAGAAAAATTTTTATAAGCTTATGAACAACTCTGTTTTTGGTAAAACGATGGAGAACGTACGCCGTTATCGAGATGTTAAGTTGGTTACGCAATGGGAAGGTAGATTTGGTGCAAAATCGTACATAGCTCACCCAAATTTCAACAATTGTACTATTTTAGACGATGACATGGTTATTATTGAAATGACAAAAAAACATATAATATTTAATAAACCAATATATGTAGGATTTTCGATTTTAGACATATCGAAAACTTACACTTATGACTTTCATTATAATTATATTAAAAAATGTTTTGGAAACGACAACGCTAAATTACTATACACCGATACAGACAGTTTAATTTACGATTTTAAAAATTTAGACATATATGAAGTTATGAAACGTGATATTCATCGTTTTGACACATCTGATTATGAAAAAAATAATATATTTAATATGCCTCAAGTAAATAAAAAAGTAATTGGTTTGATGAAAGATGAAAATAATGGAAAAATCATGACTGAATTTATTGGTTTACGTTCAAAAATGTACTCATATAATGTCGAAGGAAAAGGATTAAGTAAGCGGGCGAAAGGTGTCACAGGAGCTTCGTTAAAAACTATTAATTTTGAAGATTTTTATAATTGTCTATTTAATAATGAACCAGTGTTTCGTGAGCAATGTACGATTCAATCAAAAAAACATGAAGTGTTTACTGTAAAGCAGAAAAAATTATCTTTGAGCCCATACGATGACAAAAGAATAATAAATTTTTTAAACACCGATACTTTACCTTGGGGATATTATGTTTAAGAATTGAGAATAATTTGTATTAATCTAATTATTGTTGTGAAATGTGATTATATTTTTTTGTTGATAATGTTTCGTTTGTAAAAATAATGAAGTTTTATTTGTAAATAATATGTGTATCTAATAAAAAAGATAACTTTTGAACTTTGAAATAAAAATAATAATTAACACACACACACATTATGATTTTAACTAACTTATTTCATCACCCTATGGAAAATTTTATTTACAGAACACTATACGTAAGTAAGAAAAAACAAAACAAGTAAGTATTTAAAGTCACAGTTTTTGAATAAGCAAGCACACAAACATCATGTCAAAAGTTAAGAACATGATTGTTTTAGATTATACGAGACATGTGCACTTCATATCGAAACAAATATCTACGGTTGATCTTGCAACTGATTTCGATTTGAATGTGTACAAACTTGTGTCTCAACTATTAATAGAATTGACATTTTTAAAGTTTAGAGTTTGTGTTGCAGGCGGTTATGTAAGTTGGTTTGCAAAACACACAAACGAATACCACGACATTGATGTGTATATTGAAAATAATCGGTTTGTTGACATTGATTATTTAACATTCTGCATTAGACGCTTTCTATCCAAATCCGATTGGAAGTTGTGGAATGTGAGAGTAAAAGATGAAGACATAATAGACGAATATTTCGATGAAGTGCAGGAGTTAAACATCCACTATATATTTGAATTTCTTCTAGAAAGTAAGAAGTACAAACCTGCGGAATTAAATCTCCAATTTATATTTGTTAAGCCATTTAATGAATTCTTTCGCTTCTATACAAATGAATATTTTACAAGTAGAGTAATAAAAACTTTTGATTTAAACATTTGTAAATGTGCACTGTATGTAAGCAATTGTAATACAAATACAATATATTTAATTTGTAACAATATACCAAGGATCACAGATCGTACAGGTTATGAAAGAGAAGAGGTAGATTCTGTCAGAATAAGAAAATATTGTTGTAGAGCTGTTTCTTTTAAAGGTTACAACCCCAATACATTGGCTTATTTAGCGTATAATGTTGTAAATAATGATTAAACAATTATAGCTTGTTATTTCTCTAATGTTATGTATAAGTGTTATATATTTACAAATAAATGTTACTATTATTCTTGTAAATGTTTTTCTGTAATTTATGTAATTTCAACTAATATATATATTTGTGGTAAAATAAATAAAATAATAACAGTTTTAAATAATTTATTTCATTATTACCTCCTATGCAAAAATTTTATATCAGTAAAAAAATGCACATTAATAATTAAATAATATTTTTCAATATGACAACGCGAAATTTTTGCTGAGTTATTTATCAGTTATCTATTTTTTTTTTAAAAAAAAAGGTTATGCGCGTGCACAAAAAAATTTGCAATTAATAATAACAAATAATAATAATTTTTAGTAAGACAAAGCGAAATTTTTGCTGAATTCAAGAACATTCATGTGCACATGGCGTGTGCAGATTTTTTAATATATAAATTGCTGTATTAACATATTGTTAGCATAAAAGAGAAATGAATTTAAATTATTATTATTAGACAGAGTACAACAACAACAACAAGAACAATAATAACAACGACACATTAATCAAAAAAATCATCATGAGTATATTGAAAAATGTATTTGTGGTAATACTAGTGTGTGTTATTTATTCGGTATTTGTAAATGGTAACAAAGAAAGTGATAATTTTCTAGAGTCAGTGGAGTTTTTGGAAAATTATGAGTATTTAAAAAGTGATAGTGGTAGTGATGGTGAAATGACAATGGAGTTGTCAACAATTACTGAATCCGATGAAATATATATTCAAGCTCTCAAAAAATACCAAGAGTTCTATAATTTAAATGTATCGGGTGTGTTGAATGAAGAAACAATAAGGTTAATGAGAACTAAACGATGTGGTGTACCGGATAATAATGTCAAGTCTGGTAAAATAAATTCTTGGAAAAACCCTATTATAACATGGGATTTCGTCTACGGATATTCAGATCAAATTAGTGTCGCAAAAGAAGCATTTAAAATATGGGAAAAATATATAAATGTTACATTCTCATATACGCCATACAATCCTACGCAATATAAGAATTATAATTTTCTGCAAAATTCAAATTCTCCAAACATTTTAATTTCTATGGGTGCGACACGACATTATTCATATTTTAAACACGATCAATGTGACTGGAATTTCGATGGACGTGGAGAGATTTTAGCTCATGCAGTTCTACCTCGACCATATTTAACTACCATTGATATTCATATGGATGCCCTCGAAAGATGGAATTATGGTTTTTCGCATTATGAACATGAGGACAAAATAAGTTTTTTTGAGGTTTTAGTTCATGAAATTGGGCATGCTTTAGGTTTAGAACATGTACGAAATAAGAATGCTGTTATGTTTGCGTATAATAGAAATTCTGTTTTTCACAATTTATCAGAGTTCAAGTTACATGTCGACGATATTCAAGAAATTCAAAATTTATATGGAAAAAAAATTCGCACTGAAACTCCAAAAATAGTTCCAACAACAACAACCTTTAAACCTACACAATTAACGCCCCCGCAGCCACCACAATCGTCACCGCTGCCACCATTATCACGTCCAGAAATAACAGTAACAACTTCTGAACCTGAATTATGCACAATAAAAAATGTTACAAAGTTTTTAGTTATAAATGACAAGTTGTTAATATTTTATAATAACTGGGTGTGGATAAAACATCTTTTAGATGAGGGTTATACGAAACCACATTTTATACCACATTCGTTACAACTACCACATGGAAGCTTTGAAAAATTGTCAGCTGTCTATCTTAAATCAAACAATAACATAGTGTTAATAATTGATAATAAATTTTATAATATCAAGTGGCCCGTGTTACAAATTACAAGTGTTGATTCTATTTCAAAAGAATTAAAAATCGTTACTGGCGCTGTCCATACTAACACAGGTCAAACATATATATTTTATAATGATATTTACGTATTACAACTGAACAGTTGTAATAATTCTGAAATTTTAAATCGTGGCACAATTCATTCAATGTTCCCCGGTATACCGTCAAACATTGACGGTGTATTTCAGTATATAAATGGATATATTTACTTTTTTAAAAATAATATAATGTATGAGTACAGTGAATATTTAAAGTCTGTAACAAAAGCAATTCCGTTTGATTTATCTTTTTTCAACATTTATTGTCCTAACGAATCTATTTTAAAACAGATAAGAAATCTCTTGTCTAAATTAAAAAATTAATTAAACTGAAATCATAATAAGACATATGGTAGTACTATTAACCTTGAACTGTGACAAAAAATCTCATGATATAATATCAAAAATGAACTTTAACTTAACATTAAGATAACGCACTTGTATATAAATATCGATGTTGTGCGTGTGTGTAAAAGAGAATATTAATTGTTTTCAATTGATTACCATATTATTATTATTATCAAACTTGTAAAATATATATGTTAATTCAAAAATTTTTATTTACTATGCCAGTACCTGTAAAGTTTAAGTGTTCATTGTGTAAAGGTGAAACTGATATTAATAATCAACTTTGTATACATTGCAGTTTTAAATTACTTATCAATTCATTTGGACGAAAACGTTAATAACTATTTTATTGTGTGTGTGTGAAAAAACATTAAAAATTAAAAGTGTAAAAAATGGAATGTGCATGGCAGGGTGTAGAAAACTGTTTAAGTGTTGACGAAATATTTTTAAAATGGTGTCGTCAACCCATAACCGACATGGAATTATCCGAATACGACAATGACTGGAAAAAATTCGATGAATTCAACGCAAATGCAGGATGGCATGAAATAGTTGCGGACTACAACACAATGCTAAACCTAAATGATGAATATATAGAGGCATATGAAGAATATTTAAATGTCTACTAGGTAATTAATATTAGTGTAGTGTTGGAGAAAGCTATGTGTGTTATTTTTTGTTTGTTTGTTTATAGTTCCAACAAATGCAAAACTGCCACGACTTTTTTGTCTACTGCCACCTCCAGCACCGCCACCACCACCACCAGAACTCTACCAATACCATAGCAACACGTACTAACAAAAAATAATGATGTAATAATTTGAATTATTCTTTATCATTTTTAAGATAATATTACTGTATAAATACTCTGTTTTAATTTCTTTACTTATTCAATAAAGTTATAACTTTTGTATATCAAACAGCAGTAGCAGCAGAATTATTATTATTATCAACATCATGTCGTACGCAGCAATCAATCAATTGTGTAAAGTGAAACCTATTGTTGGCTTAAAAACGCTAACAATAGACCATACATATAAAGTGGTAGTTATTCAACGGTTGAACACAAAATTCGGTGAGAGATTACGAGTGGAATTGGAAGAATTTGCCGTATTTCTCGGCGAACGATTTAATAAAATTGCCGACGAATACCTGGACGAGATGAATGCAGATGCAGATAACGGACATTTGTATTTGGTGTCCAAAGGGTTTGTTGGAGCTGCTACCGTCACCGCCGCCACCGCCACTGGTGCTTATTCTTTGCCGTCTTCTTCTACGTCTACATTCAGGAATAGTATAGACATAGAATTTCGAAAAATTGAATAAACAAAATGTAGCAAAAAAAATTTTTGTTTAAAGTTTTCAATTATATATTGTAGTAGTAGTAGTAGTAAACAAAATGTAATATAAAAAATATATTTTGAAATTTATGTAGCTGTAGTAATGGTAGTGTGTGTGTGTGTGTTAGTAATATTTTGTAAATTAAAACAAACATATTAATAAAAAAATAAAAATATATATTCAAATATTATATTACAATATTATTTATTAATAATAATAATAATTAAAGAAACACACTTACAAATAAAAACAAATACATATATTCACTTATTAATAAATGTTCTACAAATTACGCAATCTTTAATGAGGGGATATTGCTCATACGCAATATCCCCCCAAACACTTTCTTCCTCTTCCCCACCCTCTTGACTATCACAATCAACATCACCAGCGCCATCAACACCGTTATTATTATCGTGAGAAGGTGGATAATGGTGCAACCAGCAAATTTTGTATGTCTGGAATGCTTCATCGTAGCACCAAGACAACGGGAACTTACTCCAATTTTGCTCGATTTGCTTTGGTGCATACACCATTACGAGCTCCATCGGTAATAAGTGCACGTCCTCATTATGCATTAAATGAAGCATTCCACCCAAATTATGAAAAATTTTGACAGAGTTAAATTTTGTGAATCTCACCCGATACCAATTTGCCAGATTGTATACATTTTGCATCGCACATTTATCATGTGTATGAAAATGGCAATCCTGCAGCAAATTGATTTCTGTTGAGATTTGGAATTTTTCTAAATTAACAACTTCTAAATCCAAAAGTTTTTGCATCCATTCTTTTACCTCCTCACCGTATACGTAAATTTTTCGGTAATTGATGGCGTTCAGTAGCACCTCCTTCCTTTTGCAATACGGTATATCGCCGGATGTCCACAGGATGCCACCATTTTCTTTTTCCCGCGCCTGGACTGCTTTTCGACTCGCATTGTTGTTGGCGCGGAACGCAGAAAATGGTGGCTGGAAAACACCTCCAACGCACTTTCCTGTACTCAGGCTCAACACCGCGAACTGCTTCACGATGAAAATGATAGTTCGGATGTAAAAGCCTTGAACATCCACGATTACCGAATCACGATCCATATTGTTGTTGTTGTTGTTGTTGTTGTTGGTGGTGGTGGTGGTGGTGGTGCTGCTGCTGCTGCTGCTGCTGATGGTGGTGGTGGTGGTGGTGGTGGTTTTGGAGAGAGAGAGACTTGCAAGTTTTAACAGAAGTGTTTAAACTGAATTTACTCCTAAACAGAATGCCGTATATATAGGTCCAGTAGTTTTTTTTTGCTACGTAATCTGTTTTTTATCTATCCAACTATTGAAGGACTTATCAAAGCCCAACCATTGCACATAAATTTTGTTATTTTTACGTTTTAAAATTTTCTCTACAAGATAAACATTTGGATGTTTTACTTTTTGTAATTCTTGTTCGTAAAAACCGCCATCAATTAGCTTATTTAATTTATCATGTAATATGTAGGTAAATGGATTTGTTAAATTCACTTTAGTTATAACAAATATTTCATTTGACCAATTCGGATGGTAACCCTTTGAAAAAATTCCCCTGTTTTTACTAATTCGTACATTATCATTTACTTGAAATTTCGGTTTTTTATTAGAAATGGTCTTAATTCTATTATATGCATTGTTTAGCACTTCTTTTTCATTTTTTCTAGTTACTTCAACGGGTTTCATGCCAATAGTACGATGTTTTTTGTTATTATATTGTTTGACTACAACAGGTAACAATTTTAACCATTTATACGAATTTTGCATGCTAAATTTTTTATACATAATACTTTTTAATGTACGATTTACCCGTTCAACAATTGACGCTTTCGTTGTCTGTTTAGCAAAATAATGATTTATTTCATATTTTTCTGTTAACTTTTTAAACATTTCATTGTTAAATTCTCTCCCTAAATCGGTTTGTAGGTTTTTCGGAATACGTTTGCTTGATTCTAAAATTTTCTGCATTGCATCACTTATCTCGACCGCTGATTTTTTCTTCACAGGTTTTGCCCACACATACTTTGAAAATATGTCAATTACTACAAGTATGTAATTATAATTTTTATTTATAGTTGAATAATTTCTCATTTCAACTAAATCTGCTTCAAACGTTTCATCCAAACCCCTAACTATAACACGTCTTCGTGGGAAGTTTTTTCGTGCAGGCCTGTGAAGTTCATTTACAATATCTTCTTTAATTTTCGACATTTTGTTTTTTTACTCGGTAGAATCGTGAATTTTTAACTCCTTAAATATTATTTTTAAATCAGCTTTTACACTCTCTATTACAACCCTAGTTTTTTTAACATTATTTTCAGCAATTACCGTATGATCATGAAGTCTTTTGTTTAGAATTAAAATTTCATTTTTCAAACTAGTAACAACAGTATTTAAATTTTCCTCGAAGTATTTTTTATTTATTGCATGCAAATCTAGCTCGGGAGTTCCCACTTTAAATAAAATTTCATTTTCACTACTATCACTATCACTGCTGCTGCTATTTTCACTGTTACAACAATATTTGTGTTTTCTCGAGGGTTGATGAGCAGATTGTGTGCTGTGATGTCCAAACTTGTCAACAGACATTTTAATACTAATTATTATTTAATTATATTTACTTGTTTTAATTCTTGAATAATGGAAACTATTTCATTATCATGATTATTATTTCCGGCTTGTTTAGATGCGATGAATTTTTTTAACTTTTCAACTAATTCATTTGGATCATCCCAATATTCATACTCAACAGGTTTATTATTATAATTTTTCAATAAAAGTTTTAAACCAAGACCAGTTCTTTTTCGTAATTCTCGTCCCCTTTGTGTTGCAGTCACCGGACTAAGAGAAAATGAGGAGTGTCTTTCGGGTCTTAGTAACGGTCTAATAATATCTATATATTTATTTGATGAACTACCTTTAAGTTGTTCTGATGGTTTATTATAACGTCGTGCTGCATTAGTTAAATTTAAAATTTCTTTGTAATTATGACTATCCTCTTCAGTGTATATATGTTTAGGATTTTTTTTAAAAATGAGTTCATATAATCCAGGTGTTCCGGAAAATGTTTTCTTATCAACAACTATGTCGTTTCCCACAAAATTAATTTTCTTACTTCCCATTTGAAAAAATTCACCTTCATTTGTGTCAGAATAATAAGTAACACCGTACACTTCATCTACATCTTTTAAATTTTTTCTAACAACGTTTTGTACATATGCTTTAGGTAATTCATTGAATTGCTCCAAATATGATTTCACAACAGGTTCACTGTACTTAATTTTAGACGTTTCTGCAACAGCAGCGGCAGCAGCAGCAGCAGCAGGATCATTTTTATTAGTACTTGTAGTAGCACTAGTAAAATATGGGTTTAATAAATGATCAATATTTATTTCATTTTTAATTTCTGATTCTTCTGCATCACTTTCTTCATTATCCCTGTCCCGCTCTATATCTACACCATTTTTTCTTTTAACTTGAGCTTGATATTTTTTTATTTTTCCATTGCTTTTTAAATGTGTTAAATTTGGTATGTTTTGCAAATTTTCACTAATTTCAGATAATTTTTTTGTTATTGGAGTATAAGTTTTTTCCAAGTTAACTTGTGTTTCTATTTCGCCACTTTTAAGTATATCCAGTTTTTGCTTTACATTTCGTCGGGCCGCTATTAATTGTTTTTTTAAATTTTTATTTATGTTCATGTTTAAACAGCAGCAGCAACAGCTCTGTACACACACATACACACACACACACACACACAGGTCTCTAAGCAGGTGTGTGTAGACTGCTATGTATGTTCACTATACCGGTCGGTATACGGGTTGATATACAGGTGTGTAGACTGCTATGTATGTTCACTATACCGGTCGGTATACAGGTCGGTATACAGGTGTGTAGACTGCTATGTATGTTCACTATATCGGTCGGTATACAGGTATGATTTTTTTTACAAACGTAAACCTGTTTATATACTTATAAAGTGGTCGAAACCTTTTCGATATCGTCCCTCATTTATATTACATTCTTTGTTAATTACCAAAAATCCATAATTATCACACCAACAAATTGCACACAAATTCTTGAATTCATCAAAAGTCATGTCTGTCCCCACGTGATCACTATATACATGTTTTAAATTTAGCTCGTCTTGTTTAAACAGTATTAACATATTTGCATTATCACGTATTAACTGTTTTGGCATACGTGCGTATGTTTGACACAAATAAAAACAATCCACCAATTTATGGCGTCCCATTGAAAAGTAATCCCTAATTATATCCTGTTTTTCGCACGCAATATCGTCAAATATAAATACAGAGTTATATCTCGCTTCATTAGGTTTAATTATATTTTCACTATTGTTATACGGATAATATCCAATGTCGGAAATAGGTTTTAATAACTTTTCTAAGTACACATATTTCGGTTGAAAAAGTGAATTTGAATATATATAAACATTTTCAAAATGCAATCCATTTGGGTGTTCAAGTAGACTAATTATTATGTTTGTTTTTCCACAACCGGATGGACCACTTATAAGACATCGAATTGTAGAAGGGAGTAATACACTATGACGTGATTTTATTTTTGTTTTCTTTGTTAAATCATAATTTTTTACACTAAGTGTATCTTTTTGCTTCAAAATCTTCATTGTTACTAAAGATAAAAAATATATAAACAACTTTATATATAAATATATATTAGTTGTTGCTGAAACTTAAATGCCGAAACATCGTAAAAATAGTAATAACAAACGCAAACGCAGTGTCGTTAGCGGTAGCAGTATATTAAACACAGCTATAAATAAACTGCCAGTTGAGCTTCATATACCTGGGTATAATTATTGCGGTCCTGGAACAAAATTAGAGAAACGGCTTTCACGTGGTGACAAAGGTGTCAATTTATTAGATGAGGCTTGCAAGCTTCATGATATTGCATATTCTAACAATAATTCAGTACAAGATCGTCATAAAGCCGATATAATATTAGCCGACAAAGCATATCAACGGTTTCGATCAAAAAACGCTTCTGTTGGTGAAAAAATAGCAGCTCTAGGTGTTTCGGGCGCAATGAGAGCAAAAGTTAAAATGGGAGCTGGACATAAAATTAAACGTGTGAAAAAAGTTAAAAACAAAAAGAAACACGTGAAAAAAGTTAAAGGTGCAGGTAACAAGAAAGGAAAGCCTTCTTTTAAAAATGAAATTAAACGTATAAGTTCAATATTGCGTAATAAAAATAAAAATAATTCACTTGATAAGAATATTTTAATTGCAGAAAGAGAATTTAAAAGAAAAAAATTATCAAGTGTACCAAGAATAATTCGTATACCTAAAACAGGTGGTATACTACCACTCATACCAATATTTGCAGGATTAAGTGCATTGGGTATATTGGCAGGAGGAGCTGCAGGAATTGCGAAAGCGGTAAACGATGCAAGTGCAGCAAATAAACAATTAAAGGAAAACCAACGTCATAATAAGACAATGGAAAATATAGCTATAGGTAAAGGTTTATATTTAAAACCATATAAAACAGGATTAGGAATATTCTGTCCACAAAAACAACAACAACAACACCAAAAAAACTATTAAAAACGCTACCAAAACATGCCCTCAGTAATGTTGAATTATTAAAATATGTAAAGGTTCTTAAAATACCAAATTTTAGAGGAGTTTTTATGCGAAATAATCTACCCAAACATATTGATTTTAATGAGTGTGGAATAATTAATTTAGATGATTATCGAAATGCAGGAACACACTGGGTAGCGTACAGAAAATGTGGAAAAAAAGTTATATATTTCGATAGTTTTGGTAATTTAAAACCTCCAAAAGAAGTTGTAAAATATTTTGGTAGCTGTAATATTAAATATAATTATAATCAATGTCAAATGTTTAACACTGTTAATTGTGGACACCTTTGTTTAGAATTTTTGTATAATACATGTTGTTTATGAATAAATAATTTAGTAATACACCAACAACAATGTCGTACACATTTAGTTTCTCTGGTAACAGTTCAGAATTATCCACAACCATATATCCAGCCATTCAACTTGATCCTAATAGTGAATATGTAATTGGACTTATCAATTTTGAAGCATATAATTCAATTCCAAACATCGATAACAGAAATAATAAATTTCATTTTGGTAAAGAAACAATTGTTATACCAGATGGATCATACGAACTTAAAGATATAAATGCATTTTTAAAGAAAAAAATCAAGGATCCTAATAAACCGGGAAATAAAATATCTGTGGCAGCAAACAATAACACTTTAAAATGTGAAATGAGTGCTACTGAAAGTGTGGATTTCAGTAAACCAAATACGATAAGAGAATTATTAGGTTTTAATAGTGCGTTATATGACGCTAACATGCTACACAAATCTGAAAATCCTGTTAACATAATTAGAGTTAATGTAATTTGTATAGAATGTAATATAGTCACAGGTTCATACGATAATTCAAAACAAGTTCATAGAATTCATGAATTTTTTCCAAATGTTGCGTCGGGATTTAAAATTATTGAAAATCCTTTGAATGTTATCTATTTACCAATCAATACCAATATTATTGATAACATTGTGCTTAAAATAGTCGATCAAAGTGGTGACTTGGTCAATTTTAGAAAAGAACTTGTCACAGTAAGACTACATTTAAAGAAGGTAAAAACATAAAAATGGGAATCGTATTTGATACACATCATAAATCGTATATAAAGAAAAAATATAACGATACAAACATTAGTGTAAAAGAAAAAGTGCAACAGTTAACACGTGAAAATAAGGAATACTTGAAAGCTCTAGGCTTTAAAGTGTTACCAGTAAATTCTATTGCTAAAAAACGGCAATAGAGAAAAAGAAAACAAATAAAAAATCAAAAAACAAATTCTCCCGTTTATTTATTTATATATATTTTAAAATTCATACTTCTCTTTGCAAGTGCTCGAGTTATATTTATTGTAAACATCAAAATCAGCAACAGTAAGAGAGAGAGAGAGAGAAAAATGGAAGATATTTTAAATGTAAACGAGAGTGTATATTTCGATGAAAAAATTGAAAGTATTGAAACCCATTCTTATCAATCCTTCACATCTTCAACCCTAGGAAACAATGACGAAATTCGAATATCAATACAAAGGCAAGATTTATATATACACCCATCGAATAGTTATATTTATATTGAAGGGAAATTAGTCACCGAAGAAAATACAGCAACTACAACGGGACATTTTGTAAACAATGGAATTATGTTTCTTTTTGATGAAATTCGTTATGAAATTGGTGGAACTGTAATAGAACGTGTTCGTAATCCTGGAATTACCACAACATTAAAAGGCTATTGTTCATACTCTCGAAATGAAAGTGTTGCCTTAGAAAACGCTTGTTGGTCAACAACAAACAATTATGTTACCCCCGACGATTCCAATGGCAATTTTAGTTATTGCATACCGCTCAATAAAATATTGGGTTTTTGTGAAGATTTTAAAAGAATTATTTTAAATGCACGTCATGATCTAGTTCTTTTACGGAGCAGTACTGACATTAACGCCTTAACATCAACATTTGTTACTTCTGCTACTACTACTACTACTACTGCAGAAAAATTAAAAGTTAATCTTACAAAAGTAGAATGGCGTGTACCACATGTAAAAGTTGCAGATGGGGAAAAACTGAAATTAATAAAACATATGGACAGTACACTATCAGTTCCATTTCGCACCTGGGAACTTCATGAATATCCAATTTTACCTGCAACTCAAGATCATAATTGGGTTATAAGAACTGTTGCACAATTGGAAAAACCTCGATATATTATTTTCGGATTTCAAACTGATCGGAAAAATAGTCTTAAGAAAAATATGAGTGAATTTGACCATTGCCATTTAACCGATATAAGAGCAGAACTAAATTCTGAAGTATACCCATACGATAGTTTAAAATTAGATTTTGATAATAACCAATGGTCTATTTTATATCACATGTTTACGCAATTTCAATTTGCATATTACAAGAAAGAGAATGAACCAATTTACTCGCCTAAAGATTTTAAAAATAAATGCCCAATTGTTGTAATAAATACAAATTATCAAAATGAATCCATCAAAAATGGGGCTATAGATTTAAAATTAAAATTTACAACAAAAAATAATATTCCCGACAACACTTCTGCCTACTGCTTAATATTGCACGAGAAAATTATCAAATACTCGCCATTAACAAATATTGTACGAGTAATGTAATGTTAGTAATAATGTGAATTGTAATAAAAAAACAAATAAATAATATTATTATAGCAAATAGTGATTTTATTGTTATTTATATTGACACTATACACACATACAAATACAACAGTAACTCTCTCTCTCTCTCTCTCTCTCTCTCTCTCTCTCTACTCTGATAATATTTCAACACTTATATTTTTTAAGAAAAAATCTGTAACAACATTTGGATAGTAGAATAAAACTTCTCTTACAGCTATATTATGTGCACCATCAAAATTATTAATTAAATCATAAATATTTTTATACACATCTCCGTCACTTTGAATAGCCTGTTTTAAAATATTACTATAATAGTTTGTAAAATTCAAGGAATTTAAATAATTCAAAATTCTATCTATTACATGTGATAATTTAAACAGATTACAAATACAATTATATCCTAAATAAATCTCATTGTTTTTCGAGGCAATTAATAAAATTTTATTGTTCTCAATACTATCGAAAACTAATTTATGGTCTCTAAAATTATACGATTCTATATTTGAATTACCGTTCAAATGTAAAATTATTATATTATAACATAAAAGAAATTCTTTCCATTCATCTACATTAAAACTAACTATTTTACGTGATTTCTGATTACACAAATTTACTGTTATATCAAAATTTTTCAACGGATTAATACCAACAATTATTGTAGTATTGTTACTTTAAAAATATCGATATTCCATTATTAACTTGCTCTTATTGAGACTGTTATTGTTGTTGCTGTTGTTTTGAATATTTTCCATTGTTTCTAAGTCATCTTTTTCAAGTATTGTAATATGCGTTGGTTCTTCTTCTTCTTCTTTTCTCCCCACGTCTTCTTTATTATTTTTTCGTTTCACTTCTTCTCCTTTCCCATCCGCTCTTGTTAATATTGGTAATTTATTATTACTGTTATTGTTGCTAGATTTTTCAGTTTTTAACAAATTACTTAAATTTTGTTTTCTTATTGTCTCTAACTTTAGAGAATTTTTCTTCAAACATTTTTGCTGAATTTGCTACAAATTAACATTAACATTAATTAACAATAAAAATATGAATTTGCATAATTTTTATTACCTTCATTGCGGCTTCAAATCTTTTCTCTTCTCGCAAACTGAAAATAACTAAAATACTAAATATATTATACGTTTTTCTACTTTATATAGGTATTAAAACATGCCTCCGCCGCCGCCGCCATCGCTTCAGACAGGTCGTCAGCCTAATTATTTTGTTATTTCTACTCAATTATTGAGACAGATCCGCCTTAACTTACATCATACACACCCCGTGACATTGCGACATGACACTATGCGCGGTTAAAGGTTAAACACACTCTTTCACGCCCTATCTATAATTACTTATTTTATTTACCCAAATTATTTATCACTATTATTTATATACGCACACGGATAACCTATAACCCCGCCACCGACAATTTTTTTCCCTCAAGTTCATTATCTTCACTCCTTATCACTACTCTTATTACCGTATGTAGTTTCTAGCTCAAAATTCGACAAGTCCCTTATCATCACTCCTAATCAGTATTCTTATCACCTTGCAGTTTCTAACTCAAAATGAGATCGGAAGGACCCTACTACTCTACTTTAATTGTTCCTGACCAAGTCCAAAAGGTAAACATAATCATAGGACAACCCTTCATAAATCACCCTAACGTCGTAATGACTATCAAAGATGGAACAGTACGCGTATTTAATAAGGAGCTTGCTGATCTCCCAGAGATAGATCAACTGCCAGCAAAACGCGTCACAATACGAGTGACCGAGAGCTCCGTCATACCTCCGCACCACCTCGCGTTCATCACGGTTGCAACCGACTGTGACACGAATGAGACCGTTTACGTGGATCTGCAGAATCGGATGTGGGCAAATCATGCTCACTGTATTCCCAGTTGTGTCATAACAGCTTCATTTGGTGCCGCACTTCCACTGATAAACACAAGCAACAATGAGTTGCTGCTGAAAACTGGACGAGTACTAGCAAGAGGGGAAATATGCACCGAAGGAAACCTACACGCAACGAACGTAAGTAACTTCTCCATTAATTATGATTCCTTTACAGGCTTAAACGTTAATGTAGATAACACTACACCACCTTACACAGTCAGAAAACTTTTAGATTTTTTTATTTATTTATTTATTTATTTCGAAAATATACGGACGTATGTCCACTTTACAGAGTATACAACAATATTTCATAAATAAAACTACATACTAACAGTATGAAATTATAATAATATAATAATAGTTACAATAACAAACAAGAAATCTTGAACGAACAGGTTACATGGGCAGAATATGTTTTATTTTGGTTCTGAATGATTGTAAAGTTATATTATTCAGGTCTATTTCAAATGAAATGTTATTAAATTCTCTCATTAATCTATTTATAGGATAATTATAAGCATAATTTGTTTGACAATAATTTATGTAAAATAGGTACTTATTTCTATTGCCTGAAAATCGTGTATTAAAATTAATTAAAGATAATAGTTGGGGACAATCTATTATATTATTTATTAATTTGAACAAAAAAATCAGGTCACTTTGTACACGACGGTCTTCAAGTGTCGTTAATTGTAAATATTGTATCATTTCATTGGTTGATGGTCGCTGAGGAGTATTCTTAAGTTTATATTTCATTGATCTTACGAATTTTAGTTGAACATTTTCTACGATATTCTTGTGAGTTTCGTAATGCGGTGACCATACGACAGAGCAATATTCTAGTATAGGACGAACCAGTGAAATATACAATAATTTTACAGAATTGATATTTGTGAAGTCTTGAGTTGATCTACGAATGAAACCTAATATTCTTAAAGCTTTGGGCACAATATATTCAATATGATTGTTACATCCTAAATCGGGACTCTGAATAACACCCAAATCTTTTACCGAGGTAAGTCTGCATAGTGATTTGTTGTGTAAACTATAGGTGAACTGAATTGTGTTCTTAATTCTATGAAAAGTAATATAATTTGCTCAACGCGTACAGAGAGTGCTTCTCAAATAATTTATCCGAATTAGGTGCAACCAAATTGCTCGATATGAACATCGAATTAAACTCAAATAAAACAATAACCTACGCACCATACAGGCTCTCGCATAGTGAACGCGAAACCGTACGGGGATTGGTAGATCAAATGCTAGCAAATGGTATAATACGCGAGTCATCATCCCCCTTTTCGAGCCCAATATTGTTAATAAAAAAGAAAACAGGTGAACAGAGATTATGTGTAGATTATCGTGGATTAAACAAAATCACAAAGAAAGATAAATACCCCCTCCCGCGTATTGACGACCAGTTAGATAGAGTTAAAGGTATAGTTGAAATTATTTTGCAGAGGAGTCACGTCATCAAAACATTACAAAATAAAAAATAACTGTAGTAATGACCTAGTATGTTAAATGAATAAAATAAATACTACTTTTTTGCATGCTATAAGAATAGTGCATTTTCATTAAATTTACAATAATTTTAAAGCCGAACATAATGTTTTTAATGCATTTTTAATTTATTTCAAATAATTGTAGTTGTTTTTTCACCACACATTGGCATTACTGAATTAAGAATTGTGTTTTGTGTTGTACGTTTACATGACATTCATATTTTTCTGTAATGCTATAGAGTTCTAACTGGAAGAAATATATTAAATTTTACAGTGATATTTAAATATTAATCGTCTAATAATTCAATTAAAATGATCGAAAAATAAGCATCGCATGTAAATTCAAGAATGCAACATACATTACATTTTTTAAATTTAAATTAGTATACTATGTAAATCTAGTATTCCGTAACGTCATTATCTGGTTCCGTGACGTTATTATCTAGTGATCAACATTGATGACGTGACTCCTCTCCAAAAAAATTTTTACTATAACTCTTACTTTACAAGCCTTGATTTAGAGTCAGGGTACTACCAAGTGAGTTTTTGAGGATGCCATTCGGGCTAACTAACGCGCCCGCAGTATTCCAGCGTCTAATTAATCGCGTCCTAGGACCGTTAAGTTTCTCTCACGCCCTAGCATATATGGACGACATACTCATAACCTCATCAAGTTATGAGCAAGGCCTTAGTAGACTTGAAGAAATTCTTAAACTATTGCGCAAAGCTGGTCTTACCTTACGTCCAGAAAAATGTCACTTTTTCAAAAGAGAAATAGAGCATTTAGGGCACGAAATCAACGTTCAAGGTATTCGTCCGGGTAAATTAAAAACCTTAGCAGTTAAAAACTTTCCTACTCCGCGAAACGTTCACGAAGCACGTCAATTTATCGGGTTAGCAAGTTATTTCCGGAAATTTATACATAACTTCGCAACTATCGCGCACCCTATTACGAACCTTTTTAGAAAGCACGTTTCATTCACGTGGGGTGAAGAACAAAAGCGATCCTTCGACGAACTAAAAGTCGCGTTAACAACAAGACCAGTTCTAGGTATTTTTGATCCGACGTGTGAGACGGAATTGCATACGGACGCATCTAAGTGGGGTTTAGGCGGTATATTGATGCAAAAAATTAATGGGGAATTAAAACCAATCGCTTATTTCAGCCGCCAAACTATTAAACAAGAACAACAATATCGCTTACCGGCTGCAATAGTGGCACAAATAAAAAAAAATCAAAATTGACTTAAGCCGTTTCTGATAGTTGCCATAGCGTATTCTATCATCCTGCAATACTGGCACAAAGATAACTTACGTAAAAAACCCTAGATGGCACAAGTGCCAGTTCTAACATTGATGCATTTTTGATGGTTACTGTAGCAATAGTGGCTCTACTGCTCAGTGTGCCACTGAAGTCCGTGGAGTGTAGACGAAATATATATGCAACAGTGACATTTTTGAGTTAGGTAGGTGAAACATTTGTATATCCTATTTGATTTAGTCAGCAATAGTGGCACATTTTGAATTGCATCATTATTGCTTCTTAAGTGTTGTATATGTTAGGTATGAATATTAGTCTCATTTCAAATTGTGCCACTATTGATTACTAAATGTAATATATTTTTTAAATTGTGCCTGTAGACATGTTTAAGTTACTATTATTTCTGGTTTCAGATTTAATTTTACAAAGCTGTATATAATGGAACACAAAGAAACTGATTCTAGGGGTGCAAGAATGTTATCCTTAGTAGGAATAAGATTAAAAAAAGAAAGTACTAATACAAATTGGATGATAGTACCTAATTCTTCTAATTCTAAAGATTTCGAAGATTTGATACAAGTACAACAGACAAGAGAAAATGAAGAGACAGTTGAAAAGGACGAAGAGACTCTTGCAAATGACAAGAATTCTGACGATTTAGAAGATTTGGCACAAGTAGAACAGACAAGAGATAATGAAGAGACAGTTGAAAAGGACGAGCCTTCTGAAGAAGATGAGGAAAAGGATACAAGTAAAGAAGAGGACCCGTTTTACTCAGATGACTTCATTGAAGATCCTGACTACACAACAGATGAATCATCATCAACCAGCAATGAAGATGGAGATACATTGATTACTTTGCAGCAAGACAAAACTGATCTAGATAAAAACAAGAAAAAAACTAGAAAAAGGAAGGCAGATCCATCTGAATGGAAAAGAAACAAAACAAAAGTACTCAGAAATAGCGGACAGGCATATAACACACTAAATAAAAATAAGCTAGTGCAACAGAGGCAAATAAAAATGCCATGTGATGATAGATGTAAACTAAAGTGTTCCATTAAGTTTACTGAACAAGAGAGAGCAGCCATATTTAAAATGTATTGGGACTTTGCAGACATTAGTAAACAAAGACCTTTTATTGCAACCTTAATGCAAGAAGTAAGTACTAAATATACATACCACAAATTAAATAATGACTGTAAAAGACAACGAACCAATAACAATGCATTCTCTTTTATAAAAGATGATAAGAAAGTAAGAGTTTGTAAGGTATTTTTTATTTCAACTCTGGGAATTACTAATCGTTGTATTCGAAGCGTAGTAACAAAAAGGAAAGAAGGAACTTTTGAAGATAATAGAGGCAAGCATGGAAATCAGAAGCTCGTAGCGGAAGATATTAAGAATGACATACGTACACATATTGCATCTATACCTAAGATCGAAAGTCACTATATAGTCCGGTCGCCAAGCCATCTAACCTGGAAGTTGGGTACAACAAATATTTTATGATTGATTCTAGTAGTATTTGATATACTGAATCATAATATGACGGGTGCCAGACTGCCACCCCTGGGCAACTCCGAAAAATTCGAAAAAATCGCCCAAAAAAATGGATTTTTTTGGTTATTTGCCAATAACTACTAAACGGTTAGTTCTAGGGTTAAGATTGTCCAGTGCATTTTTGTAGAGAACAAAATTTCCAAAAAAATGAAACTTTAAACTGCTCTCTTCGATTAACCGTTTCTGAGATACACGCGTTCAAATTTTGAAACTTGAATTTTTTTTACTTTTTTCATTATTTTTGTGTTTAATGACCTGTACCTACTAAACAAATTAAAATTTGGATATTTGGTTTCTTTTATTAAATTCTGCAAACAATTCTCTATAAGATAGATTATTTTAATTTTTTTTGAAAGCCTTAGTTAAGCCAAAATTTTAAGATTTTCTTCGAGAGAAACATGAATTTTTTTAGTTTTTTCATAATTTGTGTGTTTAATGACCTGTAACTTCTAAACAAATTAAAATTTTGATATCCGGTTTCTTTTATTTAATTTTGCAATCAATTCTCTATAAGATAGATTGTATGAAATTTTTCTTCAAAGCCTTAGTTAAGCCAAAATTTTAAGATTTCCTTCGAGAGAAACTTGATTTTGTTTTACTTTTTTCATAGGTTTTGTGTTTAATGACCTGTAACTTCTAAACAAATTAAAATTTTGATATCCGGTTTATTTAATTAAATTCTGCAAACAATTCTCTATAAGATAGATTATATGAAATTTTTCTTGAAGGCCTTAGTTAAGCCAAAATTTTAAGATTTTCTTCGAGAGAAACTTGAATTTTTTTTACTCTTTTCATAATTTTTGTGTTTAATGACCTGTAACTTCTAAACAAATTAAAATTTTGATATCCGGTTTCTTTTATTAAATTCTACAAGCAATTCTCTATAAGATAGATTATTTTAATTTTTTTTTGAAGGCCTTAGTTAAGCCAAAATTTTAAGAATTTCTTCGAGAGAAACTTGAAATTTTATTACTCTTTTCATAATTTTTGTGTTTAATGACCTGTAATTTCTAAATAAATTAAAATTTTGATATCCGGTTTCTTTTATTAAATTCTGCAAACAATTTTTATGTAAGATACATTGTACTATATTTTTTAAAAGGCCTCTAATAATCAGAAATTTAATTATTTTCTCCGAGAGAAAATTGTAAAATTTTAGAATTTTAAAAGTTTCTTTTGTTTAATAAACTTTAATTTCTGAACGGTCCAAGATATCGACTTCCAGTTTCCGGCATTGGATTCCTCAGACATTTTCATGTAAGATACATAGTATTAATTTTTTTAAAGTGCCTTTGATAAGCCGAAATTTAATTATTTTTTCCAAGAGAAAATTATAAAATTTTAGAATTCTTATAGTTCCTTGTGTTTAATCAATTCTAGTTTCTGAACGGATAAAGATATCGACTTCGGGTTTATTTTTTATGAAATCGTACAATAATGACTAACTTTAGCTCCGCTAAATCGTAGTAAAAAGTAAAACTTTAGTTCATAAATTATAAGTCATTAAACAAAAAATATGAAAAAGCTAAAAAAATGCAATATTCTCTGGAAGATAATCTTAAAATTTTGGCTTAACTAAGGCCTTCAAGAATCATTTCATACAATCTATCTTATAGAGAATTTTTTGCAGAATTTAATAAAAGAAACCGAATATCAAAATTTTAATTTGTTTAGAAGTTACAGGTCATTAAACACAAAAATAATGAAAAAAGTAAAAAAAATCAAGTTTCAAAATTTGAACGCGTGTATCTCAGAAACGGTTAATCGAAGAGAGCAGTTCAAAGTTTCATTTTTTTTGGAAATTTTGTGCCCTACAAAAATGTACTGGACAATCTTAACTGTAGAACTAACCGTTTAGTAGTTATTGGCAAATAACCAAAAAAATCCATTTTTTGGGGCGATTTTTTCGAATTTCCAGGAGTTGCCCAGGGATGCCGGTCTGGCACCCGTCATATTATGATTCAGTATATCAAATACTACTAGAATCAATCATAAAATATTTGTTGTACCCAACTTCCAGGTTCAAGCCGATTTTCTCATTTGGCGACCGGACTAATACGAGAGCTCATAGTGAAAGGGAGTACATTGAGGGCGGTAAGTCTATTGTAGATTTGTACCGAGATTACAAGAAGGATTGCGAGAGAGAAGGAAAACCGGTTGCAGATTTAAGTATGTACAGAAAAATATTTAATTATGAATTTAATTTGGCATTTTTCGTTCCAAAAAAGGATCAATGTCAAAAGTGTGTCGCCTACGAAACTTCAACTAGTGAGGAAAAAGAATCAATGAAAGCAGATTACTTGACGCATCAAAGAGAGAAAACTTTAAGCAGAGAAGAGAAAGAAAGTGATAAGGAGAACATTAATAAAAACTATCAGGTAGCATGTTTTGATGTACAAGCTACATTGCCAACTCCAAGAGGTGTTGTTTATAGTTTTTATTACAGATCAAAATTAGCTACTTATAATTTCACCGTGTGCGATCTTAGCAAAAAGGGTTTAGGCTCAGTTACGTGTTTTATGTGGCATGAAGGGCAGGGAAAACGAGGACCTAATGAGATAGGTTCATGTTTACTTAAATACTTAAAACAAAAAAGTGAAGTTTCTGATGTAGAAGATTTAGAAATCGTGTTTTATTCAGATAATTGCGCAGGCCAACAAAAAAATAAATTCGTCTTGACAGCTTATTTTTATGCTATAGCTAAATACAATAACACATAAATATTTAGTTACCGGTCATACGCAGAATGAGGGTGATACTGTACATTCCGTAATCGAAAAGAACATTAAACGAGCTCTAAAATATGGGCCGATATATACGCCAGACCAGTACGTAATGTTGGTTCAAACTGCAAAAAAGACTGGAGAACCGTATGGAAATGAATAACGATGATTTTTTTGATATTAAAAATTTAACTACACAGATATCCTTCAATTTTAACAGAGACACGGCTGGAGAAATTGTAAAGTTTAGTGAAGGATCTATATTCAAAGCTGAAAGAGAAAATCTTGATAGATTTTACTATAAAACATCCTCTGGCGATTCCGAATTCAAAACTGTAATTATTAATAATCAAAGAAGTACACGAACAAGAAGTGTTACTTTTCAGAATGTAGAGCTACAATCTGCTTATACAGAACCTCTGCCAATATCAAAAAAGAAACATGAAGACCTAATGCATTTGTTAAATACGAATGTCATAAAAAATGCCACAGTCATTTTTATAATAGTCTAAAGGTGTCAGATGATTAACAATATTAATCCAATTATTTATTTTTCTTGTGTAAAAGATTTTTCGTAGTTCGTAATTTTATAAGGAAAATTTATTATTTTGTTATTTTATTTTATAAGCCGTAGCTCGTTTTACACATTCCATAATTTTCAACATAATTGTGAAGAGAGAAAATTCTTTTATTAGTATAGTGTCGCAAAGGTTATAAGTACTAATACAAAAAATTTAAAAATATTTACGCCAAAGCTATGAATATTATTCTACTTTGAATTTTCACAATTATGTTCAAAGTATTCCTGGACCTTGTAAAACGTGTCTATTAAAAACAATACCTTTTGTTTAGTGTAAACCGAATGATATTTTTGTTATATTTTACAATTTTTTTCAATAAAACTATTTTTGAATATTCTAAAACACAAGTTTTACTCTGAATATTTTCCTCCAAAGCGCACTATCTGAAAAATTGATAATGCTTGTGTTTTTTGGATCTAATGGCGTCTCAAAATGTGTATCCTTCTATTAGGAATGCGACTAGAATAACAAAAACTAGCCAAAAATGTATAGATAATATTTTCACAAATCTAGATAAAAATACATACACTGCTAATGTAATTAACTACCCAATATCTGATCACTTACCGCAAAATATTGCTCTTAGTCTAAATAATGTTAATAATTCTACTCATGATAATAAACGATATGCTCGTTTATTTACTAGTAATAATGTAAATATGTTTAGATATTATTTGTCTAAAGAAAACTGGCAGGAAGTCTATTATTGCTCAGATGATGTTAATGTTGCATATAATAATTTTCTGAATGCTTTCCTATATTATTTTAATATGTGCTTCCCGAAAACTACCAGCTCACGAAAACAAACTTATTGGATAACTGATAATATAAAAAAGCACTCAGAAGATTTAAAAGATATGTTTCAACTTTTTAAAACCGGTTTAATTTCTAAAGAAAAGTACAACATACAAAAAAACAGATACAGAAATTTAGTAACTGATACTAGGAAACAATTTAATGTACGTCAGGTTGAAAATTCATTAAATAACAGTAAGAAAATGTGGGAAATAATTAATAATAATATAAACAATTCTAAAACGAGTAAAATAAATATTACCCAAGTTCAAAATGGTAGTACTAAAGCTAGCTGTCCAGAAGACATTGCCAATTTATTTAATGAATATTTTGTAAATGTTTCAACAACTCTTTCTAACACGGCCTGTAACATGGGCAATTCTAATTCAACTCAACATCTCTTTGAATTTTCTCCCTTTAATAATACCATCTATCTTGAACCTGCTACAGAAACCGAAGTTGCTTCAATAATTATGTCATTAAGTAACTCATCTTCAACAGGCATAGACGAAATCTCGAGCAAACTTTTAAAAAATTGTTATGATTTGATTATCAATCCATTAACATACTGCATTAATTGTTCAATGCAAACTGGAATTTTTCCAGATGCTCTGAAAGATATTAAAGTGGTTGTGTTATATAAGAAGGGTATGAAAGATCAAGTTTCAAATTACAGACCAATAAGTCTTGTTACAACTTTCCATAAGATTTTTGAAAAGGTCATGTTGGCCCGAATTTTATCTTTTCTTAATAAAAATGAGTTATTAATTGCAGAACAATTTGGTTTCCGTAAGAACTGTAGCACCATCACAGCTTTAGCCAATATGATTGACATCATTTATACAAATATAGACAAAGGGACTGCTGTCTCTGTTATTTTTATAGACCTGTCAAAGGCTTTTGATTGTGTCAAACACGATAAACTTGTTGAACTTATGACCCTGTACGGATTCCGTGGTGTTTTTGAAAAATGGCTTATGTCTTACCTTACTGGCCGAAAACAATTTGTTCAATTTCAAGATTGTCAATCAGATCACGAAACTATCACGTGCGGTGTTCCGCAAGGCAGTATTCTTGGACCAATTCTTTTTATTATGTATATAAATCATATAAAATTAATGGTCCATGAACAAAATTTCATTGCTTATGCTGATGACATCTCGATTTTAGTGCCATCGTTGAATAATACTGAGAACACTACCAACTTATCTATTTTAATTTCTGACTTATCTAAGTGGTTCTGTTCTTTAAATCTTATTTTAAATGTAAATAAGTCTGTTGCTATAAACTTTACTACAGCTAAACGTGATAGAAGTATGTTAATCAAATGTAACTCTGAATCACTGCCCCAAGTTAGTAGCAGCAAGGTATTAGGCATAATTCTAGCAGAAAATATGCACTGGGACTTGGAAATCAGCTCCAAATGCTCTCAACTAGCACCTTTGTGCTTTGCAATCAAACGTCTTGTACAAATAACAAATACGTCTATAGCAAAAATGTTTTACTACGCTAAGTTTCATTCAATTCTTAGCTACGGCATTATATTCTGGGGCTGCGCCCCTGCGTCTATAAGAATATTTAAATTACAAAAAATAGCAATAAGAAATCTTTTTCAACTTGGCTATAACGCATCATGTAGAGATACTTTTATCAAAGAAAAAATACTAACAGTACCATGTTTATTTATTCTATCTGTACTTGTATTTATTCGCTCGTATTGTAAGAACATTATATGTCACGAAAATGTACATAATTATGATACTAGACGCAAAACAGACTTAATTGTTCCTAAACATAGACTTTCTGTTACTTGTAACAATCCCAATATAATAGGAGCTAAACTATTTAATAAATTACCAATATTTTGGAAACATATTGAGTCCAATAAACGGTTTAAACATAAATTAAAATTATTCTTAACAGAAAAATGTTATTACTCTGTAAATGATTACCTTAATGATAACTTTGTGAGCTAATTATTGTATTATTTTGCTTTGTGACGTGTTACATATCATTGTATTATGATCTACTGACAAAATAAATTTATTATTATTATTATGTCAAAAACGGCACATTTCAAATTATTATTATTTTTTAACAATGTTAGACTATAACTGAAAATTCAACAATAAACTACAAGAAATTTAAAACAAAATTCTGCAAGAAGTAATTAGATTTTTTGGAAAGACTAGTCAAAAAATAAACAAATTATTTACGTGTATTATAAAATCTGTAATATCTCAGAACTATAAATTTTGAATTGTGCCAATATTGCAGCCGGTGAGCGATATCATTCGTACGAGCTCGAAACCTTAGCCGTCATTAACTCACTACAAAGATATCGCGTTTATCTCATAGGGTTAGAATTCAAAGTAATTACAGATTGTAACACGATAAGAAGTGCCTTTGCAAAACGTGATCTTGTTTCTCGCATAGCACGATGGTGGTTAATCGCAACCGAATATACTTTTATAATTGAATATAGACCAGGAAAAAGGATGGCACATGTCGATGCCTTGAGTCGAAATTCGGGATCGGTTGAAAACGGTTACGATGAATTAAACATAATAACAAATTAACATTAACGATGCTGACTGGGTACTCGCGGCCCAGCTACAAGACTGTAACATTAAGAACATCCTTGAAGTACTCTCACGACAACCGGCAGACAATGACGAAAAACGTATTCATGACGAGTATTGCTTAAAGGATAACCGTGTGTATCGTAAAACGAACGAGGGGACGCGTTGGGTAGTTCCGCGAGGCGCGCAGAGACAGGTTGTATCAATGTACCACGATAAAATCGGTCATTTTGCAGTAGACAAAACCGTAGAAATAATAAAACGTCATTACTGGTTCCCAAGTATGAAAAGATACGTACGCCGTTACATTTCGCGATGTCTACAGTGCTTATATAATAAAGAACCTGTTACGTGCAACTTTCGCATTTTATCATTTTGCAGTAGTAACCTACAAAATTGTTGACCGCGACCTAAAATTCATTAACTTTATAAATTATTTTAAAATTAAATGTAGATTCAGTTACCTTTTTTGTTTAACTAATAACGTAGATCATTCTTATTATTTAATTTGTATAGTTTCCTATAAAGATTTCCAGTATTTATTCTTCAGCATTTTGACAACTTTAATTGTTTACAAATTTAAGTAGTACGTTGTTGAACAAAGTAGAGGCGTGCGTGTACTCTTTCCCGGTAAAGGCCCGGAAACATTGAAGAGTGGCGTAAAGTGTCAAATAAAGTAGTTGAAAAATACTTATACTTATTTAAGTTACATTTATTAATTATATAATAATATAATACACGCTTACAACTATATTTACAATATAATGTTCATTGTTTAAAGTCATTTGTGATATCAATGCAAAGTGAGTATGTACCTTTAGTTGCTGTGGTTATTGTTTCGCCGCCAGAGGCCTGGCGCTTTCTCTCTCTTCCTTCTTATGGTGTATAAATCTGTCTCTGTCTTATTGTTTTAAAAATTCAAATTCAGGTAAATGAAAAATCGGTTAGGTAGTGAAAAAATAGCACTTCAGGAGTAAGCTGAAAAATACTTAGCGGAAGGTTGTGAAAAGTTTTCAGTTTTAGTGATTCCGGTATAATTATTGTGAATAATACCCAGAGTTAAGGGGATCTATTGGGATCACTGAACGAGATTTTCCAGAGAAGTTTTGGCTTAGTTACTTCTCGGGAATAACTCCACTAGTGAGGATTTGCCTAAACTATTTTGCGACCGCCATATTTCCATCCTTCACGCCACGTGAAAGCGCTAAAGTCAAGCCACCGCATATCCAGCTTGCTTGGGTACCCCAAAATACCAGCTCTTGGTTCGGCATCCCGCCAGTAGCCCTATTCGCACCTTTTGCCAACGCTGCGCGATCTAGATCCAGCAATCCAGGTGTATGAGACGGCGTGGAACGCGGAGAGAGAGAGACGAGTACACCAGTGTCCAGTATTCATCCTGCTGCACAGCTAAGTGAACAGTTTAATGTTAATTGTGTGCTCTTATTCCCTAACGAACTTTTATCATTACGATTTTGAGATTAATATTAAAAACAGTATTTAATTTGTTGTTGCTGCTTTAGAGTTGACAGACTTATTCTACACTAAGATAATCAATTGAGCCTAGTATTTATTCATTAATTGTTTTGATCAGCTATAATTAGTGTCCTTAGTACTTTCTTTATGCTGAAGTTAGTTAAGTTGTTAAATAGCTGTAATTGTAAACCTACATTATTTGAAGTTTATATTAATTGCAATATTACTTTATGTCATTCTAATTACTGCTTGCACAACGCCTGGTTCGGAGTCAAATGAGAATTACTGCTCTATTTAATTCACACGTTCTATACGCTCAACCCAGCCTATGTAAACCAGCGTCGATCGAGCTAGGTAAAATTATTTCGAAAGATTTTATTGTACGTCATTTGCGGGCAGTGTATAAACGTTTAGCTACTCACAATTCACTGGAGACAGCACTGGCTGATCTCGTTGATTGCGTTCTCGTTGGCCCGGCACGGTGCGTGTTTTCTATAAAAATTAGTGTCATTATTAAATACTTACTTCTCGCAGTAAATTTTCTTATTCAATATTTGTTGCGTTTTTGTTCAAATAAAATATTACACAACCTATCCAACCAATCAGTGGTGACAAAGTGTTTGTTAGTGGATTGTTGTTTTGATATTTCACGTAAGTACTTGGGCTACGGTAAGTATGATGAAGTACTGATCACGCTGGTATTATTCATAGTAGTTTATCGTATTTATGTTTTGTTTATTTATTACCTTTTGTTTGAGTCACGAATCTCCTACACCTTAGTCGTTGTTGACGGTCGCGCAGTGACTGCATTCCATGAGCATCACTTCCCTGCGTCCCGCCTACCCGTAACACCCTACGTCTTCTTCTTATTCCAGGTACCTTCGCGGTTGGGTATCGTTGGCTTCAAACAACCGCGTGGCGCCCTCTCTTATTAATATTGTATTTTATTAATTGTTTCGACGATTAAAAAAAGTAAACCCACCCCTATCTCCACTGATAATTAGCTAGTCGCCTCCATCAAATTGTTACAATCTAAATAATTGTTCTTGTTTTTACCTTCCGCTTACACGTAAAGGAAGGTATTGGAATCATGCAAAAAATCGGGTAGTGAGTTTTAAGTGGATGAGCACGAATTAGGGTCCTTACAACTCATTTTTGATAGTTTCTCGATGATGTCTGTATGTATGTGTGTGCGTGTGTGTATGTGTATTTGCAACTTACGTTATAAAAAAATTGTCTTTATCTGGTAGCATTAAAGAACTGCAGTAAAATTTAAAAAATAAATTTATCAGATAAAATGTTGAAATCTTGTAATCCATGTTCGGCTGATTTTTGTTTCTGCTTAAAAAATATTGACAGGTGAGACGGGTGACTAGTTGACATACTATACTCAAAATCACAAGTTCTGGCAGTGTGGCAGAGATAGCAATACAGTGTTGCTAAATGTATCCCATAAGAGTAATGTGTTAGACAAAGATGGAGAATCCAGAGGCGGATTGTTTGTTTTTCGCTTACTTGTACTTTTAATAAATTATGCTGACTATTTCTTGATGTTTCTCAAAACCAATAAAATGTTTAATTCATTGAATACATTAATAAGTAATCAATTGATATGCATCCAATTTAAAATCTTTTACTTAGAGAAAAAACTCTGGTTCCTCTAAATTAAATTTGTAAGTCAAAAAATAATCTAATTAAATATAATTCGAGAATTCGATAAATTATACAATAATTCTCCAGTGTTTCAATTTATTCTCACCCTCTTTACTGATAATTTTTCTCGTTTAATAAGACGGCCAAGTCAAAATCACAAATGGCGAGTAATACAAATATATACATGTTGTTTAAAAGACATAACAATTAATGAACAAATGTCAATATATACATAGCATAAAATAGAATTACAAACTTAAAGAAAAATATCACATACTAAGTACATTGAAAATTTGAAGTAAGGTCCTGGACCTGTTTACATTTAAACTCAGTCAGGTAGCTAAGCGTAGCAGCGGTACTCAAACATTCTTCATCGCTTTCAGTATCACTGTCGTCACTTGCGTCATTAAGATTAATAATAAAAGGTTCGATATCATCTTGCAATTGATCAGCTTCCCAAAATCTTTTTTCTTCATTTACAATGTGCCTATCATAATTTGTCCATTTTTCCTCGGAAATTTTTGAATATGCTTCACATATTATGGCACTATGTTAGTTGGGATTACATTAGATGGTAGTTACAAATACATTACAAGAAATGTAATTAGTACATGTCTTGAAATAAGATTACAGGAGTAGGTATAATTATTATATCATTTCTTAAGTAATGTGAAATCAAGCTTATAATATTTTCAAACTGTTTCATAACTGCTGGCTTATCTTTTCCCATCGGCACCACTCCACCGCTATAAGATTTACAACCCTATACTAACATTTCATTATGAAATTTAACACTGCAAACTAAATGTGTTAAAGCATGAAAACTAAATGGTGTACCATGAAACAATGTAACTGTAAAACTGGCAACAAGGCCGAGTTTATCTCCATAAGAATAACATTGCCTATCTCTGCCATACTGCCAAAACTTGTGATTTTCACTATAGTGCCATAGAAGTCATAAGTAAGATATTAAATGTAGTAATTGAACGGAGGATGGCTTCAACACAGAAGAGTTTTCCTGTAAACGAATCTTTTGATTCAGGTGATGCAAATTTCTGTGTTTGAATATTTTCGATTTTTATTTGTATATTTTAAAGGGACGCCGGATTGTATACGTATACATCTATGTTTTAAGTTTAGATATGGCGGAAGGTTGTGTGCAGGCCACTTCAGATTTTTTATTTATTTATATTCTGCCACACCAGATATTTAATTTCAAATGCAACAGTCAAATTTTAAAGAAATAAATATACCTAGTATCTAAATAGTCCATTTCATTTTATTTATTTTTAATCCACTACGAGATATTTACTCTCAACTTCAACTGCAATATACCAACTTTGGTTTTTGTTTTTAATATATAAATAAATTTGTTACGCTCTAAATCGTGTAATTTTTTTGTAAATATTCTACCACCAGATATTTAATACATATTTTAATATGGGTTTCAATACGAAATAAGTACATTTTTACAATATTAATAGTTCATGTTATTTCATCTACTGTTGCATTTTGTTCCATTTCAAATTTACCACTATCAGTGAGTATGCAGGTCCACGATCTGTCGGTAAAACAGAACTCTATCAATGAGTAGACGCATCTATCTGAATGTGTCTGAACTAGGGATGTCGAAAAAAAATCGATTTTTGAAAAAATCGATTATTTTGTTTTAAAAATCGATTATTTTTAATCGATTTTAAAATAAAAAATAATCGGCGAATCGATTTTTTCCTTTCGATTTTTTTTAAAAAATCGATTTTTTATTCGACCTATTTTCGATTTTTTTTGAAAGTAAATTATTTTTACTTATGTTCAAAATTAACTACTACTTTGAGTATCATACCAAGTTACCAATCTTTCACAAGTCGAATGATGCAACATTTGGAGTTAGATATCAATATCAATTAATAGGTACAAATTTCAAAACCAAGTAAGTAAAGTTGGTACCGTATTAATTGCTGGCTTTGGTGGTTTGTTCAACGTATCTAATTTAATATTTAAAATATACCTAATTTATAGTGTTATTTGTTTACTGTTAGTCTAATTATAAATTGACTATTCCTACTTGACTAACAGCTTGATGTGATAGCTATTTTTGTTAGACTAAATGCTTTTTTCTTTCATTTGTCTTATTTTTCAAATTAATTTTTTTTAAATCGATTAAAAATCGATTTTAAAAAATCGATTAAAAATCGATTAAAAATCGATTTAAAAAAAATCGATTAAAAATCGATTTAAAAAAAATCGATTAAAAATCGATTTTTGTAAACTATTTCAAAAAAATCGATTTTGAATTGTCGATTTAATCGGTCAAGCGATTTTGAAAAAAATAATAATCGATTTTTAAAAAATCGATTTTTTTTAAAATTCGACATCCCTAGTCTGAACTATTTCCACAAACATTTGCTTCCCAATTCAGTATTTCATGAAAAAATTTTGACGAGCTTTTCTCAAAAACTAATGAATCAATTAAGTTGAAATTTAGCATTTGTCTCACACATTACATAACTTACTACTTGAGATAAATATGAAATGATTTTTGTATTCTTTTGCCGAAATACAAATTATATTTTCTTCAACAATAACTTTTAATAGACAAAAAGTATGTCAAGTAGTAAACAAAAAAATATGCTTTACAGCATCGTTTGAATGGTTGAAATATTTTATCATAGAAATGATAATTGGACGAATTCAGAATAACATTTGAAATCAACCAATCGCCATTGATGACGGATAAAACGCGACGTACAAAACGGATGCATGGAGTGGCGGGAGTTCAGGCGTATAGCAGTAACATATTTTAGCTATTTAAAATGTGTAAATTATGTGCGAAATTGGATTTTTGTATTGCTATTATAAGAATGATAATATTAGCTTTCTATAGAAGATATAACTTTTGATAATATCTCTTAAATTATGAAACTATGAACAAATTAAGTATTTTTTTTACAATTTTTATTAAATACTTAAAAACCAAAGCAACGATTTTCTTTATATTTTCATATCTTATATAGACGTATCTTGCCTGTTTTCATAAAAAATATGAATTCATAAGACCGCTATACTTCCAAGTTACAGGTAAAATACTTTAATTTTTGAAACCTAAATTTCGATAAAATATTATATTTCAAAAACAGGAGCAACGATTTTCTTAATTTTTTTATAAGTTACTTATATATACAGGGTGCGGCACAAAGGACGGACGGTTTTTAAAAAATCATAAAATCGGTAATTTTTACTCAAAAACAAATTTATTTACGGATCCGGGTTCACAATGAAATAGCATTTGTGATAATTAAGTGTGGAAAATCACATCAGTCATGTGGTGACCGTTTTTGACGATGCATTGCTCGAGGCGTTCTTGGAAGTTAGCGTAGACTATCGCCAACATCGCTTCCTCAACTTGGGCGACTTCCACACGAATTGCCTCCTTCAACTTCAATTTTGTTTTTGGGTAAAAATTACCGATTTTATGATTTTTTAAAAACCGTTCGTCCTTTGTGCCGCACCCTGTATATATTCATACGCTCTACCTACAAAAAAATATGAATGCATAAGACCGCTAAACCACCGAGTTATACTAAAAAAATCTGTTGTGGCCAGCACACGACCTCTCGCTTTAACACTGTAATTTATGTGAATTTGGTTTTAGTTAGGCTTTCTTAAATTATAATTTTGCAATAAATTTACAAACTTTTTGAAAATAATTTTATAGTTCTTAGTTCTTAATTATCTCTTTATAGATAAAAATTTAACTTTATTATTACCTTATTACATTATGTTCATTTCTTTTAAAATGGTGCCACAAACATTTCAGAAATTGTGGATACGTCTGTTCATCTGTCACATTGACATATTCATTTTTGTTTTAAATTTTTTCCTATATTGTGATTTACAAATCGTGGTAGGTAAAATTATATATCTTTGAAAAATAATTTTCCTTTATTGGTAAGAGATATAGACAAAATGTTAAATAAATATTGTAAGATATAATTTGTTCTTTGAAATGTCGTATGACAAATTGTAGCTATCGCAGAATTTTCTATATTTTTTTGCAAAAAATGGTAAAATGCTTCAAGAAAATACCATTTCCGGTTGGCAGATTTTTACCAAAATCTAATCAGCTCTTCATTAACATATACAAATGTATATTGCAAAATATTAGAATTTTATGTTCAGTAGAATTTGAGATAATGAATCAGAACAAAAGACTATAGTAGGCGCACATACAGACTTCCATACATACACACAGACACACACACACACACACATACATCATCGTGAAAATAGTCAAAATAGGTTCTAAAGGTGCTAAAACGTGCTTATTGACAAAAATCTCGACATCGAATTTTTTCACGATCCCTATACCTCTCTAGGCGAGAGGTAAAAATCTGTTGTGGCCAGCACATGACCTCCCGCCTTGACACTGTAATATGTGAATTTGGATTTGGTTAGGCTACTTTTTGTAATTTTTGTTATAGTTCTTCAAGCAAAGTACCGATTCCTATTGGCATTGAAATCAAATTAGCTCTTTGTAGATAAAATTTTTATTTTATTATTACCTTATATCCAGTTATAATAATAATAATGAATCGATGATACTTCTTGACTGAATACGTTTAATGGAAGGATAAAAACTTAATGGAATTCAGTCAGTTTTTAATTTATTATATTTCGTCTCCTATAGGTTCTAAGTTTCAAACCCAGTTAATAATATATTTATATTTAAAAATGGTGTCACAAAAATTTCAGAAACTGTGTATACGTCTGTTCATCTATCACATTGACATTTCATTTTTGTTTTTAATTTTACAAATTACAAATCGTGGTAGGTAAAATTACAAATTTTTGAAAATTAATTTTCCTTTATTGGTAAGAGATATAGAAACGATGTTAAATAAATATTGCAAAAGATAATTTATTCTTTCATATGTCGAATGAAAAATTGTAACTATCGCAGTATTTCCTATATTTTTTGCAAAAAATGTTAAAATGCTTCAAGAAAATACCATTTCCGGTTGGCAGATTTTTACCAAAATCTTTTCAGCTCTTCATTAACATATACAAATGTATATTGCAAAATATTAGAATTTTATGTTCAGTAGAATTTGAGATAATGAATCAGAACGAAAGACTATAGTAGGCGCACATACAGACTTCCATACATACACACACACACACACACAGACACACAGACATCATCGTGAAAATAGTCAAAATAGGTTCTAAAGGTGCTAAAACGTGCTTATTGACAAAAATCTCGACATCGAATTTTTTCACGATCCCTATACCTCTCTAGGCGAGAGGTAAAAATGATAAAAATACATTCTTTAATTTTTTTCTGCCATATGTATTCATAGAATACAATGTTTTTTATAATACATATTTTTATTAGGTACAAATTATGCTTAGTACCTGCATACAAAAATAATATATAATTCTTCAAATTCTTATTGTTCTTTTGCCGGCAAGTGCTGACACATAGCCAAGTGGACAACAGTGGTACTGCTACAATTTTCAGCTATTCTGTCCTTGTCTGCTGCTGTGCTGCTTGTTGATTGCTTTTGCAGTTTTTCTGCTAGACAATAATAGAGTACTTGCAGGAGGCGTGGCCAATGTTTCGGAGTTATTTTTGTGTTTTTCCAGTATTAATTGCATGTTTCATTTATATTGTATACTTTTCAAGAAAGGTAAGTGTACCTATGTATAATATAGTTGTATTAAATAAATAGATATAAAACAAGCATATTTTAAATGAAACTTTTATTACTAACACATTAAATGTATAGGTTAAGTTGGTTTTGTATCATCAAGTGCATGGATTTTCACTAATTAATAAATTTAAAACATTTCTTAATGTGTAAGAAAATATACAAAATATGTATAACGGGTACCTATATTACAGTTTTATAAATTGTTTTTTATTATGACAACAGTTTAATACCACACTTTTAACATACGATATTTTAAAAGTGCTTTATATTTAGGATAATTTTAAGTAACCAGTATAATAATGAACTTACCTTAATCAACTTCATACGTTTTCTTTTTTTAAAACAACAACAAGTTTTATAAATTGTTTTTTATTATGACAACAGTTCAATACCACACTTTTAACATACGATATTTTAAAAGTGCTTTATATTTAGGATAATTTTAAGTAACCAGTATAATAATGAACTTACCTTAATCAACTTCATACGTTTTCTTTTTTTAAAACAACAACAAGTTTTATAAATTGTTTTTTATTATGACAACAGTTCAATACCACACTTTTAACATACGATATTTTAAAAGTGCTTTATATTTAGGATAATTTTAAGTAACCAGTATAATAATGAACTTACCTTAATCAACTTCATACGTTTTCTTTTTTTAAAACAACGTAGAACGCGAATAAAAGATTTTTGTTGGGTTGTCCACAAACAGGTTCGCGCGCTTAGTTTTTGACTGTCACGTGACTGTTTGTGACCTTGTTGCAAGTACTCTATTCACGACTCACAGCTCATAGGTACAGAATCTTATTGGAGTATAACTGTTGTGATAGTTTCAAAGTCAGATTAATAAAAAACTGATTAATGATTGATTGTTAAAATATATATATATATATATTTTAACATTCAAACTATAATTCCGATGAGATATTTTTTTATAACAACTACTTACTGAGTAGACCTGCATAAAAATGTTTTAATTAATATTATTTTAGCAAAAATCGGAGTGATCTTTAGTTTTAAAAATTGGTTAATCTTGAAATCGATTTATTGAGAGATCGATCAATTTAACAATTAATTATCCACAAAAATGTATTTGTCTAAATAATCAATTTTTATTTATGTATGGTACAGAATTGCATTTACCTATTTAATTACTGTGTAAGTGTAACTGTATTTAGTATTATTTAATATTTAGAGATATATTATATAATTTGAGCGAATTCAGTTTGTGTAATTACTATTAAATTTTATATAAAATGTAAATTTTATATTTCATTTTCTTAGAATTTTTCACCCTCCAATTTCCCCCACGACACAATTCTTCTTCAGTTTACCTTTATTGTTTATTGAATATTGAATTTAGTATATTATTTTCATTCGTGTCAATAATATGCTTGCTATTTAGCTCCTATTTTCAAGTTGTGTTTAGTAGTTTATAGTAATACTTGTGTTACATTATTATTATCGAAAGGCTAAAATTTCTAACGCAAATTAAGAAATTCAAAAATGTCGAAATTTTCTATTTGCTCAACATTTGATTATACCCTATTTTGACCCCAAAGAATCCAATGGTGCCACTCAAAAAAATGTTTGGAACATACTTTTCGAGATAATTTCTGCAAGTAAAAAGCGGGAGTAACCACGACTTTGATTTTATCACCATTGGATTTCACGCGTCGAATTACATATAGTTTCACGAAAAAATTCCGACGGGAACAATTTTTATAAATGTTTTTTAAAATGGCCAAAAAACGAAGGAGGAAATTTTGGTCAAAATAAGTTTTTTTCTCCGATTGGGCTGAAAATTTGGTTTTATACTAATTCGACCCCGAGGATTCTAAATCTGGAGCCGAAATTTTTTTTCGATTAATAATTTTCAATATAATTTTGGTAAGTCAAAATGGAAAATTTATTTTACACCAATCGATTCTTCGGGTCAAATTGTGTGGAAAACCAAATGTTCGCCAAAAAATTACAAGAGGTACAATTTATATTAATAAACAAAAACAAAATTAATATTGACATCAGCGGATTTTTAATAATAACTTGGCAATAGCAACTAGCCTCTTCTAGTAGCGAACGTGTAAAGCCCTGTAGTTCACACAAGGATCCTTTGAGGATTCTTTCATGAGAAAATAATTCTGATGAGAGTCGCCTTAATAGCAGCGCCGCTAAATTTAGTCTTGGAAAGGAGAATTTTTAGTTAATTAGTAACAAATGTTGAACGATCATGAACCAGATACCGAAATACTAAATCATTATTATTATCACATAATCTTTCATTTAAAATGAAAAAATTTGTCTTAAATTAATTATTTATCGAAATATTACAAAAAAACTACTACTACTACAAACCAAAAATATAATGGCTTATTAAGGTTCCAGTATACTGAGCGCTGAAATACAATTTCAAATTGACTAAAACTGAAGTGTAGAGGTGTGAGCGGGGTCGAGTCACCAACACAGCGGTGAAGAGTGTTGATACTCCGCATAATACTATGGTCTCAGCGCTAGCGCTGTCTTCTTCGCGCATGCGCTAACTTGTATTATTGCACTCGCGCAGTGAAGTTGAGCGTTGAGGTTGAGATTTTAGAAGTTGAAGTATCTTACAACTTGACTTGAGTCTTGAGACGTTTATTTTTTCTTTCTTAAAAACAATAATACGAGTATATTCATTTTAAAAATAAAATTAAATATATAAAAAACAATTTTGATACTTACATTTTTTTAAATACGTAGCTTTTACCTGATGCCGGCCGTGTCATAACGACCAAGGACCATAATGAATCCAGTACGGTAATCAGTAGCTCAGTACCATAATAAAATATGAAACAACTCGTTACTTACGAAGTTTCAAAAATACATTAACTTGACTTTTTTAGATTTAAATTTTTTTGTTTAATACCAAATAATGTATTTTACTTTTTGACTAATTTACGCTAGCAGATAAAATTTTGTATGCAATACGGATCGTATCCAATCATTATCGTACACGTCATGTAATCAAACTCGGCTTCGCATCGTCTGATAATCTTCACGACTTGGACCATAATGATCGACGTTACGATCCTTATAAATAACTATTATAAATCTAAATACGGAATGTAGATACCTATATACTTTAAAATAAACCATTACGGCGTAATTTTACAAAACTATAAATTGTTCGCAATTAAGTTAACTGTTACTCGTTCGTGACATGTCCTAAATTATTAAAAAAATAATATCGTTGTAATTATAAATTTATTCAAAATTTAGTAGATTTTGATACTAATAAACTAATAGTAGATTTTGATTAAAAAACTGCAGTTTTTTTAATCAAGACTCTTGATTCAAGACCAAGACTGAATGTCACAAGACCAAGACTAAGGTGTTCAAGACTAAGTCAAGACCAAGACAAGACTTACTTATTCAATACTTTTCGAGACCAATACCAAGACCAAACCAGTCTTGGTCTTGTTCTCGACTTTCCGAAGCACTAATTATGAAAGCAGATTGATTCATTTAACCGAAGCGAAAATATATATACAAAACTTAGAATACCAAATATGGGTCAAAAGTGACCCTAGTTTTTTTTAATTACATTTAGGATTAGGATATTTTATAATATACTTACATTTATTTTGGATGTATCCACATAGTACAGTGTAAATGGGTTCACTTGTATTAGTTAAACTAAGCATTTTTTTAAATTATTTGCTATAAGTATTTTTACTCCATAAAATATTAATTATATATTAGAGAACATAAAAAAATCTGCTGTGGCCACCACACGACCTCTCGCCTAATTCTGCTTATTCTACTAATCTAATAAATAGTTTTAATTACATTTTAATAGTTTCATGTTCATGTAATATGTAAACCATGTAAACGATAATGTAAACCAAGATTAAAGCAAAAGATGTCAACTGTACTGTCACTGTCATAATCATTCAAATTTTATGTAGAAACAAATTTCATATCATGGACAACAAGATACTGGAATTTCAAAAAAAAAATTATACTTTATTTTATTGTTAAATACTACCAGATTCAGAAAATTGTATTTATAATTAACTATACCCATAGATAATTATATTTTCTTTTATTTTTAATTGCAAAAATTTTCATAAATAAATAATGTACCAATATATTTAAGGAAAACTTTATCAAGCTTCAAAAAGTACTACTTCCGGTTTGCAGATTTCTACCAAAATGTTATCCGGTATTAAGATACTTATTAAAACCTTAAATATGAAATTTGGTTATAAACGGTTTGATACTTTTTAAGTTATCGCGGACGAAAAATCGTCACATACGTTCATACATACATACGCACACACACACACACACACACACACACACACAGACATCATCATGAAAATATTAAATTCGTATTCTATAGACCCCGATACGTGCTTATCCACCAAAAACTTATACTCGAAAATTTTGACCCATTACAATACCTCTCTTATAGAATATGAGGCGAGAGGTAAAAAGAAAAATATTATTATTTTCGCTGCCGGATTATGGAATCGGGATTGAAAATATTTTTAGAGGTAATAATAATTTTAATAATATTACTTTTTTCTTTTACGGTGGTTCTCCATCTTCATCCTTTGGCAGTAGGAACAAATGATTTCTATTTTTTCAATATGAGAAACTAGATTTACTCTTTATCTATGCTAGTATTCGTTAAGGTTAAAATTATTTATTTATAAGGACAATATTTTAGGAGAATTCCTAAAAGGAAATTAAGTTAGAAAAAAAAATTAAGAAGTTATATGCAGAAAACTGAAAATCGGGTCAATGTTGACCCGCTTTCGGCTCGGCAAGGGTTAAACGCGATTGAATTGTCTTCAGTAACATGTGAACTAACTTTTCCCGGAAAAGAGAAATTGTGGAAATTAAAAGGAGGGTTTTTACCCCAGTTTTCAGCCCCCTATTCCCTGTCAGCCAAAAATTTACTAAAAAACGTGTTTTTCAGATTTGAATGGCCCATATAAGTATTTTGGGCCGATGAATTCAAATTTCATGTCAAAAATACTAATTTGAGGGGTTAAAAGAGATGAAACGGATATCCGGTAACTATCCGGCCTATCCGGCGCAAATTTACTATCCGGCCGGATACCGGATAGTAACTCAATATCCGGCTGGATACCGGATATTAAAAAATTACGACAATTTCCTAAAATAAACTTTAAAACATAAGTTTTTGTGTGGTAAATAATAAGAAAACGGTTTATAATTATATGACTGCTTTTATTAATTACTGGAAGAGGTACAAAAACTAGAAAAAGAAGTTCAGAGAAACTAAAATAATAACAAACAAACAATATTTAAAAATTAAAATTAATACCCAAAATTGATTAGTGGTAAATTATGATGAATTTCATTGTTTATGTCGAAATATTGCCAAATAGGTGATGTTTTCTTCACTGATGACATGTTTTTTTACGATTTAACACGGGCCGGATATCCGGCTATCCGGCTTCGCAGCTAGCCGGATATCCGATATCCGGTATCCGGCTAAACAACTATCCGTTTCATCTCTGTTAAACACCTAAACGACCCCTAAATGAATCTTTTAATATAAATTAAAAACAGACGATGTTTTCTAATTTGAAAGGTTCATAGGTAGGTATATGTTTATTGGGCCGCTGAATTCAAATTTCATGTCCAAAAAGATGTTCGAGGAGATGTGGGTGGGTTAACCACCCTTATTTCCACCCTGTAAGAATAAAGATTTCTTTAAAATTGTTTTTTTCTAATTTTTTTACTAACCTGTGAGTGTCCAAATTTTAAATTCTACTTTCTTTCGTTTCACAAGTTCATTAATAATTAATTGGTTCTAGTTCCAAACTAAGGTTATTGAAGTAACTGTAATTTTTTGGCGTTAGGTATATTTGATATATTTTTTATTTCATCGTAAGAACTTGTCACAAAAAGGTTCCTTTGACACTTTTAATTTCAATTAAAAACAATACAAAATCAATAAAATTGTCATACATGGTAGTGTCACTTGAGCAATCCCTAGGGCATTTTTACAAATTTTGCCGATATATTTTGTACGTCATAATTTAAATAATTAAAGCAAATAAACAGACATAAAATATGAACTAATAAATTTACGTTGGAGTGTCCTAATATTTTTATTATTAATTGTTTTCTAATGCCAAGCAAAATTTGACACTGCTGCAGACCGATTGGAATAATTATTCGTGGTTTTTCGTGTTTTTAAATCAAAACTAATTTTTTGTGCCGAAACGGTTGTTTATTTTGACATTGAATTTTTTTACTAACTTTGGAGTGTCCAAAATTTTTAATTTTAGTTTCTTTCGTTTCATAAGTTTTTGACGTAACTTTATTTTTTAGCGTTATATTTGATATGTTTTTTATTTCATCGTAAAAAGTTGTCACAAAAAGGTTCATTAATTTAATTTCAATTAAAAACAATACAAAATCAATAAAATTGTCATACATGGTAGTCATAGCAATGTAACGGGTAAATTGTCACTTGAACAATCCCTTTGGCATTTTTACAATTTTTGCCGATATATTTTGTACGTCATTGGTCAGAATTTAAAAAATTGAAGCAAATGATTGGTTTAATTAATATGTGGGAAATAGTCATTTAAATTTTTCGTAAAAACAAATGTTTAAATATCAAATTTGATATTGGTAATATGAAAAGCACATGAAAAGTTTGTGTATCTCCGAAGTAATTAGGTAATAAGATTTTCATAACAACAGTATCAAATCTTTGAATGTTCTAGTTTGAACTATGGAATCGTAAATAGCTTATTTATTATATTATTACAGAACAGCAACATAGTATATCAGTTTGTTCCGTCTTGCGTTTGTGTATTGCGGAATCCGGCTCTGTGTGCGTCCCTGCCGTCGTGCCTCACTTGGCCCGTGTGATGGCATGAGTTGAAATTCCCGTAAAATCGTAGTTTACCGATAACTGTTTTTCGGCTTTAAATTTCGTTCTCAAAAAAATTACAGATAAACATCGAACTGTCAATATTTTTTCAAAAAAACTGTTTGTTTGCAAATGAAAAAATAATTAAAATTTTCGTTATATTTATTTTTGGGAATTTTAAAATTTTAAAAACAGTTCGATGTTAAGAATTTAATTCTGAATAACTATTCTATTTAACATTTTTTTCTAAAACGTACCTAAAATGAGTTATTAGTAAACTACGAACGACCCTCTGAGACTAAGTATACTCGCACCTTAAGATACGTATTAAAACCTTAAATATAAAATTTGAAAATTTATGTTTGATATTTTTTGAGTTATCATTTCCGAAAAAATTTTAACATACAAACGCACGAACGAATGCACTCACACACACACAGAAATTCGAAAATGTTATTCTAGGGACTCTAAAGCCCTGTTCGCACGGCGATCTTTGGAGATTCTACGGAGAGTCAAACTCCCGGCAAAGTCACGGCAAAAAAGAAGTTTTTTTCTTTCTAGTGATAATTACGTGGTATTGAAGCAATCAATAAATTATAAATTATTCTTTTCCAAGACTCATTGATAATTTAACAAATAATTCTCACTAGAAAGAAAAAAACATCTTTTTTGCCGTAACTTTGCCGGGAGTTTGACTCTCCGTAGAATCTCCAAAGATCGCCGTGTGAACAGGGCTTAAAACGTGCTTATCCACCAAAAATTCACACTCGAAAATTTTGACCCATCACAATACCTCCCTTACAGAATATGAGGCGGGAGGTAAAAACTATAAAAAAAATTCCTTGGGCTCCCGAAATTATTTTGCCCCAGGGCCCCTAGACACCTAGCTACGCCACTGTATATATCTAGGTATCTTGGTGTAAAATTATTTTTTATTAGTCACGTTATTTTTTTCGTCTAGCGCCTCGAAAAATAATATTCCACATTAGTAATAAAAATCCTTCTTTATAGGCTTGTACATTAATTATGATGTAATATAAATATAATATGTTATTTTTGTACTTTATAAATAAATCAATATATAAATATTGATAAAGAACTTTGTAGTTAATATTAATTCTTTAACAGATCTCTCTGAAAAATCCTACTATCTACAATCTAGTCCTATGTAACAACTCTTTAGAAGCGATTATTGAAATGTTTATTGGGATATTTCTATTGTTAGAAAAGTACTGTTCCAGTTCCAGGTATAAAGCGGGCGACATTCTATGAACACCCTAGCAAAGTTATATTAAATCATATCATATCTAATGTTTCTGGTGGATTTAGTTATCGCATTGCTGTATGTAAACATGTATCACATCTTCAGTAATGCAGGTGATTTTTTTGTTCAAGATTAATTTATCAATAGAAAATTCGTCCCTTTTCACGTGAAGACATTAATAGAATTAATTTTTTTTGAAAAATGAGCACGTAATAAGTATATTTCTCATTTCTCCACCACAATGTAGACCTTTACATTATAACAATGATTTCAATGAACTCGTTGGGCAGGGCAACAATGTTCAACTTGTGATAAGATTATGTTTCAAAATAGATAAATTGTATACATACGTTTACTTTATTATAAATAAATTAGTTGGGTATAAAACTTAATACAAAACAACAATTTTAGCAGAACAACATGCAAGTAGAAAAAATAGCTAAAAATCAAATAGAATTTCAATTTTTGTTTACAATAATTGGTAATGTTTATACATACATTATAATATAATTATTAAATGCCTAGAATCCAAAATATAATTTTCATATTAATCTATAAGTTTTGAAATATATTTGTTTGTTTCGTTTCGATTTTTATTCAATAGCAGAAATTGATACTTTCAAATTTTATAATATTTGCTCCATATGCAGAGATTTGAAACTGAACTAACCAGCGTCGACTAGTGCCATCTACCAACACTAATATTTAATATCTCCGACATCTATTATTAATTAAGTTTAAAACAAAATCGATTGCTGCGACATCTTCAGTGCTAGAAACAAAATACTCGGCAGTGATATTTCACGTTAAGATAATTTGAAAAGAAAAAATATGCTGTTAGGCAACAAATTTACCGCGCAAGGCGCAAACTTTTAGTCATTAGAACAAACTTATAAATAAAAATTGATTTAAGATTTTGTTAAATTTTTAATATCGCTGTACTAGAATGATAGTAAAATAATTTAAAATGTTCGATTTTGGGATTATTTCAAATTCTGAATGCCTATAGCCTTTATTCTATCTGGTAAAAGAATATGATAACTGAAATACCCAATAAGAGACTATGTCTTACTGTTTTAATTTCTAAATTTATGCTCATTATCTAGTCAAACACTAAAACATGTTGTTAAGTCTCTTTTCTTTTAGTAGAAAATAAATCTGCTATAGGCTTACAGTATGGTAATATACGAAGACATTTAAAGATATCACAAATTTATAATAGATCTGTCGAAAAAAATTTAAGTTGTCTTTATTTTTCACTTTGTCTTTCTATTTTTCTGTAAATGTTATCTTTCTATTATCACCAGATATTTATTTTATATTCTAAAATATCCGTTTTATCTGAATAAAAGTAAGTATTTTACTATGAATCTAGTACTTGAGTTGATAAACATCTTCAATGAAGTTTGTTTATCAATAAGGAATAACAAGCAAATAAGACTGAACACAGTTTACAAAGAAATTACAAAAATAAAGAATCGCTGTTGTCATTGTTACCGTAGTTTTATAGAAATACACGAGATACACGAGAAAGCGATTACCTGAACAGGATGTAGAAACAGACAGTGCAATAAAATAAGCTAAAATTTTGGAACTTTCAGTAGGTATCTAAAATGTATATTTTCGTTTTGCATTAGCGTTTTGTTTTAATTTATAATTTTTATGTTTCGTTATAAGAAATATTGTATAATTTCTTTCATTTTTATTAAAATATGGGTGAACTTCAAACATTTAGTATTATTTTTAACTTTATTTTAACATAAATTATAAGATAAAATATAAATAATCTTCAGCTAAACTATGCAACACTCGGACAACTTTAAAGAATCTAGTAACTTCAAAACACAATAAAAATTTCTAGTTCAATAATAGGACAATTTACAAAAAAATAAAACAACCCTTCAAGTGAAGAAAATTTCTGTAGAAATACAAGGATATGTTACTTTGTATTGTTTATTACGGAGAGTAAATATTAGTTTGGAATATATAATTGCCATTGATTTTTTTATAGACTATTATATAAAGTTAATTTTTATTTTACTTATTTCACATTAAGAGTGTTCCTATTTTATGCCTATATTTTCAGTATTATTTAAAATATAATAGGTATACATATTAGCAACTAACCAAAGTTGTATTATGTATTTTTCATTATTTTAAAAGAGGGCCCCAATAAATTCTGTGCCTAGGGCCTCGGAGATGTCTGAACACGGCACTGTTCTGTTAACTTTATAATAACCTACTATGATATTAATAAAATATACTATACACAGTACCTAGATATTTTTATCTATTATTACGTACATATTTACTTTTCAAAACGGCACAACATTGTAATCGAAGCCTTTATTTGTCCCTCCTTCAACTAAAACGAACAACACTGCATTTATTATTCAGTATGTAAAGTAGTAAAAGTAAGCGCTGTTTGGCAATAACCATTTAGGAGGGAAAAAACTGGCAGCAAAAAAGAAAACAATCAGACAAACAAGAACTTTTGTGCTTATTTAACATTCAAATAGAATTGAGCAAACGATCAGCATAATTCTTCTATACTTCCAATTTGTAAACAACAGAAGCGACAACCGGCATTGCTATCCCCAAGCTATGATATGTTAATTGTCGTATAACTAGAGGGTAAACTTAAGAGGAGAACTCACAACTCAGTCACGCTGTGGTTGGGACAAAGGGAAGATGGCTGTTTCGAACTGCTCTCGGCTATGTAACCGAGCTTGTTAGTTAAAACAGCACGCCGCCAATTTATCATTGGGGGAGTTGCAGCAAACAATTACTTCGCCGCGTTCCGAGTGTTGTGGATTATTAGGTGATGTAAATTGGACAATCACGGAGTATGAATGCCATTATGTTGGTGTCGATGTCTCTGTATTACTTATCTAATACGACAATTATTGTATGTATAGACGAATTTCTCAAACTAAACGTATCCTGCTATAACATATTATTTATACTGCGTAGTTTAAATATGTTTAATTCAAAATAAAATAATCATAAGTGTATATATACGTACAATCATTACAAGCTACAACATCTGATTACTTATTTATAGACCAAGAGCTAGCAATGAATTTACGTTCGGAATTTCAGCAAGGATGTTAATTTATTGAGAGAAGCGGAAACATGTTTTAAATATAAGAGGGCGAGTCTTACATTCACCCGCAGCCGGAGAAAGTATAGTTGTTCAGTCCAAAAGGGTTCCAAAATCACTACCCGATTTTTAGCATGATTTCAATATCTTCCTACAGATAACCGGGAGGTAAAAATATAAAAATAATTAAAATCAACGGAACTGACAATATTATTCGTACGTTTTAGTTATCGGCATTTTAAAGTTTTTACTTGTGTATCTTCTAAACTAGAAGCCGCGACAGAACGAGGTTGAAATTTTATAACACGAATTTAAAAAAATAATTAATCAAGATACTTTTGAAAAGCAAATCGTTTTATAGTGAAATTAATTAATTTAGTTTTACGGCTGTTGTTTAAGGTGCGTCCGTTTGTTCAGTTCTGTGCACACATGTTGCACAGTATCCGTTCGTTTATTCACTTCTATGCACTTTGTACTCCACATGATGCGTTGGCGGTAAAAACAATAATAATTATGGAGAACGAACAGAACAAAGATTGTATGGTGTATATTTGTCAGATATGTATAATAATTAATTTCGATTATGCTTTTCGCTATAATAAGTCTCTTGTTCTTAATAATTAACTGTTAGAATAATGATTAAATACTAAAATCTGCCCATATCATCAGCATCGCATAGAATCATATAATCATAATTAATGATGAAAGTCAAGATGATATGGTAGAAATGTCAAAACTCTGCACAACACAAGTTCAGAAACCGTTCGTTTATTTCGTTCATACACGAAGCTCACAGAGATCACGTGACCGTAACACTGCACATGCCCAGTTCAAGCACACAAACAATCAAAAAACGCACCTTTAGTGACATTTACAATAATTCGAGATTACAATTACAATACAAGTGTGGGAAGGCTTTCATTGAAAAAGTTGTATGACATTTGGAGCACGAGCGTTAGCAAGTTCTCCCATCATACGAGTTTTTCAATGACCCTTTCCGCAAAGACGTTACATACTATTTTTTCTACAAAAGTAGAAAATATTCAAAATTAATAAAAACATTTGGAGATATAATATTTACAAATTTAAGAAAAACAAATCTTGTAGGCTTGATGTCAAAACAATACCAATATCTAAAAACTGACAGTTTAATTTTGAAATTATGCATTTATGGTGGATTTATGATAAAAATAATGATATTTCATGCATTACTTTATTACGAGAGCTTGAATTTGATACTATAGTCAATAGATGTTTAATGATAATTGTAAATAACGAACGTTTACCAATTCACAATAATATTGTTATTTTAAAGGTGCAAATTAGTCTGCATACGTATAAGAATAAGAATTTGCAAATTTCATAATTTACACCCAAAAAATTACCTAGCAATTTGAATTTAATTCTTACACTGGGTTGTCAGGTAACAGGTAGTAAATAATTATTTGTGAAACACAATTTAGAAAATCGTATGTGTGTAAGAATACCTAATGTTCAAATTAATAGGTAATTTTATAGGTGAAAATTATAAAATCTGCTAATTCTTATTCTTATACATCATGTAAACAAATTTGCACTATATGAACAATAACAAAATTGCAAATTATGAAATTTGCACCCTGTAAACAATAACAAAATTATTCTGAATAATTGTGAATTGGTAAACGTTCGTTATTTACAAAAATTATTAAAATTCTGTCGTGTATGGTATCAAATAAAAGTTCTAGTAAAAAGGATTCTTGTAATAAAGTAAAACGCCTAACGAAAGTCGAAAGTTTGTTGGACGCAGGGGATAATTAAAATACCAAAAAACACGTTTTTGATGGATGAGTGTGGTGGGGGGGGGTATTATTGGTCGCAGCTGGTTTTTTTATGATTCCAAACATTAATTTTTAATTTTAAACCCACAGCTCATATCGCTTGTGGGCACTTTTGGCCATCTTATTCCGCTATAGCCTTTCAACAAAACAGCAGTAATCGACAGTTCTAAATACAATCTAATTTAGTACGACCGGAACACGTCACTTCCATGGATTTTTTTTGTAATTTCTTGAAATTTGCAATATAATCTCCCCAATGAATAAATGTTTAAAAAATCAAATTCTAGAAACCGGTAACCCATATTTCAATCCGTCAAGATATTAGACCATATTAAACACAAAAATTTCAAGAAATTACAAAAATGTTTTTTCTCTCAGAGAAAATCTCAAAATAAACCCTCTCCTATAGCTTTAAACAAAACAAAAAATACTGTACCTTATAGAAAAATGAATGACAAATCCAATGCCGAAAACCGGGTGTCGATATTACTAATCGATCAGAAGTTATAGTTGATTTAACCCAACGTTTAATAGAAATATTAAAAATTTTCTTATTTTTTCTCGTAGAATAAGTTTACACGGCAAATAAGTAAGAGTCACAAAAATTTTGCGAATTTGTGTCTTATAGAGAAACATTCCAGGAATCGAATGCAAAAAACCGGAAGTCAATATTTAAACCCGTTAACAAATGGCAGCTCTTTTTGTGTGAAAAGAAACAAAATTATAAATGAATATAAAAAGAGTGCTTTTTAAAAACACATTTTGTTGATTTTCTCTAAAACTGTATTATTTATATGGAAGTTTTTACCTATGTTGTAGAGAATTTTATGCTCTACAATTTTGTAATTAGACTTTTTATCGTAATATGAACCGTTTACGCGTTAATCGCAAAAAACTAAAAAAGTAGGGCATTTTTCAAAAATATTGCCAAAACTGCCACTCATCCGGACAAGCAGCCAAATTTTTTGAACCACTAAACCATTAGTAACAACTTCCCCATGGGTGCTTCTCTGGTAAATGTATGACACACAGAAGTATGCTCAGCAAATGGACTATATTACATTTTAAAATATTTTATATCAGATTGTAGTAAAAAATATATTTAAAATTATATTAATCGTTAATATAAAGTATTTTAAAATTTAATATATATTGTTTGAAAATCAAATATGCAATTCGGTTAAAATAAAAATATAGTATTATTAATTCAAGAGAAAAATATTTTATTTTTTACTATTATAATACACTAGATTTAAAAAAAATAATGGTACTAAAACCAGTTTAACCGTATACAGGATGTTTCACAACTTAGAGCAAAAAATTAAAGGGTATATTCTGTACGACGTGCTAATCATGAAACAAAAAGAATTTTTTGAAAATTCGCAAAGTTAAGGGTAGTTTATTTGAAGTAGACATTTTTTGAACCACTGGAGTAGCATACGTCATAGAAAGAAATATTAATAGTTATTTATTGTATAAGTGTTTTAGATGGCGTTTTATCCACGAAAAAAGTTCGAGCGTTTAATTTTTTGATAATGCGCATCTAAAACACGAATACAATATAACGTTTTATCCACAATAAAAACTTTTATTCAAAATTAATTCGTTTTACAAAATGTCATTTTATAATTTATCAAATTCTAGATCAAGATTGTAAGAAATAAATGCATTGCTGTGATGCTTTGGTATTTGTTGCTATGAACAGTGGAATAAAGTTACTTTATTCCACTAGTAGATAATAAGTCACATTATATAGTTGCAATGAGCACAAATAAATGCTAATTATGAGATGATTGTGGATAAATGAAATTAATTATCACACACTTTATTAGTATTAGATATTATGTAAACAATTACTTTCATTGTAGACGATTTGAAAACAATTATAAAAAATAACTATAGACCAGTGGCAAAAAAAATGTTTTCTTGAAATACGATGCAATTTTTTTTGCGAATTTTTAAAAAATCCTTTTTTTCATGATCAGCACGTCGTACAGAATATACCCTTTAATTTTTTGCTCTAAGTTATGAAACACCCTCTATTTATTATAAAGGAATATAGTTCGTATAATGCAAAAAGTAGGTATATTAGAAAACAGTAAGGTTTATTTTAAATAGTAGTATAATAATTAAATCACATATTTCAGTACAATACAATTATTTGTAAAGAAGAACATAAATTTTTTTTATTTAGAACTTTTATTTACAACTGGCCTTTCCAGGCCAACCAGCAAATTTGATAACGTGATTACATAACGTGCAGGAGGTCAACGCCCAGCGGAGTTTCCTCTTTACTTAATATATTTTGTTTGACATTTGATTTAATTTCATGTTATATGAATTTTAGGTCCAGTGGTTTGGTTCTTTTCAGACGTCTGATGTCTTCTTCGTTATTCAGAAGGTTAATGGCTAGGTCGTTTGGATGGTTGTTTAATCTTTCTTCGTGTTTCGTAGCGAAGTTTCTGATTTGATCTTGCACATATTTGACGTTGAGGTCTTTGTGTAACGTGTAGTTGCTCACATACCATGGGGCTTGCGCTATCATTCTTATGATTTTATTTTGTGATCTTTGTATAATATTTATGTTTGACTTTTTAGCACATCCCCATAGTTGGATCCCGTAGGTCCATATGGGAATGATTATGGTTTTATAAAGTAGAAGCTTGTTTTCTAGAGAGAGTTGTGATTTGCTTCCGAGAAGCCAATACATTTTTCTAATTTTTAGGTTTATTTGTTTTTTTTTGTTTTTTAGGTGATTTTGCCAGTTTAACCTTTTACCTAGTAGCATGCCTAGGTACGGAACTTCTTCTTTTTCTTCGAGCTGGGTGTTGTTGATGTGTATTGGTGGGCATGATACCTTCTTGTTCGTAAAAGTGATGTGTGCCGATTTGTTCTCGTTGATCTTGATTCGCCAGTTTGAGGTCCAGTTCTGAATTTTGTTGAGACTTTCTTGGAGTAGTGCGCTGACTATCGTAGGATCTTCGTGGGTTGCAATTATAGCAGTGTCATCTGCGTAGGTGGCTATTGTGATGTCTTCAGACCGAGGCATGTCGGCCGTGAAAAGTTGGTAAAGTATTGGACCAAGCACACTTCCCTGAGGTACTCCAGCTTTTATTTTATATATCTGAGAGAAGCTTTCTTCGCAGTTGACTTGAAAATATCGATCATTTAAATATGATTTAATTAGGAGAAAGTATTGGTGTGGTAACGTTTTTTTAATTTTATACAAAAGGCCTGAGTGCCATAAGTGTCAAAAGCTTGACTGATATCAATGAATGCACCGGAGCATATTGTTTTGTTTTGTAGACTGTTCTCTATTTCGTTTACTATTCGATGTATCTGCTGTACTGTAGAGTGTTGCTCGCGAAATCCGAATTGGTGTGAGGGTATTAGGTTTTCATCTTCTATTATTATTTTGAGTCTTCAGCAAAAGCTTTTCGAAGACTTTCGACATAAGTGGCAGCAAAGATATAGGTCTGTATGAGGACGGTTCGTGGGCGGGTTTTCCGGGTTTATAGATCATTATGATTTGGGCGAACTTCCACTGAACTGGAAAATATTGAGTTCTTAAGATTGCATTATATATTTGAGTTAATAAAGTTACTGTTTTCATGGGAAGCTCTTTCAGTAATCTTGCGGTAATGAGATCATAACCAGGAGATTTTTTATTGTTTAAATATTTGATCTCGTTTTTCACTTCATTTGGTGAAAAGTGCTTAATTGGAAAGGATAGCTGGAGGGGCGATTGTAAGTATTCTTTAATGTGTTCTTCGACCTCGGATGATGCTGTTGCAGGATGGGGTTCGAAGACTTTGGATAGGTGTTTTGCTAGCACTTCAGCCTTTTGCGAATCTTCTCTGGCCCAGGATCCGTTTTCGTCCTTAATCGGTGGAGTGTGAGGTGTTGGTCTCTTTAATTCTCTAGTGGCTTTCCAGAGAGAATAGTCACTTGCTGAACTAGTAGAAAGATTGCTTAAATAGTCTTGGAACGAATCGTTTTTGTGTTTTCTTATTATGTTTTTTATTTCTTTCGATAGATGATTCAGTTTATTTTTGTCTTCGGGATGCCGTGTCTGTTGCCATTTACGTCGCGCTTTTCGTTTTTCCGCTATTTTCTCTTTTAGGTACTTGGGAATATTTGTAACATTCTCGTTTTTTGGTTCCGATTGCGGGGTGGATTTCCATGCTGCATTTTGTATTATATTTTTTATGAATTCCGTTTCTTCATCGATGTTTTCAAAGGTTTTAAGTGGCATTTGAAGGTTTGAGTGTTCAGTTAAATATTTTTGGAAGGTTGTCCAGTTGGTATTATTATTATATAGTGCAGGTTTCCTTCGTCTTGTTATTAGAGTTGAACTTAGTGTTAGAATGACGGGTGAATGGTCCGACGATAAGTCATAGCTGGGTTCAATGTTTACGTAGTTTAGGCAGATGTTTTTTCCAATAAATAAATCTAGCAGATCTGGAAGTTTTTTGGGGTCGGTGGGCCAGTACGTAGGTCTCCCTGTACTGAAGTGAGTATACCCTTTTGCTAGTGTTTCTGTTCCTTTGGGGTTGGTAGTTCTTGATCCCCAGCACGGGTGTTTTGCATTATAGTCTCCCCCTGATATAAACCTGCTTCCAAGGGTGTTGAAGTATTCTTCAAATTCCTTCTTTTTTATTGAGTGTTTGGGCGGGCAATATGCGGCCGATAGGGTGAGTGAGCCGTGGGTATCTTTTATTTTGATGCTTGTCGCCTGTAAGTGTTCTCTTTTGAATTCTTCCAGTTCGCAATGTTTGATTTTTTCATTTATTATTATTGCCGATCCGCCATGTGCGGTACCGTCTGGGTGATTTGTATAGTGTGTTCTATAGTGTGGTATTCTGAAGTAGGTTTTATCTGTGAAGTGTGTTTCACTAACTAGTATAATGTCTATTTTTTGGTGTTTTAAAAATATTTCCAATTCGTTTTGATGTTGCGCCAGGCCGTTGGCGTTCCATAATGCTATTCTTGTTGCGTCTGTCATTTCTTGTTGACTAAGGCTGTGAGAAGGTTTATTACTACCATGTTTTGTTGCATTAGTTGGTTGATCATCGTTTCAAATTTGTCCATAAATTTCAACATAAAAGTATTATTTTGTGCTTGAGGCGGATTTACGTCATATTCTTCGTGTTCTTGGAGATTACTAGTATTTACTGCGTCTAAGTATGAATAGTTATTCTTTCTCTGGGGGTATTCTTTGTTCACTGTTCGGTTAATATGTTGAGTCGTTTGTTGGATAGGTTTGTTTCTTAATTCTTGTAGTTTTTTATAGACACTGCACCCTTTGTAGTTTGCAGGGTGGGTTCCTGAACAGTTGATGCATGTCGGTGGTGTGTTTTTGTCTTTCAGACAATCTTTGGTCGGGTGGTTTCCTGCGCATTTAACGCAGTAGAATGGCTTTCGGCAGTATGCTTTAGTGTGTCCGTACGCCTGACAACGCATGCATTGTGGGATTTCTCTTTTTTTTCTTGGAGCTTCAACATTTACTTTGGTGCCTAAAATGTGGCCTAATTCGAATATTGATTTATTGTTTTCACTTGGCTCTTGATCCACAAAGAACATGGGTAGGGGCTTCTTACTTTTCTGACTTATTATGTTGCTTACGTTTCTGATTTTGAAGCCTTTGTCTTCTAGGGCTTCTTTTAATTCATCAGGTGTTACTGTATGGTGTATATTTTTGATGACTGCTCTGTACGCCCTGTCTTCTTTTGGTTGATATGTGTGGTGTGCAATATTGTTATTTATTAAGAGGTGTATGAGTTTTCTATATGCACTTGGTGTGCTTGTATTAACTTTAACACAGCTGTTTGCGAGGGATTTACAACTATATTCGTCATTTTTTAACGCCGTTTCAAAGGTTAGTAACATGAAACGGAAATCGGTAACGTCTTGTATAAAGACTGGTGGGGGTGTGTGGTCGCTATTTGTTTGTGTATTAGAAGATTGGTCTGCCAAAGCGGCAAATCAGTTTGTGTTGGAAATAGTGGGTTTTCTTGTTTGATAAGTGTTATAGCTTCGTTTATTTCCTCGTGTAGGACTTATTTCCGTTTCTCGGTCTCTTTTTCTAGGTCGTCTGTGTATGATTGTTTGCCAACCTAGACCATCGCTGTTTGATTGCGGAGTTGTCTGTAGGGGTGGGAAATTATTCGTATGCATTTCATTTACCTGTACTGTAGGCGTGAGTGGATATTGTTCAATATTGTAGTTTAGTGAACTTCCAAATCCAGTGCTAAATATTGGAGACACTTGAGTTGTTATTATTGTTGGTTGGGTGTATAGTGGTGACGTGGCGAGAGTTGTAGTGATGTATGTCAACGTTTGGGTTACAAGATTGGATCCACCACTTGTTTCTGACATCGTTAGTAATTGGATTTAGTTTCTGTTGTTAACTTTCACTATGTTGTTGTAACAACTGAAGCGAACAGTTTAGTTTTCAGAATATTTTTGTTTGCATTAGAGTTGGCAACACTGATTTTACTTAGTGCGCGAGTGGCGCCAAGCGCTCAGTGGCGCGCTCAGCTTGATGTACTTGTTTACTTAACCTTGAATTTCACTGTCACTGTTCCGTTAGGCTAGGATTTTATTATTGTTTGATAGTGGTTTATAGATTTTTCCTTAGGTTTATGCTTCACTGATCGCAGTATACTACAATTGTGTTTTAAATTGATTTAATTCTAAGAGATAAAGATCAATTTTTTATCACAAGAATAACTTTTACTGGTTTCACTGTTGCCAACCGTATGTAAGAACATAAATTACTTACAAAACATTCAGTCAAATTATATGAAAAACATTTTAATGCACATTAATATAGGTAATGCTGTTGATTATTTATAATTAATATAAATACATTTGTGTCCAACAATGATGAGTGTAAAATAATTTTTTTTAAATATATGTCTTAATAGAATAAATTAAGCACTAATTTTTTTATTTATGATTATATTAAGTTATTTATTTTTGTGGGGTGTAATTGATTAAAATCATTAAGAAGCTGAAAATTATAAATATTTCATATTTAGGCAGATTTACATAATAATTTATTCTTACCAATTTATATCCGTTTTCTTGTTTAAGTGCAGGAAATAACTTCATGTAGTGAAAGGGATTTGATTCTTGCAAAATAGTTAATCTTTTATTAAAAGTTTTTATAAAATTATTTTCAATAGTCTCAAATGGATCTATATTATGTTTTAAATAATTTAAAGATATTTCAATATCTTGTTCATTTTCTGTGTCATCTGTAAAGATAATGTTTTTTGCAATTATTTATTATTTTTATATAGAATGTGCTAAATATAGCTTACCTGGTTCAGGTGCTTACACTGGGTTCTATATGAGATTTCCTTAATCATCGAGAAGTTGAAATGCGGCTTCGTCTATCCTTTCATCTACAATAAGATAGCTGTTTAAAGTTTTGTTAAATAATTTACAAAACAATTAACCCACTTACCTCTAAATTTTTCTTCTAGGGCTTCAACACCCCAATCTTTTTAAATATTTTGGACATACGGATCCATTTTTGTATTAAATGTTGTTATTTTAGCCGTATAAATAACTAAACAGTCTGGTATCTAAAACTGCAATACCAATACGCAATACACCATACACAGATAATAAATAATAAACACGTACCCGCAGAGCACTCGGCAGCAGACTTGAGTTACAGATCTTATACAGGTCTATACGTGATCACAGCCACGTTAATACTACTATAATACTACGTAGAAAAACAAAATATTAGAAGATAGGCTGCCTATTTAAATTAAATAAAAATATTCTTGTTATAAATCAGTTATAAACTTAGTTTAAAAATATATATCACTTAAATGGAAGAATATTATACATTTAACTTAAGAAATTAATTATATTGCGTTAAATAAAATGTAAATTAAAATTTAATATACAATATATTTTAATATCGAATGTTTGTCTCTTTACAGAGCATTTAAGTATAATTTTTTTTCTAAATATAAGGATATTTTATGTTAGCATATTTGCTTAGTATATTTATATTTATTCTTAATATACTATTTTTGTTAAATATTCAGAATAATTATTTTTAAATATTCAATTTAATTGAATTTAACAAATATTTTCTAGGTACAGTTATCTGTTTACTTGCTCTAAGATAATTAGTTTAAATATACATTTTTCTAAGTGCAACATACAATTTACCAGATCTTCAATAACTTCATAAAGGTGCGATATAAGAAGTTTGAAATTTGAAAATTATCAATCAAATTTTGTTTTTGGCATATTAAATGAACAACATACAAGTTGTTTTCCCATTGTAGATGCGGGTATACTTCTTATATTACTTATCTCGTTGCTAATCTTTTACAACTGTAATGGATAATAGAATAATACATAGCATTTACAACAAAAATATTCAAGCGAATTGTCATGAAACGGTTGATGGCATCAGTATGAATTTTTCTGCAGGATTTGAAACTACTGTCAAGATCTCGATATTGCAAAAATGTTGAGTAATTTTCAGTAAAATTAACAGCGGTGCGCTTTAGGAGCCGGTACGATGTCGGCAACCTTACCCTATAAGGTTGTAGATTTGAGAACTATTCATAAAATCCAATTAAACCCTAACAGATCAATTATTATCAAAAGATAATAATAGGAATGCTTGACTAAAGCATTGAATATGTGCACGGTAAGAGATAAGTGACTTGTCATCCTGTTATACAGGCATAATTCCTTGTGTCCGACGGTTGCAGACTTCTGAGAGCTGCGTACGTGCGTCAAGTGCGGCCACGCGCCGTCGCCAGATATAATGGGCCACTCGAGGTGTTGTGCGCTACTTTCTGTTCTATCCCTTCATCCTTACGCTCCCCTACGATTTTGTGGCTTGTTAATTTATCCCCTATGGGATGCCTGAACACGATTATTACAATTCAACACAACACAATCATATGTACATTATTCTTTGCCCAACTGACACTTTATATGAGTTCAGAGCCACATACGTAAAGAAGGAAAGGTAATGGAATCATGCTAAAAATGAGACAGTGATTTTTTTCTTCGTTATGAATGGTAATTATTATAAATTTATAATGGTGGGCCAAGATTAATTCCTTCGTTCAAATAACATATCGATATAATAATTTGAAATTTTCTTGCTTTGTTCTTGACTCAACTTAACAGCACAAAAATGTACTATAATAGTCTTATACATAATTTACATAATGTTATAAAGTCGTAAATTTCATTAATGAAAAAAATTCTCACTGCTGGCCTAAGAACACAGTATTATTGAGATTTGTTTTGTCTCGTGACGTTGTTTTTCACTACCTTTTGCTTAGTACATAATTCACATAATATAGGTAAGTCGTTTTCATCAATGTAAAAAACAAATTCTCACTATTAGCCTAAGAACACACCATTATTGAGATTTATTTTATCTCGTGACGTTGTTTTTCACTACCTCTTGCTTATAACGGTAAAATTTAAATTATTATTTACCATGGTAAAATAAACCACATAGTCACTATTTATAAAAATATAAGCTTTCAACCTTCCAAGTTATTTACGCAAAAAAATAATGTATTATACACATGCTGTGCTTTTTCTTCTAACTAGAGGAGTACACGGATAAAACAAAACACAACTTCAAAGTTAGCTTACTGAGTATACATGTTAAAAATGTTTGTTATTATATCAAAAATAAATATCTTGAATTGAAATTTAAATGCCAGTAAAATAACTAAATCTAAATATATCATAAAATAGTATCTAGATACTCTAATTAATTTTAAAACATTTAAATGAATCATTAAATAAATCATAATCAAAACTTAAATCATTAACTAATTTGCAAATACGGTTAGTTGGTGAATTTATTTCATAGTTAATTACACAATCTATACTAATATAATAAAGAGGAAAGATTTGTTTGTTTGTTTGTTTGTTTGAATTGAATAGGCTCCGAAACTACTGGACCGATTTGAAAAATTCTTTCACCGTTGGGAAGCTACACTATCCCCGGGTGACATAGGCTATATTATATTTTCAAAAAAAAACAACATAAAATGGCGGTAACCGATTGGTTTTAAATTTCATTTAGTAATAGCTAAGAATCTGTCTTGAAACATAGGTATATTAAAATGTTAGTCCGCCATCTTGAAACAAAATGGTGGCTAGCTAACTCAAAATGTACTGCACCGATTGGGTTCAAATTTGTATTGGTTATAACTTATGGTATAACTTATGACATGAGCATACTAAAATATAAGTCCGCCATCTTTAAACAAAATGGCGGTAATACTAATATAATAAAGAGGAAATATTTGATTGTTTGTTTGCATTGAGGCTCCGAAACTACTACCGGGTGAACAGATTGGGTTTAAATTTCATTTCTCAGATGGGTGAGCGGTGCAAGCGCGTTCAAATTTGAAACAGTAATAGCTAAGAATCTGTCTTGAACCATAGGTATATTAAAATGTTAGTCTGCCATCTTGAAACAAAATGGTGGCTAGCTAACTCAAAATGTACTGCACCGATTGGGTTCAAATTTGTAATGGTTGTAACTTATGATCTAACTTATGACATGAGCATACTAAAATATCAGTTCGCCATCTTTGAACAAAATGGCGGTAACCGATTGGGTTCAAATTTGGTATGGTATCATGGGCGTAGTTAGAATTGCCACCATGTATGGTATGGCAATAACTTAGAATTCTTACAACGAAATTCCTTTAAATTCGAGTTGGAAGCGTAGCAACGCGAGTCGGTTTCGCTAATATAATAAGGAGGAAAGATTTGATTGTTTGTTTGTTTGCATTCAATAGGCTCCGAATCTACTGGGCCGCTTTTAAAAATCCTTTCACCGTTGGGAAGCTACACTATCCCCAGGTGACATAGACTTTTTTTTTTAAATCAGAATTATTTCTTCTTATGACGAAAATGTACAGTGATTAGATAACCAGACATTTAATTAAACTACTATGTATTAGTTGTTGAATAGGAATTTCGAATTCAGTTGGTCTAGGTCTCGGTCTAGGTATTTTCAAACAAACAGTTGTGGATTGTTATATAGTATTGGTTAGTATTAAGTTTTATTTATTTATTTGATGTTTATAACGATGTCAAATTGCATTGTTGTCGGCGGCTATCTAATTCAGAGTTTACTGCACCGATTGAGTTCAAATTTGGTATGGTATTAGCTTAAGATGTAACATATGACATGAGCACAATAAAATGGCGGTAACCGATTGGGTTTAAATTTCATTTCGGTGGGGACAGCGCTTTCAAATTTGGTACAGTAATCTGTCTTGAAACATAGGTATATTAAAATGTTAGTCCGCCATCTTGAAACAAGATGGTGGCTAGCTAACTCAAAATGTACTGCACCGATTGCATTCTGTAATGATTATAACTTATGATCTAACTTATGACATAAGCATACTAAAATGAGCATACTAAAATATCAGTCCGCCATGGCGGTAACCGATTGGGTTCAAATTTGGTATGGTATCATGGGCTTAGTTAGAATTGTTACCATGTATTGTATAGTAATAACTTAGAATTCTTATAACGAGATTCCTTTAAATTCGAGTTGGAGGCGTAGCAACGCGAGCCGGGTTCGCTAGTATTTAATAAAAAAGATTGTATTATTAAATCTGGAGATTATCCGTGGCACAAAAAACTCAACTTTGATAAAGTGTAGCTATGGGATATCATGTTATTCACTAATTTTAAAATATGGAAAACATTCATGGCCTTTCTCCGGTTTTCAAGCGACAATTACATAATATATTTATATTACATAATACACGTTATAAAGTCGTAAATTTCATCAATGTAAATGCTAGTTGTTCACGCGTAAAAAATAACGTATAATACGTGACGTAACTGACGTATTATACGGGCCCATCCCCAGGGATGTACCTACTCTTAGTCTATTTTTAGGTTTACTCTAGATGTTGAGTTCGATGTGCTAACGTTATATCTGCCATATATTATATCAAACAAAATATTGTCATTTAAATCGTGATGTAAAGTTAGTGAAAATAATAATTGTTCGTGTTTTGTTGAGCATTTTGCAAGTAAGTAATTAAAAATTATTTAAATTAGATTATTTTATAATTATTGTAGTATTTTAGGTATCTAATATAAATTTTTTTCATCTAATTTCATGATCCAGACTCCAGACATGAACAAATCTCGTCGAAGAACATATTGTACATCGGGTTACAGAAGAAATAAGGATTCAAGGCACCAAATAGTATTACTGAAATCTTTGTATTTCGGAACGTTAACCGTAAGACGTATTAATGTAATGTAAGGAAATAAGAAAAATAATTACTTTGTGCTGATTTACAAATTATGCATTATATTACTTTACAGGCTAAAATTGACTACGGAGTTTTATAGCAAAATTACTTGAATTAGGTAGGAGGTAGGTACTGAAATTTGAGCAACAAATTTAATCATGACGACCATAACTCAAGCGGTTATACTACTAATTTTTAGTAGAACAAGTCTTAAGGTTAGATATTATTAAAAAATCTGCTGTGTCCACTACAGTACTTCCCCGACTATTAGTTTTAATAACTTCCGTAACGTCTTTAATTTTATGCTTTATTCAGCAAAATTTATATAAGTTTATCTTTTTTCCCAAACCATTTAATTTGATACCAACTTCGGCACTATTTAAATAACATGTGAAAAAATCTGATGTGGCCAGCACAAGGCCTCCCGCCATACTCTACCCACTCTATTTAGTTTTTAGTATACCTACTACGACCTACTATAAGTACTCACAAATATATTTTATGTAAACTGTAGAAGATATAAACGATGTGTCACTATTTAGACACTATGTCACTGTCATAATCAATTTAAATTTACGTAGTAAGAAAAAAATGTTAAACGATCATGAACAAAAAAATATTGAATACTGAAGTTTCATACTCTGAATTATTAACAATAATTTATTTCATAAATAGTATCATGTACAGATAAAAATTTAAAATAGGAATTGTAGATGACAAAAAAAGTAGGTACTACGTCCGGTTTTGGGATTGCTCCAAAAAAAAACTGGTTTCTTAAGATTTGTATTAAAACCTTAAATGTAAAATTTTGTTTTTAAATATTTGATATATTTTGAATTATCGTCCACGAAAAAATTGTAATATACGGCCTAACGAACAGACACACATGCACACGCACATACATTATCTCGAAAATATTTTATTCGTATTCTATGGATCGTAAATCTTACTTATTCACTAAAAACTCACACTCGAAAATTTTAACCCGTCACAATACCTCCCCGTATAGAATATAAGGCTGAAAGTAAAAACAACTGACCATCGTTTAAATGTTGTTATTTGTTCTTCGACTAAATTTTTATCCCAGCGAACTTTAATTTTGATAATACACTTGAAAAATTTGGAATAATTTTTTGAGAAACAATTGAAATTCGCATAAATGCCATTTTTTACATTTTTACTAAACTTATCTCCCCGAGAACTTTAAATTGACAACAAACTCGGTATAATTTGAATAATGTATAATAAAAAAAGACGATCGGTTAAATGTTATTTTTATTTTTCTGCAAGAATTATTTGCCCGAGAGCTTTAATTTGATACCACACACGATAGTATGTAAATAAAAATAAAATGCAAATTCACTGAAGTTAGGTCCATACAGACATTGCCTGCTGCATACTTCACAGCTCTACATGAATTTTGTCTTGGCAATGCCGCGCCCGTTCATCTCTTTCTATCTCTGTTTCCGTCGCACTCACACACTCGCCGTTGCATTGCAAATAATATAATAATGTTTATAATTTATGAGAAATGCAATGTTTGAACTACCTACATTCCTAATCCTAATGCACACTTCATCATGATCATTTTTCTAATTCTCTGTTTCTTTCCAGTTTTCCTCTCTCTGGCGCAGTCCTCTGTTGCCACGTCAAGTTGTCATACGAGAACAAGTGCTCAAGAGTAACATTTTTTCGTTTTTACAAAAAATATGGGCATAGAAGATTGATTCTACAGTTGCCAATTTGTTCCCTGACGTTCATTACATGCAACGAAACATTTTTTATGAAAATCCATGGAGAAGATTTTATGCTATGATCAAAAATAGGCCGAATCCCATTTGACTCTGGCAAATGACGGCAAACTTAAAAATTAATTTTCTCCATAATGGTTCAGACAAAGTTCATAAAATTTGAATTGGTGTTCTTGGGACATCCTACTACAATTTTGAAAAAAATATTAATAAACTCCATGGAAGTGACGTGTACCGCTCGTACTACCTTAAGGTTGAATAAAAAAATTTGAATTATTTTTTGAGAAACAATTGGAAATCGCATAAATATCATTTTTTACATTTTTACCACGGTACAAGAATAATAAATAGGAAACTTCACGGGACTATCAATCGAAAGGTCACGATTTGTTCCGTTCCGTGATTGAAATGGTAATTAAAAACAATATATTTTATTGTCCCCAGCAATATAGGTTCCTACAGCATGGTATAGATCTTATTTGAAACAAAAATTTGTTGACGTTTACAAGGCGAATTATTTTGTAATGTTTTAATTTATTTATAATTCTAATATAATGATTTGACTGGTACACTATATAATTAACAATAACAAATATATTGATTTTACTTTCATTTTACTATTTTTCTTTTATAAATTGCGTATACCTCATACAAAACATTGGAAGTCCTGATCGTCGCGCCTCTATGCGGATTTTTTTTAAGTAGAACATTTGAGGGCACTTTTACTTTTATTGAATCGTGCAGCGTGATTTTTACTTAACTTATCTCCCCGAGAGCTTTATATTAACACCAAAGTTTATAAATAAAACAATTGACGATCGTTTAAATGTTATTTTTATTTTTCTACTAGAATTCTTTTCCCGAGAGCTTTACTTTGATACCACACACGATAGTATTTTGATAAAAATTTATAAAGTTGGTACCTCTGGTTAACCCATTTTGCCCCATTGTACTCATATGAGTACACAAGCTTTAGAATTTTTTTTCTTTTAAATATTTATGTAATACTTCATTTTATAATATAAATCATTTTACCTAAATGTCACAAAGTTATTTTGATGAGTATTTACATAAAATAATTATTTGGTTACATTTTATTTTGACTTTTTGTTCACTGATTTATCTTGTTTGAACTTGTTCATATATATATATATATATATATATATATATATATATATATATATATATATATATATATATATATATATATATATATATATATATATATATATATTGTGACGAAGCGTTTCTCGCCTCGCCTCAATACCGAACACCGTAAGCAACGCCCACTGCAAGCAGTCCGGATGGCTCAGTCGGTAAAGCAGCAGCAGACAGCGGGTAGACAGATTGAGAGTCACGGTTCGAATCCTACTAGATTCTCATTTTTATTCTTAAATTTAAAATAACGGCCAGAACTTGTTAACGGACATCAGTCGATTAAATAAAATAATTTAATTTTCCATTTTTGCCGCAGAACAATTAATTTTTAATTAAGTTTTGGGTATAAAAGCCGTGCTAAACACAGCCAAAGCAGTTAGTCTCCTTGGTAGTCTAGGGAGATAAACGCTTGAGTCCAGTACCTACAGTCCGCTGTCCGTCATCTGTCTTGGTAAGACATTTTTCTAAATTTCAAAGTCTCTGTGAGTTGAACACCTTGGCAGTCTAGGGTGTTCCTCTAGTTTATTTCATTTCTGGGTGATCGCCTTGGTAGTCTAGGGCGGTCCCATCTTTACTTGTGTCTGTGAGTTGAACACCTTGGCAGTCTAGGGTGTTTCTCAAATCTCTACGGTCGAGTACCTTGGCAGTTTAGGGCCCTCCCGGTTTCCATTGCTTTAATCTGTCTACCGCTGTCCAATTCTGATCATACAACGCGAATAAAATAAGAACAAACAAAAACGCTGTCTCACGACGTCCACTGCTGCTCACTTGACGAGGTGCGACCGTCAATCCATCACAGCTCCGTACGGTCTAGTGGCCTCGCTAGTGGCTACGCATCTCGCTCGCCACACGGAGGACCCGGGTTCGATTCCCAGCTAGCGACAACTTTGTTTTTTATTTTTTTATTTTATGTAAATAGTTCAACAATCAAGTTTTTGATAAATAATTTTTCGTATTTTCATTTATTTTAGATATTAAGGAAATAAATAATTACACAACGTGTATTAAATTTTTTTGTTTCAATAAATTCGTTATATTTCTGTCATCGAAGTTGCGAGTTAGTAATTTCAAATCCCCTGGCTTCCTCTGAGTATCCGGCACCCCTAATTACAGGTTCGACGCTGCTCCGTCCGTCAGTTAAGGCGCCCGAGCAACCACTACCGCAGCAAAACCTGGAAATCTGCGACATCAGTCAGGTAGGAGCGTCACAAATTGGCGCCCGAGCAGGGACCCTCATAATCCTTTCCTTACTTAACTCGCAACTTCAACCCCCCGTTAAAAAACCGCATCATGCCTGACGGTGAGGATGACAAGCCAAAACAACAAACTTCGGATACCGCGGTTTCATGGGTCTATAATCTCAAGAAAGAAGCTTTAACCGAGGAGTTGACTCGCTGGGGTCTGGACATAACAGGTACAGTGACCGACCTACGAGCACGGCTCGTTGCGGCTGTTCGAGCCATGCAGACCGGGTACCTCGCCGCACAAACCCAGTCTGGGGCTACGGCATCCACAGATGCGGCAACCAACACAGTAGAGGTGACAGACCACAAGGTTAGCACCCCCCCGGCATGCGAAACTGTCAGAAAATGGAACTGTTATTTTGACGGCACGGGCGACCCCATGTCGTTTTGGGAAAGGCTAACCGAACTGCAAACCGCATATCGTATCAACCACCAGGATCTGCTAGCCGCAATGCCGGAACTATTCCGTGGCAAGGCGCTCCAATGGTTGCGCAACACTCGGGATGATTGGAACGGATGGACCGACTTCGAGAAAGACTTTCGTGAGTTCTACATGGCCGAAAGCGGAACACCACAGCTGGAAGAACTCATCAGCGCTCGGAAACAGCGACACGGAGAAAAGGGCAGAGACTACGTGTCCGACATCCAAACCCTAATCCGCAGACACGGGAACTATGGTCGCACCCAAGAATTAGTACGCATCTACAATAATATGCTGCCGGAATACAAGCAACGCATTAAGCGGCGCGACGCGTCTGACCTCCGTAACCTCATCCGCGAAATGGATGAACATGAGGCAATAGAGCAAGCAATCCGCGCCGAGCTGAAAGCTACGCGATCCACTAGACTGGCTGTCATGACTACGGAACAGGCTACAACGTCCGATGAAGGTGCCATCATGTGCTGGCGGTGTGGTCAGACCGGCCACTTCCGTAGCACTTGCAAGAACCCCCCGAAATTGTTCTGCTGGGACTGCAAGAAACCAGGTGTTCTCACACGGGACTGCTGCCGGAAACATTCGGGAAACGGGAAGTAAGCTGCGCTGGAAGGGAGCCAACGCAGTTTCAGATACCAGGCATCACATCACCGGTAATTTACGCCTCCCTACCTGCCTTAAACGGCACACAGACGGACCGACGCATTTATACGACCATCACGATACAAAACCGCGACTATAGAGCACTAATTGATACAGGGGCCACTAACTCGTACGTAAACGATCATGTCGCAACCAACTGCAGGGCATTTCGTGCAACAACCACTGGCACGCGTGCACAATTGGCCAATGGCAGCATCGTTAACATCGAGACAGAAGCCGAAGTCGGGTGCATTATTGCAGGTATATGGAAACGCATCCATTTCTTGTGCATCCCAGAACTGGCAACTCCGGTAATCTTAGGCATGGATGCAATCGGTGCGTATCACATGCAACTCGATCCAACAAACCGCCAAGTAACAATAACTGCTCCGAGAAGCAGTGTCAAACTCAGCGCGATAAGCGAACCCCGACCCGATACCTTAGAGGAATTTTTCGCGAGTGAGCTACCGAAATTTAAAAATTTAACCGGTATTACACCCCTCACCAAACACCACATCAAAGTAACGGATCACACACCAATCAAGCAACGATACCTTCCGCGTAATCCACGTATGCAACAGATCATTGATGAAGAAGTAGATCAGATGTTACGAGATGGAGTCATCGAGCCGTCAGCAAGTCCATGGAGTTCGCCAACCGTCATCGTGCACAAGAAAAATGGCAAGCCACGCTTTTGTATTGACTTCCGCCGGCTAAACGCGGTAACTGAGAAAGACGCATACCCTCTTCCATTCATAAATACGATCCTGGAAAAGCTGCGAGCGGCCAAAATATTCTCCACAATCGACCTGAAAAGTGGCTACTGGCAAGTGGAATTAACTGAGCCTAGCAAACCACTGACTGCTTTCACCGTGCCTGGTAGGGGATTGTTTCAATTTAAGGTAATGCCCTTCGGACTCCATGCCGCACCAGCCACATTCCAACGACTTTTAGATACGGTGATCGGGCCAGAAATGGAACCCCACGCTTTTGCGTACTTGGACGACATCGTCATCGCCAGTAAATCCATGGAAGAGCATAAGAGCATAAATCTTCGAATCAACGCCGAAAAATGTCAGTTCGGAGTCACGTCCATAAAATATCTCGGTCACGTGGTCACTAGCGAGGGCATACACACTGACCCGGAAAAAGTGGAAGCAATTATAGAGATGACAGCCCCTAAAACGCCAAGGGAAGTACGCCAGTTTCTTGGAGCCACATCGTGGTATCGGAGGTTCATACCCGATCTTTCGGCAAAAATAGAACCGCTTACACGACTGCTTAAGAAAAAGCAACCGTGGACGTGGGGCAAAGACCAGCAAGATACTTTTGACGCTCTGAAGCAATGCCTCACTACGGCCCCTGTACTTGCCTGCCCCGACTACAACCAGAAATTCTACTTGCAGACTGACGCATCTGACTACGGCCTCGGTGCAGCTCTGGTACAAGGGTCACTAGAGGAACCCCAAGTCATTGCCTACGCCAGCAGGACCTTGTTCGCGCCAGAACGCTCAGAGAACTACTCAGTCATAGAAAAAGAATGTCTCGCCATCGTGTGGGGAATCCAAAAATTAAGGCACTATCTGGAAGGCTATCGGTTCACTGTCGTCACCGATCACAAGGCCTTGCAGTGGCTCAACACCTTAAAGAATCCAACCGGACGACTGGCTCACTGGACAGTGTTTCTGCAACAATACGACTTTCAAGTAGTGTACCGTAAAGGCACACTTAACCACCTCGCAGATACCCTATCTCGCGTGCCACTGAAAACCCAGGACATGCCACAACTAAGCACCATCGACAATGAATGCCCTTGGTACACCCAAAACTACAATCGGTTCAGAACCGACCCGAAGACTTCCCGGAATACCGAGTCACAGCCGGTAAGCTGTATAGGAAATTTTGGGACCCCGCCGACCTGACAGAAAAAGAACCAGAACGAGCATGGAAACTCTGTGTTCCCAAACCACAACGCCCGGCATTACTAGCTGAGAACCACGACAGACCAGAAGCCGGACACATGGGGATTGCCAAGACAATTGGTAGACTGGCACTGCGGTATTACTGGCCCGGCATGTTTCGCGAAGCAACACAATATGTTCGACAGTGTAAGAGCTGGGGCCACCCAAGATTGGAAAACCTTGGGAAACCGTGGCTATCGACATCGTGGGACCCCTACCACGAACGCAGCGAGGTTATGAATACGTAATTGCACTACAAGACAGGATGACCAAGTGGGTAGAATGCCGCGGTCTTAGGAAAGCCACAGCAACAACCGTCAGCCAGGCATTGCGGGAGCTCGTGATCTGCCGTTTTGGATGCCCAAAAACAGTCATCACAGACAATGGGACGGAGTTTGAAAACCGATCCTTCCGGACGATGCTCAAGGAATACGGCATTCAGCATCAATTGACACCGCCATACACCCCGCGTGCCAACCCCGTGGAGCGAGTCAACCGGGTGCTAAAGCCGATGTTAGCCCAATTCTGCACCGGAAATGGGACGTCCACATGCCGGAACTCATTATGGCCATCAACACCAGCCGCCATAGCTCCACAGGGTATTCTCCCGCCTACCTGAACTTTGGGCGTGAACAAACATTACCCACCGCCTATCCACTGGAAGACAATGAGAATGCAGCAACTCCAGAGGTTACGGAAGAACATTTGGAACGATTGAAAGCTCTGCAAGCCGCACAAGACTTAGCAAGAATTTGTATCGCGAGAGCCGCCACACAACAGAGTCAACATTATAACCTCAGACGCCGAGATGTTCGATACGAAGTTGGCGATCGAGTGATGCGTCGGGAACACCCCTTGTCCTCCGCGATCCGAGGCGTAGCCGCCAAATTGTCCGAAAAATATTCCGGCCCCTGGACTGTCGTTAAGCGTATCTCGCCCACTACGTACGATCTACGGGCAGAAAACGGCAAGAAACTTAACCGAATCCACGTTGCCGATTTAAAACCGGCCTATGACTAAAACATGTACTTCCTCATTTTTCACAGACATGGCCCCGCACCGCCGAAGGAAGGCTCGTATACAACCGGTGAGGTCACCCCTCAAATACGCCCGCCGACCGACGACACCAGCTTCTAATCCACGGCGACAAGGACCAACCACGCCCCCTGTCGCGAAGATCCTCCAAGCAATGTCTATGCCGGTGCTCATCTCACCTCTCGCGGTGACGCCCACCGCCAAGAAGGGCCGCGAAGGAGAAGACATTCTACACCTGTACGCTTCTCCCTTGCCGGCCACGCCTACCACTAAGCCAACCCAGCCGACCCTGCAGGAGGCACTGGAGGCCCGCTACGGGGTCGATCCCCCGGAAGCCGATTTATCTGCTTATCTGATTATAGAGACATCACCTCTACCCCGAACACCGGAGGCCCCACGTACTCCCCGCACTCCTGCACATTTGGCCAAAGGGATAGATCGCTTCTATTTCGAGCTGTTCGGCTCGATGTCACCGGCGTCTTGCTCTCCCCGGACCGCAGGCCTCGTGATACAAACGAACTGCAATACGGTAGTTAGCCCACCACCACGAGCAACGCCAGTTCACAGTCCACCGACACCACTACCAGCCGAGCCGAGAGAAGTACTGAACGCATCCGAGGGAGTCAGTCCATTGCCCACCAATCCACCGCCCGTCACGTCAGAACCTCTTGCGACAACAATGCCTGCTCCAGCCATCCCAGTGCCCTATCGACGATACCGGGTGTTCCTGGAAGAGGGTTCCAAGTGGGTAACCGTGAAGAACCCCACGCTCCCTCCAAAAAGAAAAAGAAACGGCGACGAAATCGGAAACACTCCGACTACACTAACCGAAATGTGGAAGGAAGACAATAAAAATGATGAAAATTCCAAATAATAGACTTTTTCTTTTTTTTTTCCTTTTTTTTTCTTTTTCCAGAGAAAGGAAGGGATGTGACGAAGCGTTTCTCGCCTCGCCTCAATACCGAACACCGTAAGCAACGCCCACTGCAAGCAATCCGGATGGCTCAGTCGGTAAAGCAGCAGCAGACAGCGGGTAGACAGATTGAGAGTCACGGTTCGAATCCTACTAGATTCTCATTTTTATTCTTAAATTTAAAATAACGGCCAGAACTTGTTAACGGACATCAGTCGATTAAATAAAATAATTTAATTTTCCATTTTTGCCGCAGAACAATTAATTTTTAATTAAGTTTTGGGTATAAAAGCCGTGCTAAACACAGCCAAAGCAGTTAGTCTCCTTGGTAGTCTAGGGAGATAAACGCTTGAGTCCAGTACCTACAGTCCGCTGTCCGTCATCTGTCTTGGTAAGACATTTTTTCTAAATTTCAAAGTCTCTGTGAGTTGAACACCTTGGCAGTCTAGGGTGTTCCTCTAGTTTATTTCATTTCTGGGTGATCGCCTTGGTAGTCTAGGGCGGTCCCATCTTTACTTGTGTCTGTGAGTTGAACACCTTGGCAGTCTAGGGTGTTCCTCTAGTTTATTTCATTTCTGGGTGATCGCCTTGGTAGTCTAGGGCGGTCCCATCTTTACTTGTGTCTGTGAGTTGAACACCTTGGCAGTCTAGGGTGTTTCTCAAATCTCTACGGTCGAGTGCCTTGGCAGTCTAGGGCCCTCCCGGTTTCCATTGCTTTAATCTGTCTACCGCTGTCCAATTCTGATCATACAACGCGAATAAAATAAGAACAAACAAAAACGCTGTCTCACGATGTCCACTGCTGCTCACTTGACGAGGTGCGACCTTCAATCCATCACAGCTCCGTACGGTCTAGTGGCTACGCATCTCGCTCGCCACACGGAGGACCCGGGTTCGATTCCCAGCTAGCGACAACTTTGTTTTTTATTTTTTTATTTTATGTAAATAGTTCAACAATCAAGTTTTTGATAAATAATTTTTCGTATTTTCATTTATTTTAGATATTAAGGAAATAAATAATTACACAACGTGTATTAAATTTTTTTGTTTCAATAAATTCGTTATATTTCTGTCATCGAAGTTGCGAGTTAGTAATTTCAAATCCCCTGGCTTCCTCTGAGTATCCGGCACCCCTAATTACAGGTTCGACGCTGCTCCGTCCGTCAGTTAAGGCGCCCGAGCAACCACTACCGCAGCAAAACCTGGAAATCTGCGACATCAGTCAGGTAGGAGCGTCACAAATTGGCGCCCGAGCAGGGACCCTCATAATCCTTTCCTTACTTAACTCGCAACTTCAACCCCCCGTTAAAAAACCGCATCATGCCTGACGGTGAGGATGACAAGCCAAAACAACAAACTTCGGATACCGCGGTTTCATGGGTCTATAATCTCAAGAAAGAAGCTTTAACCGAGGAGTTGACTCGCTGGGGTCTGGACATAACAGGTACAGTGACCGACCTACGAGCACGGCTCGTTGCGGCTGTTCGAGCCATGCAGACCGGGTACCTCGCCGCACAAACCCAGTCTGGGGCTACGGCATCCACAGATGCGGCAACCAACACAGTAGAGGTGACAGACCACAAGGTTAGCACCCCCCCGGCATGCGAAACTGTCAGAAAATGGAACTGTTATTTTGACGGCACGGGCGACCCCATGTCGTTTTGGGAATATATATATATATATATATATATATATATATATATATATATATATATATATATATATATATATATATATATATATATATATATATATATATATATATATATTTATATTTAACAATATAATATATTTACAACTGGCCTGTTATAGGCCAACCTGGATAGCATGTATTACATAATGTGTGTGGGGTTAATTCCCAGCGGAATTCCTCCTTTTAATTTATGTGAGTATAATAAATATAATTGTTACATGAATTTTAGGTCTAAGGGTTTTGTCCTTTTCAATCGTCTGCGATCGTCCTCGTTGTTTAGGAGGTTCAGTGCGAGTTCGTTTGGGTGGTCGTATAGCTTATCTTCGTATTTGGGAGCGAATGTTTTTATTTGCTCGTGAACATATTTGATTTTCAGATCTTTGTGTATTGTGTGGTTGCTGACGTACCAAGGAGCGTTTAGGATCATGCGTAAGGTCTTGTTTTGAAATCGCTGGATTATGTTGATGTTGGACTTCTTGGCACATCCCCATAATTGTATTCCGTAAGTCCAAATTGGAATGATTATGACTTTGTAGATTAAGATTTTGTTTTCTAATGTTAATTGTGATTTGCGTCCTAATAGCCAATACATTTTCCTTACGGTCATATCTAGTTGTTTTCTTTTGTTTTTCAGGTGCTTACCCCATACTAGTCCTTTGTCTAAAAGCATTCCTAGGTATTTTACTTCGTCCTTTGTTTCTAGTTGTTTGTTATTTATTTGTATTTGCGGGCAAGTTACTTTTTTGTTTGTAAAAACTACGTGCGTGGATTTGTCTTCATTTATTTTTATTTTCCATGTTCTGGCCCAGTTTTGGATTTCGTTTAGGGATTTTTGTAGCAGTGCTGATGCTTCAATGGGATTTTCATGTTGAGCGATTATAGCCGTGTCGTCGGCATAAGTTGCTATTGTAACATCCTCAGTACACGGCAAGTCGGCTGTGTAGAGCTGGTAGAGAAGTGGTCCGAGTACGCTACGCGGCACTCCAGCATGAATTTTATATAGTTGGGAAGTACATACTTCGCAGTTAACCTGAAAGTACCGGTCTTCAAGGTATGATTTAACTAAGAAGAAGTATTGATATGGTAGGGATTTTTTAATTTTGTAGAGTAAGCCTGTGTGCCAAACTCTATCAAATGCCTGACTTATATCTATAAATACTCCAGCGCATATTTTGCCACACTGCAGGCATTTTTCTATATCGTCTGTTATTCTGTGCACTTGTTGAATTGTAGAGTGCCTCTCGCTGAAACCGAATTGGTGTAGTGGAATTAGATTTTCGTTATCTATTATATATTTCAGTCTTTTTAGCAGCATTTTTTCGAATAGTTTGGATGGTAGTGGTAGTAAAGATATCGGTCTGTACGACGAGGTTTCATGTGCTGGTTTTCCAGGCTTTTGTATTAAAATTATTTGGGCGTACTTCCACTGCACTGGAAAATAGAATATTCTTATCATTGCATTGAATATTTGAGTTAATAACACTAAAGCTTTTCTTGGCAATTCTTTTAAATTTTTTGCAGTGATCAGGTCGTATCCTGGGCATTTTTTATTATTTAGATATTTTATCTCAGTTTTTATTTCATTTGGGGTGAAGAATTTAATTGGTAGGGAGAGTTGGGCTGGAGATGTTAGGTAATCTTCTATCTGGTTTTCTTCGTCAGTTGTCAATGTGGATGGGTGAGGTTTAAATACGTTGAATAGGTGTTTTGCAAGCACTTCTGTTTTTTCTTCATCCTCTCTGGCCCATGTTCCGTCTTACTTCATGATTGGTGATATGTGTGCTGTTGGTCTTTTCAGTTTTTTTTGTTGCTTTCCATAGTGAGTAATCTTTTTCTGGATGAACAGATAGATTAGTAACGAAATCGTGGAATGAGTCGTTTTTTATTCTTTGTATTAATTTGTTTATTTCTTTTGAGTAGTGATTTAATTTATTTTTATCTTCAGGGTGTCGTGTTTGTTGCCATCTTCGTCTTATTTTTCTTTTCTCCGTGATTTTTTCTCGAAGGTGTTTAGGTAAATTTGTGATGTTTTCGTTTTTGTTTTCATTTTCTGGAGTCGATTGCCATGAAGCTCTTTGAATGCTAGTCGTTAAGTACTCGACTGCTTCGTCTATGTCATCAGCTGTTTTGAGTGGTATGTGGAGGTTTATGTTTTCATTTAGGTGTTTTTTGTATTCATTCAGGTGTTTTTTGTATTCATTCCAGTTGGTGTTTTTGTTATATAATCTAGGTTTTTTCTCTTTTTTTATTAGTGTTGAGCTCATTGTTAGGATGACTGGCGAATGGTCTGATGATAGATCATAGCTGGGTTCAGTGTTGGTGTAATTCTGCGAAATATCTTTGATGATAAAAAGATCCAGATGGTCAGGTCGTTTATTGGGGTCTGTGGGCCAGTACGTGGGTTTTCCAGTACTTAAATGATTGTACCCTTTGGCTAGTACTTCTTTTCGTAGTTCAGTTCCTTTTGGGTTTATTGTTCTTGAGCCCCAGTGAGGATGTTTGGCTTTGTAGTCCCCCCCTGAGATGAACCTGTTCCCCAGTGTATTCTTCGAAGTCGTTTTTCTTGATGTTATATTTTTGTGGGAAGTACACCGCAGATATAGTCAGTGAGCCATGTGAGTCTTGGATTTTAACGTTTGTGGCTTGTAAATGTTCCTTTTCGAATTTTTCAAGTTCGCAGTGCTTTATCCTTTCACTTATTATTATCGCAGTACCCCCATGTGCTGTTTCATCGGGATGGTTCGTGTGATATGTTTTGTAGGTATAGATTTTGAAGTAGGATCTGTGAGTGAAGTGTGTTTCACTTACAAGCATTATGTCTATTTTTTGTTGTCTGAGGAATATTTCTACCTCGTTGCGGTGTTGAGCTAAGCCGTTGGCATTCCATAGTGCTATTCTAATTGAATCAGTCATTTTTCTTGTTAAACAACCTTTACTATTAATATTCTACTTGCAAACATTATATAAAATTCTATTATATTAATATGTTATATATTATTTATAAGAGAAAAAAATTCTAAGAACCAGTTTAAAATGCATTTTTCTCTCTATAATTAACGTTTTTTTTAATTAAATAAAATACACATTTATCTTATAATTTTAAATGCAATGTTACCAACTCTATAATAATTTTAGAAATTTACTTTTTCAATTTCTATTATTTCATGTTTATATTATATATAATTGATAAATAATTAACTTATTTATATATTTATATTATTTTTATACAAATTTATATGGTAATTATGTATTAAATATGATTATTTTGTGTTTAATGTATTAAATTTTTTCCACTAGCTTGGCAACACTGATCTCCTTATCTCTTACTAAACGTCAGATATTTTTTTAGGTTATTGATTTATATTAGTACAAGTTCTTATTTATACATTATTGTATCTTATTATTATTATTATTATTATTAATAATATCTAACAACAATATTATTATTTCTAAACGTAACGCGCATAACATACTATATAAAAGTTGTATGTAGGTATGAAACATATTATAGTATAATGAAATAATTATTTTGCAGAGATATTACGGAAAAAGAAGATCAGATCAGGTTGTAAATATGTGTTTTGTATCTGTACAAAATAGTTTAGAAACGTAAGTTGTTGTCGTGTCTATCTAAACATTGGTGGTGAAATGCAAGACGAATGACAACATTTTTTTGTTACTCTTTGACAACACTTTCTTGGTTTTCGTATTGATAATAAAATTTATTAGGTATTTTGTATCAGAGACTAGGTAATTCTTATACTCTTATTGACTTGCTTTTAGATATATACAGAGTAGTTCAAATATATTTGCTGACAGATCTGAATCTCAGACGAGGAAACCCTCAGAAGAAGATCTTGACATTATTTGTTTGTAAAACAGCTTCACGATGCGCCGGCTTTTGACAGCGATAATCATATTGGGTTCTTATTTTTTCTTCAGTAACCTAATTAAACTATCAAATCATTTCGCGTTTTCTATATTTATGTTAAAATATCTAAATCTCATACTTAATAATATAAATGTCAATAATATTGACATGTTCTGTATAAAGTGTGTTTCAATAATATTAATATTCATCCATCAGTCTTCTTATGACTGTTTTGTTGGTGGTGGTGTTAAGTTCTGGATTTAGGTTTGACATTTGTATTATTTTAAAAGGTACATTAATACGTAAAATACATTAATATTATTTTGTTTCGGGTAAATAATACAATTTTAATGGGATATTATAGCTGGGATTGATTAATACAAATATATGAACAATGTAATACTAGTGTTATGTATTGTTAGAACAGTATTTTATTGTACCGGTAGAAATAAAGTTGAGGTAGACAGCATATTATGATGATGGTTTATTTCACAAACGTCAGACATTTATAGGGCAAAAATACGTTGTACAAGATCTTATTTATACATTATTATATCTTATTATTATTAATAATAATATCTAACAAAAATATTATTATTTATAAACTTTACGCATGACATAAATAAAAGTTGTTCGTAGGTATGTACATATTATAATATTATACAATGAAATAATTTTTGCAGAGATATTTTATGGATAAATAATGAACAGATAGTTTGTTGTAAATTAATATGTGTTTGAATCTGTACAAATATGTTTATAAACGTAAATACTGAGGAACTAAAACCTAGATCTTGCGTTAACTGTCACGAGATGGCGCAGTCTACATGGATACAGACGATAACAGGAATTTTTATGGTCTGTGTGGTTAAATTTGATGTAAATATAGCTAAAAATCATATTATTTTTAATTATATAATTTTTTGTATTATTGTTATTATTTCTGTAATAAAGAAGTTTACAAAATGTGGTCATAATTTGATATCAACTCATTTCGTTACTTGCAATTCTTAGCTAATAACCAATTTTCTTTTTCAGCAATTTACAAAATAATTTTAAATTAAACATGTAGACTGATATTGGGTATTGTCGTCTGAGAATGTTCCTGTTCGGTAGGATCTAAACAAATTCTAATCAATATTATATTATATATGAACACGAACAGATATATTAGAATAATAATTTTATAATTTCTGTATTACACTCATGCAATATTGAAGCAACGTGTCAAAAGTTGCACTTGCATCTGCAATATTGCTCAATGTAAATTGGGCTTAATAAAGATGGTTTACAAAATGAGGTCGTAAATTAATATATAACACTCCTTTCGTTATTTGCAAATAATCTTATGTATGTGTTTGTGTGTATTTGTTTGTGTGTATGTGTTTGTGTGTACATGTTTGTGTGTACATGTTTGTGTGTATGTGTTTTTGTGTACATGTTTGTGTGTATGTGTTTGTGTGTATGTGTTTGTGTGTATTTGTTTGTGTGTATGTGTTTGTGTGTACATGTTTGTGTGTATGTGTTTGTGTGTATGTGTTTGTATGTATTTGTTTGTGTGTATGTGTTAGTGTGTTTGTGTGTATGTGTTTGTGTGTATGTGTTTGTGTGTATGTGTTAGTGTGTTTGTGTGTATGTGTTTGTGGGTATGTGATGGTGTTTGTGTTGGTGTGTGCGTATGTTTGTGTGTATGTGTTTGTGTGTATGTGTTTGTGTGTACATGTTTGTGTGTATGTGTTTTTGTGTACATGTTTGTGTGTATGTGTTTGTGTGTATGTGTTTGTGTGTATTTGTTTGTGTGTATGTGTTTGTGTGTACATGTTTGTGTGTATGTGTTTGTGTGTATGTGTTTGTATGTATTTGTTTGTGTGTATGTGTTAGTGTGTTTGTGTGTATGTGTTTGTGTGTATGTGTTAGTGTGTTTGTGTGTATGTGTTTGTGGGTATGTGATGGTGTTTGTGTTGGTGTGTGCGTATGTTTGTGTGTATGTGTTTGTGTGTATGTGTGTGTGTATGTGTTTGTGTGTACGTGATTGTGTGTACGTGTTTGTGTGTATGTGTGTGTGTGTATGTGTTTGAGTGTATGTGTTTGTGTGTATGTGTTTGTGTGTACGTGTTTGAGTGTATTTGTTTGAGTGTATTTGTTTGAGTGTACGTGTTTGTGTGTATGTGTTTGTGTGTATGTGTTTGTGTGTGTGTGTGTGTGTGTGTGTGTATGTGTTTGAGTTTGTGTTGGTGTGTGCGTATGTTTGTGTGTGCGTGTATTGGTGTGTATGTGTTTGTGTGTTTGTGTTGGTGTGTGCGTATGTTTGTGTGTATGTGTTTATGTTTGTCTGTGTGTTTGTATGTGTCTGTGGGTGGCTTTAGAAGGAACATCTCCACATGCTTTGGATGGATCACCTCTACAGGCTTTGGATGGAACGTGTTAACAGTATTAAAATGGAACACCTCCACAGGCTTTGGATGGGGAAACTCCCACAGGCTTTGAATGGGATATCCATACAAGCTTTGGATGGAAAACTTAAATCTATCTAAAGACGAGTTTATCCTAAAGACGAATGTTTTATCTAAAGACGAGTTTAATCTAAAGACGAATTTAACTTAAAAACGAATTTAATTTATAATACAAGTTTAAATTAGAGACAAGTTAAATTATAAGACGAGTTTATTATAAAGACGTGTTCTATCTATAGTCAAGTTTTATGTAAAGACGATTGCTAATAAAAGATGAGTTGTAGGTATTTAAACAAGTTTTATCTAAAGACAAATATTATTTAAAAACCAATTTATTTTAAAGACGAGTTTTATCTAAAGATGAATATAACCTAAAAACGAGCGTCAATATAAGTGATGAGCGTCAATATATAAGTGACGAGCGTCAATATATAAGTGACGAGCGTAAATGTGAAAATTTTATTCTAAAGACGTGCTCTATCTAAAGTCAAGTTTTATGTAAAGACGATTTCTATTTAAAGATGAGTTTAACCTACTTTACTTATAACTTAAAGATGAGTTTAACTTACTTAACTTATAACTTAAAGATGATTTTAACCTACTTTACTTATAACTTAAAGATGAGTTTAACCTAATTAACTTATAACTTAAAGACGAGTTTAACCTATTTTATTTATAACCTAAAAATGAGTTCTACCTACTATACTGGTTAAATAACCATTATTATTAGTATTCTACTTACAAACAATACCAATACATTCTAATAAATTAATATGATATATATCATTTATAAGAGAAAAAAATTCTAAGAACCCGTTTCAAACTCATTTTTCTCTCTATAATTATCGTTTTTTTTAATTAAATAAAATCTACATTTATTTGCTATGTTACTAATAAAATTACTAAGTTTATGTTGGTATTACATTACTGTTACCTAGCAACCGAAAAACACGTCATTACTGTTACTTAGCAACCGAAAAACTCGCATTTAATAATTGAAACATAAAATTAAATTTATCCGCTTATGAATTAAATCTAAAATCAAATTAAGCCAATTACGAGTATAACCTACTACACTGGTTACACAACCATCCGTTCATTTATAATATACTTGCAAACATTTCGTATTATGATTCTCACATTTTCTAACATATATCAATTTAAAGAGAAAAAAATTCTAAGACCCCGTTTAAAGCTTATTTTTCTCAATTACGTCGGAGTTTTTTATAATTCATTAAAATATTCATTAATTTGCTATGTTACTAATAAAATTACTAAATTTATGTTGGTATTACATACATACGTCATTACTGTTACCTAGCAACCGAAAAACACGTCATTACTGTTACCTAGCAACCGAAAAATACGCAGTCAGTGTTACCAACTGTATAATAATTTTAGAAATTTACTTTTTTAATTTCTATTATTTCATGTTTATATTATATATAATTGATAAATAATTAACTTATTTATATATTTATATTATTATAATTATTATTTATACGTTAATTATGTCTTAATATGATTATTTTGGGTTTCATATATGATTATATTTTTCCACTAGGTTGGCAACACTATAACACTGATCTCTTACTAAACGTCAGATATTTTTTTAGGTTATTGACTTATATTAGTACAAGTTCTTATTTATACATTATTGTACTTTATTATTATTATAAGTAATAATATCTAATAACAATATTATTATTTATAAACGTAACGCGCATGACATAATATATAAAAGTTGTATGTAGGTATGAAACATATTATAGTATAATGAAATAATTATTTTGCAGAGATATTACGGAAAAAGAAGATCAGATCAGGTTGTAAATATGTGTTTTGTATCTGTACAAAATAGTTTAGAAACGTAAGTTGTTGTCGTGAATATCTAAACATTGGTGGTGAAATGCAAGACGAATGACAACATTTTTTTGTTACTTTTTGACAACACTTTTTTGGTTTTCGTATTGATAATAAAATTTATTAGGTATTTTGTATCAGAGACTAGGTAATTCTTATACTCTTTTTGACCTGCTTTTAGATATAATATACCTACAGAGTGGCTCAAATATATTTGCTGACAGATCTGAATCTCAGACGAGAAAACCCTCAGAAGAAGATCTTGACATTATTTGTTTGTAAAACAGCTTCACGATGCGACGAATTAACAAACGTTGGAAGGTGTTTGTAGCATTATTGTGTAGCGCCGGCTTTTGACAGAGATAATGATATTGGGTTCTTATTTTTTCTTCAGTAACCTAATTAAACCATCAAATCATTTCGCGTTTTCTATATTTATGATAAAATATCTAAATCTCATACTTAATAATATAAATGTCATAATATTGACATGTTGTGTAAAAAGTGTGTTTCCAATAATATTAATATTCATTCGTCAGTCTTCTTATTGACTGTTTTGATGATGGTGGTGGGTGGTGGTGGTCGAGTTATGGATTTAGATTTGACATTTTTGTATTATTTTAAAAGGTACATTAACACGTAAAATATATTAATATTATTTTGTTTCAGGTAAATAATACAATTTTAATGGCAAATTATAGCTTTCTCAGTGTTACCTACTAATTATTTCATCGTCTGTTTATGGTTAACAAATTTCATAATGTTCATAATTATTCACAAGAAGTTAGCTGTAAAAAATCTTTTATCCAAATGTATCAATCAATAATAAATAAATATTGTACTGTTTAATTTTTTATTTAATATTATTATTTTTCTATTATTTTAATAATAAAAATAATACTTAGCTGTCGTAACTGTCACGAGATGGCGCATTCTACATAGTTACAGCCGATAACAGGAATTTTTATGGTCTGTGTGGTTAATTTGATGTAAATATAGCAAAAAATCATTTTATTTTTAACTATATAATTTGTTGTATTATTGTTATTATTTCTGTAATAAAGAAGTTTACAAAATGTGATCATAAATTAATATCAACTCATTTCGTTACTTGCAATTCTTAGCTAATAACCAATTTTCTTTTTCAGCAATTTACAAAATAATTTTAAATTAAACATGTAGACTGATATTGGGTATTGTCGTCTGAGAATGTTCCTGTTTAGTTCGGTAGGATCTAAACAAATTCTAATCAATATTATATTATATATGAACACGAACAGATATATTAGAATAATAATTTTATAATTTCTGTATTACAATCATGCAATATTAAAGCAACTTGTCAAAAGTTGCACTTGCATCTGCAATATTGCTCAATGTAAAATGGGCTTAATAAAGATGGTTTACACTCCTTTCGTTACCTGCAAATAATCTCAGTTAAAATCTAATGTTAAAAATTAGTGTGTGCGTGTGTTGGTGTGTGCGTTTGTGTGTATGTGTTTGTGTGTATGTGTTTGTGTGTACGTGTTTGTGTGTATGTGTTTGTGTGTATGTGTTAGTGTGTATGTGTTTGTGTGCATTTGTTTGTGTGTATGTGTTTGTGTGTATGTATTTGTGTGTACGTGTTTGTGTGTACGTGTTTGTGTGTACGTGTTTGTGTGTATGTGTTTGTGTGTGTTTGTTTGTGTGTATTTGTTTGTGTGTATGTGTTTGTGTGTACCTACATGTTTGTGTATATGTGTTTGTGTGTATGTGTGTATGTGTTTGTGTGTACATGTTTGTGTGTATGTGTGTTTGTGTTTGTGTGTGCGTGTGTTTGTGTGTGCGTGCGTTGGTGTGTATCTGTTTGTGTGTACGTGTTTGTGTGTACGTGTTTGTGTGTATGTGTTTGTGTGTATGTCTGTGTGTGTATGTGTTTGTGTGTAGGTACGTGTTTGTGTGTATGTGTTTGTGTGTATGTGTTTGTGTTGGTGTGTGCGTATGTTTGTGTGTGCGTGTGTTTGTCTCTATGTGTTTGTGTGTATGTGTTTGTGTGTATGTATTTGTGTTGGTGTGTGCGTATGTTTGTGTGTGCGTGTGTTTGTCTGTATGTGTTTGTGTGTATGTGTTTGTGCGTATGTGTTTGTGTATATGTGTTTGTGTGTATGTGTTTGTGTGTAGGTACGTGTTTGTGTGTATGTGTTTGTGTGTACGTGTTTGTGTGTACGTGTTTGTGTGTATGTGTTTGTGTGTATGTGTTTGTGTTGGTGTGTGCGTATGTTGGTGTGTGCGTGTGTTTGTCTGTATGTGTTTGTGTGGATGTGTTTGTGCGTATGTGTTTGTGTATATGTGTTTGTGTGTATGTGTTTGTGTGTATGTGTTTGTGTGTATGTATTTGTGTTGGTGTGTGCGTATGTTTGTGTGTGCGTGTGTTTGTCTGTATATGTTTGTGTGTATGTGTTGGTGTGTGCGTATGTTTGTGTGTGCGTATGTTTGTGTGTGCGTGTGTTTGTCTGTATGTGTTAGTGTGTATGTGTTTGTGTGTATGTGTTTGTGTGTACGTGTTTGTATGTATGTGTTTGTGTGTATGTGTTTGTGTGTATGTGTTTGTGTGTACGTGTTTGTGTGTACGTGTTTGTGTGTATGTGTTTGTGTGTATGTGTTTGAGTTTGTGTTGGTGTGTGCGTATGTTTGTGTGTACGTGTATTGGTGTGTATATGTTTGTGTGTATGTGTTTGAGTGTATGTGTTTGTGTGTATGTGTTTGAGTTTGTGTTTGTGTTGGTGTGTGTTTGAGTTTGTGTTGGTGTGTGCGTATGTTTGTGTGTGCGTGTGTTGGTGTGTTTGTGTTTATGTGTGTATGTGTTTGTGTTTGTGTTTATGTTTGTCTATGTGTTTGTATGTGTGTGTGTGGGAGGCTTTAGAAGGAACATCTCCACATGCTTTTGATGGATCACCTCCACAGGCTTTGGATGGGACATCTCTATAGGCTTTGGATGGGAATACTCCCACAGGCTTTGGATGGGATATCCATACAAGCTTTGGATGGAAAACTTAGATCTATCTAAAGACGAGTTTAACCTAAAGACGAATGTTTTATCTAAAGACGAGTTTAATCTAAAGACGAATTTAACTTAAAAACAAGTTTAAATTAGAGACAAGTTAAATCATAAGACGAGTTTATTCTAAAGACGTGTTCTATCTATAGTCAAGTTTTATGTAAAGACGATTTCTATTAAAAGATGAGTTGTATTTAAACAAGTTTTATCTAAAGACAAATATTATTTAAAAACCAATTTATTTTAAAGATGAGTTTTATCTAAAGATGAATATAACCTAAAAACGAGTTATTCGATTATGAATTAAATCTAAAATCAAATTAAGCCAATTACGAGTATAACCTATTTTACTTATAACCTAAAGATGCGTTCTACCTACTATACTGGTTAACAAGGCTTGTGAGTAGATTTATGATCATTGTATTCTGTTGCATCATTTGGCTGAACATTTTTTCGAATTTGCTCAGGAATTTTGACATTACGTTATTATTATCGAACTGTAGTTGGTCTGGAGGTTGATGATTTCTGTTGTTTTGAGACATGTTTGTGTTTGCTGCTTCAGCGAAGCTGACGTTTTCTCTTGTATGGGATAGTGTTGGTTTGCTTCAGACTGTTTTTTGGTTTGGGTAGTTTTGTTTCTAATTTTTTGCAGGTCGCGATAAACTTTGCAGCCTTTATAATTTGCCGGGTGAGGTCCTTCACAGAGAGCACATGTTGCTCCTGTTTCTTTGCTTTTTCTACATTCTATCGATGGATGATTATCGCCACACTTTACGCAGTAGTATGACTTATTACAGTATGGTTTTGTATGGCCGTATTCTTGGCAACGCGTACACTGCGGAATTTCGGTTTTTTTCCTCGGTGCTTCAACGGTGATTTTGGTGCCAAGTATATGCTGCCGTGCTAAGCAAGAAGGTCGTATCTGCATATACTGTAGTTTTGAGTTATAGAGGTTTTTACATTTTGTTTGTATTCTATTTTATTTCTCGTACTTGTTACAAATAAATTTCAGACTTTTGTTATTAAATAATACTTTAATTTCTTGTATACAAAAATGAAGAAAACAGTTTATAATTAATGAGAAAATGTACTTACGACATTTTTGTTTAGGAATATTCTTTGAGTTACTAAATAAAAAATCGTATCTGTATGAAAAACGTTATTTATTATGCATTGTTCTTAATTTAAAAAAAAAACATGTAACCATATAAAGAAAATCGCAATTATGCTTCAAAAACTTAACGCTAAACAACAAAATTATTTTTAATCAAGAGAAAAACTAACATATTACACATCGTCTTCCGTAACATTATCTTCTTAAGTTTCAGGAAGGTTTTTCCAAAAAGGTAATCTGTTTTCAGGAATTATCGCTTGTAGTTTTTGTATAATGTTTGTTTTTCGGACTTTTGAAATACCATTTTCGTGAGGTTTTTGTGTGGGAGCCAATAATTGACCAGCTTTTTCATATTTTGACATAACGAAATTTAAACAATTAAAATCATTTTCAAATGAAGTCTTGTATTTTAAATCCCTACTACCTCTTTCAAAACGGGCCCAAACTATGTCTTGAAGATATACTCTGGGATTCAATTTTCTGAGTTTAGTTGAGGATGTGTAATCAATGTAAGTATAGAAATTTTCCAAATGCATTTGTTGAACATTGACACGTTTCGAATTAGATTTCTTAACACACTCAACAAAATCTTGGAAATCATACACTTTTTTTGTCGTTTTAAACTTAATTCGACTTGGTGATGAAATGAGTCACTGGACATAAATGTATGACCAGACTGAAAGTATTTTATATCTAGACATTTTAACTGAACGAGATCAGAATTCAAGAGATAAATAAAAAAGGAATATAACGCCCAATTTTTGTTCTGTGCCGAACAATTATCAAGCCATATTGTAATGGAATCTGCATCTCGAAGAGCCAAAAAAAAATTGAAGAAAGTTGATATGATATCATGCTTGCTTCTTCCAGAAACAGCTTCATGCCAGACGAAAGCGTACGGTTTTTCGGTGGACTTTCCTATAGGCACGAATGTTTCATTATATGCGACGATACGAGGAATAAAAATAACTTCTTTGAACATGTCGCATCTTGGAAGCATTATTACCTAAAAAAAAATTGTTAATCAAAATAAATTCTTAAAATCATAATTTTTACCTTTTGAAGGTCTGCCGAAAAGTAAAGCCCATCGTCTTTTAAAGAATCCTTTTTGTATTCGTCTCTTGCAGCTACATATTTTTCGTGGTGGAGTTCCCATGACTTACATTCTTCACAATCTCTATTAATATTTTGTTTGGTGTGACCCGTTGATTTTCCATGCAAAATAAATGATTCACATAAGAAACATTCTTCGTTTCCCAGTGACGCAAAGGATATATTTTTCTTTGATACTTCTTTTCGGTATAACTCGTAGGAGATTGGAAAATTATATTTCGCCTTAAAATCCTGGAACATGGCTTTAATAGTTACATCACTTGGCAAATAAAGTCTCAAAGGAGCATGTTCCCTTCTATAGTGTGATATGGAAGGTTTAAAAGAGTCAATATGTTGCTGAATTATAGTTACATCGAACTTGTTCTCTTTCATATGTTTACCACGATTATCAGTTTTAGGTGTTAGAGATGTCGGATCATTATTTAAGACGTTTCTAAGTATTCTGTCGTTCTTTAGTTCGTAACCAATGGTGGCTAAGAAAAATTTCTTACAGACTGCGTGCGTTTTGCCATTTTCATCAACTAAGTAATATATAACACTGCTATTTCTTCTACTACTACTTGCCAAAACCGTCCTTCTTTTTGGATTCGATCTTTCAGTTTTATGGTAGATAAATGTTTTTCTGTCTTGGTCAGTATCCATTTGCCAATACTGTTCATTAATTTCTTTCTGTCTATTTATGTTTATATTTGAAGTGCATTTCTTCTTACATTTTTCAGAGCAGTTTTCCTTTACTCCATGGTTTTCAACGGTATAACTTCTTTTAATTCTTTCTTTTAAGATGTGTTATATTTTTTCCTTTGCCTGACTTCACCTTTCTTTGTAAGATTCTTTTTCTTTTCAACTGACGCCATGACTTCGTTGACAATGTCGTAAATGATTCCTTTAATGAAAACCTCTGAATTGTTATCTTCTATTATTGAAAACGGCAAATTATCATCTTGAGTATTCCTATCATCTTGCGAAATCAGTAAATCTACACCCACAATCAAATTCAAATTATCATCAGTTTCTGATTCCGGAGGATGATAATCACCATCCTTTACACTATCATCATCATCGTCGTCAAAGTCGCTAAAATCCTCATTTGATGTAACCAATTCATTTGTTTGCTCGGTCCCAGTATCTTTATCTTGTGGTTTTAAAACCATATTTAAAATTCGTCTTGATCTATTCATCCTGTAATAAGTATAAAAACGTATTATTTGTGTAATTATTAATTTGGTTCAATATTTACGTACCTTTAAACTTCCTAAGGCCTATTATCAAGTAACTACTTTTAAACTCAGCACTGCACAGTTTGACAAATGAATTTTAAGGTTAGAATTTACAACGAAAATCACACATACGACTATTCTATTTTTAAATTACAAACAGTGTTGACATATCCTAAAATAAAATGTATCTACACGAAAAATGGAACATACGACTATTTTCTTTAGTAATTGTTACATACGACTTTTCTTTGTAGTAACTACCAGTACTTTTGTAGTTACGCTGATTTTTCTTAACGATTTGTGCTCGTAAATATGCACGTAGGACTTCTAAATCAAGGGCAAAAGATAGAAAAATATGTCCTTCAACGTGTAGATACGACAACTCATTTTCGATGAAAATGTCAGATACGACCTTCTTGCTTAGCACGGCAGTATGTTTTAGGTCATAGATTTTCTTGTTGTATACATTTGGTTCCTGATCAATGAAGTACATTGGTAGCGGTTCTTTGCTTTTCCAGCTTCTTATATTTGACACATTTCTTATCTTGAATCCTTTTTCTTCTAGTGCTTCTTTTATGTCGACTGTCGGGACAGAAGGATGAATGTTTTTTATGACTACTCTGTAGGATCGTTCTTCTCGGGGTTGATATGTGTGATACGCGATATTATTTGTGTTTAACAATCTTACCAGTCTTCTGTATGCATCTATAGAGTTAGTATGTATTTTGGTGCCGTTGTTCTCGTGGGTTTTGCATATGAACTCTGTCGTTTGTAAAACTGTTTTTAAAGTTTCCAGCATTAATCTGAAGTTTGTCACGTCTTGTATATATACTGGTGGAGGTTTTGGATCTTTACTGGTTTGCGTTTCAGTAGCACTGGATTCTTCGTTTAGTATGGAGAATCTGTTTGTTGTGTAAGAACATGATGCAATCGGGTTAGCAGGGTTGTTATTTTTTTGATTTGTTTTGTATTCGTTGGATTAGTATCAGTTTCTCTAGGTCTTTTAGTTCTCTTCCTTGTGTTGATATTTTGCCAAGGCAGGTTGTTAGAGTCTGTCGATATTTGGGTATTATTATTTTCTGGAGACATAGGGAGCGGTGTGAATTGTCCCAGATTTATTGGTGTGAACAGTTCTAGTTGAGTGTTATTAACTGTTATATAACTGCTTATTGGTGTTGATAGAGTCGTCGTTATTGTAGATTGGGTGTAGTAGGGTGACATGGCTAGTGTTGTTAATACGTTTGTTACTGTGTTTGTAACTAAATTAGATCCGCCACTTGTTTCAGGCATTGCTTCGGTATTTTTAGAGTATTTGTTTTTACTACCGTTGGCAACACTGGTTGAGTTCTAGCTGCGCGCAGCTTTGCGCGCGGTTCTCGCGCTTAGCACGTGTTGAGTTGATTTTTATTCACTCGTGTATCAATGATTTATGATCTGATTTTCACTAAACACTATGTATTTTCAGTTATGGTTCACTTATACACAGGTCACCACACTTTTTAGTATTTAATATGTCTTATTAATGACAAAATGAAATGTTTTATGATTAATTAAAACTTTTCAGTACTATCACTTATCACTGTTGCCAACTCCCGTTCATATATATGAAGGCGTAGTTTAACTTCAATTTGCAGTGTTTATTTTATTTATTATTATTTTTTATTTTTTATTTCGTAGTTTATCCGTGTATTTCGGTACATTGGTAAGTATTCTATTGATTTTGTTACAAAAATAAATAATTTAATAATTTAGTTACTTGTTACAAGTTGATAAAAATACTGTACTCGTATGAGTACAATGGAAACAAGCCTAGGATAAAAGTAGAAATTATTTTTTTCAGACATTCATATAAAAACATGGATTCTGAAGGAATTTCATGTTCAAACTTCTATGGTAGAAGATATGTTAGGTTGGAAACTGCTATTGAAGACTTACAGCATGAATCTCGTACACCGGATATTATTATAATACCGCCAGACGTAGACAGTGAAACAGATGAAGATGACATTGTCGACGACGATATCCAGAATTCAATAATTCCAAATGATGTGCTTGGTCCAGTCGAAATTTACTTTCAAGATGAATCAGATTCTGAAGATGAAGTACCGTTAGCAACCCTAAAAAAGAACTTAGCTGCTAAGATTTCTGCAAGAAAACGTCATTTTCAAGCTCAAGAACCAGAATGGACTTATAGATATAAGTATGGATGAAAGTAATATTTATTTACAGAAAAAAAATATTTTGAAAGCGCAGATATCTTCAATGAACCCGGTCGATATTTTTGAACTGTTTTTTGATAACGAAATTGTGGAACAAATAATTCAACAAAGTGAAATTTACGCAGCACAAAAAAACAACCATTTATTCAAACTAACCAAGGAGGAATTACAAGTTTTTATATCTATTTTGCTATTGTCCGGTTATTATCAGTTACCCAGAGAGAAGTTCTATTGGAGTTTGGATGACGATATCAGTGTTCCTGTAGTTAGCAATAGTATGTCTCGAAACAGATTTTATCAAATCAAACAATATTTACATTTTGCGGATAATTCTAAAATAGACAAAAGTGATAAAATGTACAAGTTGCAACCCTTGATTATAGGTCTAAATAAAAAATTTCAGCAATGGGGTGTATTTCACAAGAAACTTTCTATTGATGAGGCTATGATTCGATATTTCGGACACCATAGTGCTAAACAGTTTATTAGGGGAAAACCGGTACGGTTTGGATATAAAGAATGGATGCTGTGTAGTTCAACTGGTTACTGCTACAAATTTAGTATATATTGTGGTGCAGAAAAACATCCTGGCCAATATGAACGTATTCCACTTGGATCTAGGGTAGTGCTACAACTTTTAAATATTATTGACAGTCATGCGGATCATGAAGTATTCTTCGATAATTACTTTACTAGCCATAACCTAATGAGTACTCTTAGAAAGCAAAATATAAAAGCCACTGGAACCGTGAGAGAAAATCGAACAAAAAGATTTCCAATGCTGCCTTCAGATAAAATGAAAAAAAAAGATCGCGGTTACTATGAATATAAATATGATACAAAAAATTAATTGCTTTTTGTAAAATGGAAGGACAATAGTATTGTTACAATGGCAACGAATTATGATTCTGTTGAGCCTTTGACTTCAGTCAAACGTTGGTCTAAGGATTCCAAATCAAAAATGGATGTACCACAACCCAAATTATTTGCAAGTTATAATGCTGGCATGGGAGGGGTAGATTTATTTGACTAGTGTGTAAATAATTATCGTGTACAGGGCAAGAAATGGTGGTGGCCTCTATGGACACATATGCTCAATATGTGTATTGTAAATGCTTGGAAACTGCATGTCATGTTCTCTAATGAAAAATTGGATTTATTGAATTTTCAGCGAAATATAGTAAAGGCATTACCTAAAATCTTACCCGAAATCTACTTTCCAAAAAAGTAGACCATCTGGATCAGTACCGCGAAGCATCCAACAAAGTGAAGGCGCGGGCATTTTCCAGAGAAATTAGAAAATCAGTTACGATGCCGCGTATGTCACATGCGAGTACGTTGGAAATGTACAAAATGCGATGTTCCACTTTGTTTGGAACGTCCATGTTTCAAAAATTTTCATATGAAATAAATATTTTTACAATTTTTTGTACTTAATAATATCGTTTGTGTTATTTTATATATTTAAAACAATATAATTCAGTTTATTTTGTGTAGAAGATAACTGTTTTCTGAGATATTTTCGCGTAGTCTCTATTGATACTGGCTTATTTATTATTTCTGTCCACAATACGCTTAAATTTCGTAAACTACTTCGTCGGTATTCTTTAGTAATGCTCACTAAACTCCGAACATTTCGTTCCGTTATCACTCGTTTTCGTCCTGGACTTTTTCCAATTTCAATTGAACCACTTACACAATATTTTTTTATTATTTTCGCAACAGTAGACACAGGTAATGCAAGATCTTTTGCTATCTTTCTACCACTGGTACTAGATAAATGATAGTTTTTAATTAAATTACGGATGTCGAGACTTATTGCTTTGCCACGTGCCATAATTGACAAATATGATAACATTGGTGAAAAAACAACGAAAATTGATTACTAGAAACACTTTACATTTGTTTCAAAGCTAACTATGGTAAATATCGGCAAGAAACTATTATAATACCTTAGTGTCCGAAGATATAATTTTCAAGCAGTTAGGTATATTTTTTATAAATGAATATTTCCTCTCTTATACTATATTAACACTTTTCATAATAAATATAACTAAAAGAAAGATTATTAGTTATAGTATTAAAAATTATGTTGCTAATTTTTTTTGACTTGGTATGTATCTAATAAATAGAACTAAATTGAAAAAATTGTCCGAACCTATAGTTGATTGTATTGATTGTATTGTATTGTATTGATCGTATTGTCACTAGGGCTGGGAAAAATATCGATATATCGATAAATATCGATATTATTTTTAAATATCGGATATCGATATTGAAAATAATTTTTATCGATATATCGACTTATCGATATTTATCGATATTAATCGATATTTATCGATATAAATCGATATTTATCGATATTATATCGATATTTATCGATATAAATCGATATTTATCGATATTTTATCGATATTTATCGATATAAATCGATAATTATCGATATTATATCGATATTTATCGATATAAATCGATATTATATCGATAAATATCGATATTTTCCGATAATATCGATTTTTCGATATATCGAAAATTATCGATATTATTTCGATATTAAAATTTGAATATCGCGCAGCCCTAATTGTCACATTGTACTTCAGGCATATTTTATTTCAGTTCCTGGGTCACTTTCCACTGAAATATTGCTACTTCCTGCGCTTGTAGATGGTAAATTTAAATTTACGTCTCTAGTACTAGTTGTTTCAGGTGATGGAAACTCAGAATTTGAAGATTTTGTAAAAAATGTGTAAATTGAAGATGTATTTAGAATATCTAATACGGAATTTATTGCTGATTGCCGTTTATCCAAAGAAGCTGCAATGGATCTCATCTATGATATTGACAGATAACATGTACGTCACCGACTGTAACATAGTATTGGGGTAGTGGATGGCACATACATTGCGATTGTTACATCGATTGAAAATGAAATCATTTTATAAACAGAAGAGGATACAACAGTCTGAATGTACAAATTGTAGGTTTCAATTACCTAATACTAATTATGATTATATTTAAATTTGCTAATTCTTTGTAGATAATGTGGATCGGATTTAAAAATAATTAATATTGTGGCGAGATGATCCTGGCGGAGCAGTCGTGTGGAATCAGCTTTACGCAGGAACTATGAAAATGGGGACCACGATATCAGAATAATGGGTATTACTTTGCATATTGTTTTTTTTAAATAATACAAATATTGTGCATAGGATTTACGAAATATTTGTAGGTGATTCAGGTTACCTACCGGGAGTTTTTTTTATTAGTAAACATAGGGCATGTCATTAACATAGTTACAGTGTTACAGAATGACAGCAATGTATTAGAGCGTTTTTTTATCAGTAAACATAGGGATAATTAACATACTAAAATAAATATGAATTAAAGAAATGATAAATTATTTATTTATGTTTTCTACACTTAAGAACTTTTTTTAAACTAATTAAATGCTCAAAATTGGAACCATTAACTTCTAAACAATATCCTAAACGTTTATAAACAGAATTTATAGCATTAGTTATTTGCTGGGGAGTAATATTTTGAGAAGCAGCACTAATTCGATTTTTTAATTGTCAAACATTCATTCTGTCCTCCATGTACACATTAGTTTTTAAGTATCTACCTAGTTCTTAAGTGTAGAAAACATAAATAAATAATTTATCATTTCTTTAATTTATATTTCATATTTATTATAGTATGTTAATTATCCCTATGTTTACTGATAAAAAAATCCGATGTGGCCAACACATGACCTCTCGCCATATACTCTACTATTTTACTAAGTGTGTATGAAGGTACTTACTCACAAATATACCATTGTACTAGAAGAGAATTCGGGAATTGTAGTATTTATAATAATATTAAAGTTTATTATCACCTTATAAATACTAAATGACATTTCATATTTTCCATTTCAATTTGCCAAAAAGTCAAAAATTTATATGACATTAACACTCAAATATTTTATTTTTTGTTTCCATAGGTAGGCAGATAAATCAAAATTGTAACAAATTTGTAGAATTTTTAACTTCTTGTAATTGGAAAATGGTGCTAGATAGAAACAACGTTTTGAATACATATTGTAGACAGTAACATTTAGTATACAATGTTATTACAAAAATTCCTATTAATTCATAAATTGTGAGGATATTCCAGAAAAACTCTTCAGATCTTCAAGAAACTACCACTTCCGGTAGCACGATCAACACCAATATCTAATCAGATCTAATCTAGGGTGTCAGAATATTATATACAAAATTTCAAATTTTTTTATTCAGTGGTATTTGAGTTATCGTACCTCCAACATCCATCCTGACACACACACACACACACAGACACACACAGACATCATCGCGAAATTATCAAAATCGTGTTCTAGGGACCTCAAAACGTGCTTATCCATTGAAAACTCACTATCGAAATTTTAGCATGATTACAATACCTCTCTTACAGATATGAGTGGCGAGAGGTAAAAAACGCTCTAATGCATTGCTGTCATACTGTCACTGTAACTATGGTAATGACATGCCCTACGTTTACTTATTAAAAAAATTGTGTGTGTGTCAGCTCCGACGCACGACTGGAGTTTACTCCTTAAATACAATTGTCTTTGAATATGCAATAGGCAAAGATGGTAAATAAACGCATCTCGTATAATACTGAAAGCATGTATGTATTTTTATTCTATTTACATTTTTCATATTGATTCGGTAAAGTATTATACAGGCTAGGGCAAAACAACCTCCCTAGTTTCAATAGAGAATTGTGAAGCGAGCAGAGGTTGTAAAAGGATGGGAAATAGCGTGTATAGCGGCCGGTATATATTCAGTTTGCGTTACAAAAGTTTCAGTTGTAAACATAATGTGGACGAACGAACAACTCGCTTTTGCCGTTGAAGCATACATACGCGGAAACGAGTCTATAATCGCCGCCCAGCGCGCGTTCCGTATTCGATTCCAAATTCTCCGTCGTCAAGCAGTTCCGGACCGAAAATCGATTACGTTCTGGGTAAAAAACTTTCGGGAAACAGGATCTGTTGTCAGGAAGAGAGGTGGACGACCTCGAACTGCTCGAACACCCGACAACAGATCCTGTTTCCCGAAAGTTTTTTACCCACAACGTAATCGATTTTCGGTCCGGAACTGCTTGACGACGGGGAATTTGGAATCGAATCGTCAAGTAGTTCCGGACCGAAAATCGATTACGTTGTGGTAAAAAACTTTCGAGAAACAGGATCTGTTGTCGGGTGTTCGAGCAATTCGAGGTCTATATACTTTTATTATTCACTTCACTGTATATGAATATAATTATTGTTAACAATAAATACACATACAATTCACCTTTATTAATTCACCACATCAATTCTATTATGCGAATGAATGCTTGACACAGCTACACAAGTATAAAGAACCTACCTTATATAAGTTATACATTAATTATCAATCTATTAAACATCATTCTGGGTGGGTTGTTACGTATTGTCATCGTTATCATTACTAATAATTAATAATAAAAATGTTACTCTTTTAGTTAACGTTTAACGTTTGATTTCACTCCTCATAAAATTTCAATACCGGGCGCCTTATATGAAAATCGATTCTTAAGGAGTAAACTCCAATAACAAATGATTAATAAAATTTTTGAAAAACCAGCAGTAAAACATAACAAACAGAAGTAAATGATTTTAAGTATTAAAAGCTAATTTGAAGATTTTTTAATGTAAAGGCTCGCAAATTTTCAAGGAAAAAATCTTCATCTCGGTAAACATCTGCGTTCGGTATTATTCTGCATTAGGTATGGCCATAAGTACCATTCTTGACCACCGGACCACCGCACGTCAGGTAAGAATTTATGTGGGAATCAAAAATTTTATTTAACAGATATGGCCATATGTAACATTCTTGACCACGTCACATCAGGTAAGAATTTATATGGGAATTAAAATTTTTTATTTAATAGGTATGGCCATAGGTACCATTCTTGACCACCTCACATCAGGTAAGAATTTATATGGGAATTAAAAATTTTATTTAATAGGTATGTCCATAGGTACCATTCTTGATCACCTCACATCAGGTAAGAATTTATGTGGGAATAAAAATTTTTATTTAATAGGTATGGCCATAGGTATTACAAATTTGACCACCTCACATCAGGTAAGAATTTATATGGGAAACTAAAATTTTATTGAATAGGTATGGCCATAGGTACCAGTCTTGACCACCTCACATCAGGTAAAAATTTATATGGGAATCTAAAATTTTATTTAATAGGTATGGCCATAGGTACCATTCTTGACCACCTCACATCTGGTAAGAATTTATGTGGGAATCAAAATTTTTATTTTATAGGTTTGGCCATAGGTACCAGTCTTGACCACCTCACATCAGATAATAATTTATATGGGAATCTAAAATTGTATTTAATAGGTATGGCCATAGGTACCATTCTTGACCACCTTACATCGGGTAAGAATTTATGTGGGAATTTAAAATTTGATTTAATAGGTATGGCCATAGGTAGAGTTTTTGACCACCTTACATCAGGTAAGAATTTATGTGGGAATCAAACATTTTATTTAATATTTAACTAAAAGCGTAACGTTTTTATTATTGGAGTGGTCAAAAATGGAACTTATAGCCACACCTATTGAATACAATTTTTGATTCTCACATAAATTCTTACCTGATGTGAGGTGGTCAAGAACGGTACCTATGGCCATACCTATAAAATAAAAATTTTGATTCCCACATAAATTCTTACCAGATGTGAGGTGGTCAAGAATGGTACCTATGGCCATACCTATTAAATAAAATTTTTGATTCCCACATAAATTCTTACCTGATGTGAGGTGGTCAAAAACTCTACCTATGACCATACCTATTAAATAAAATTTTTGATTCCCATATAAATTCTTACCTGATGAGAGGTGGTCAAGTCTGGTACCTATGGCCATACCTATTAAATAAAATTTTTGATTCCCACATAAATTCTTACCTGATGTGAGGTGGTCGAAAACTCTGCCTATGGCCATACCTTTTAAATAAATTATTTGATTCCCACATAAATTCTTACCTGATGTGAGGTAGTCAAGAATGGTACCTATGGCATATACTTATTAAATAAAAAATTTTAGATTCCCATATAAATTCTTACCTGATGTAAGGTGGTCAAAAACTCTACCTATGGCCATACCTATTAAATCAAATTTTAAATTCCCACATAAATTCTTACCCGATGTAAGGTGGTCAAGAATGGTACCTATGGCCATACCTATTAAATACAATTTTAGATTCCCATATAAATTATTATCTGATGTGAGGTGGTCAAGACTGGTACCTATGGCCAAACCTATAAAATAAAAATTTTGATTCCCACATAAATTCTTACCAGATGTGAGGTGGTGAAGACTGGTACCTATGGCCATACCTATTAAATAAAATTTTAGTTTCCCATATAAATTCTTATCTGATGTGAGGTGGTCAAATTTTTAATACCTACGGCCATACCTATTAAATAAAATTTTTTATTCCCACATAAATTCGTACCTGATGTGAGGTGATCAAGAATGGTACCTATGGACATACCTATTAAATAAAATTTTTAATTCCCATATAAATTCTTACCTGATGTGAGGTGGTCAAGAATGGTACCTATGGCCATACCTATTAAATACAAATTTTTAATTCCCATATAAATTCTTACCTGATGTGACGTGGTCAAGAATGTTACATATGGCCATATCTGTTAAATAAAATTTTTGATTCCCACATAAATTCTTACCTGACGTGCGGTGGTCCGGTGGTCAAGAATGGTACTTATGGCCATACCTAATGCAGAATAATACCGAACGCAGATGTTTACCGAGATGAAGATTTTTTCCTTGAAAATTTGGGAGCCTTTACATTAAAAAATCAGAAGTTATAGTTGATTTAACCCAACGATTAATAGAAAGTTTAAAAAATGTCTTATTTTTTCTCGTAAAATAAGCTTACACGGCAGGTAAGTGGGAGTCACAAAAATTTGGCGAATTTGTTTCTTATAGAGAAACATTCCAGGAATCGAATGCAAAAAACCGGAAGTCAATATTTCAACCCGTTAACAAATGACAACAGTTTTTGTGTGAAAAGAAACAAAATTATAACTGAATATAAATAGAGTGCTTTTTAAAAACATTTTCTCCAAAACTGTATTATTTATATGGATGTTTTTTGTATTTTATGCTCTACAATTTTGTTATTAGACTTTTTGTCGTAATATTAACCGTTTACGCGTTAATCGCAATAAACTAAAAAAGTAGGGCATTTTTCAAAAATATTGCCAAAACTGCCACTCATCCGGACAAGCAGCCAATTTTTTTTTAACCAGTAGATCATTAGTAACAACTTCCCCATGGGTGCTTCTCTGGTAAATGTATGACACACAGAAGTATGCTCAGCAAATGGACTATCTGTTAATTCGGTGTTCGCTCCACGGAAATTTGTGCCGTTATCGGAATAAACGTTTTGTGGTTTCCCCCGTCTCGCGACAAATCTACGAAACACGGTCAAAAAAGCATCAGCTGATAAAGAAGTAACTATTTCAAAATGAATTGCTTTTATCGAAAAACATAAATAAACAAATACATGCCTTGATTTTATTGCAACCTCGTCCTGCTCGATCTTTAGTTAGTATTGGACCAGCATAATCTATACCAACATTTGTAAAAGGGAGCATAACAGCTACTCTTGGTTCGGGCAAATCACCCATCATAGGATTCATTTGCACAGGATTAAATCTTACGCATTTGACGCAGTTTCTTACTATTTTTCGTGCAGTTGATTTGCCAGCTATAGGCCAGAACCTTTCTCGCACTGCATTAAGCAATGCTGTCGTACTTGCATGTAATAGTTTATAATGCATTTCTTGAAATAACATCTCGGTTAAGCGATTCTGTTTGGGCAAGAGTATTGGATGTCTCTTATCGAATGGAAATTTGGAGTGTGAAAGTCGTCCGCCCACCCTTATGAGTCCCAACTCATCTATGAACGGGTTTAGATTTAAAATTGAACTTTTTGTATCTAATGGTTTTTTCTTTGATAATAGTTCATACTCTTCTGTGAAATATTTTTTCTGGGTAAGTTTAAGAAGTAAACATAAAGCAACGTCGATTTCTGTATATGATAGTGTATTTGATAAATTTCTCTGTGAAGGATTTTTTTCTTGGCATTGGTTATGAATCTTATACTCCAAGCCATAATTTTTTTTGCTTGTCTCATACTAGAGTGATTACTTAATAACGATAATAATTCTTCATTGATTATTATCAATGCGTTTATTGACTTTGTTTTTGTTTCAGGAATTTTCTCAGGTACTAACGCTATAGGGTCTGTAATTTTACAATAATTACCACGTACAATTTCTGGTTCATTCCACCAAAGTTTATAGTTTATTAAGATTGAAGATAACACGCTTTGGGATATCAGATCAGCTGGATAAAGTCCAATAAACTTCTTTATGAATTTCTATATTTAGCATGTGTTTCACCTTTGACATCAATTCTGCTAACAGAGTAGCTGGTAACAGATCAAGTCTAGATACAGAAATTATTTTGACTGGCGCCACTCTGGATTTTGCTACGAGTAAATTAACTTTACACTTATTTTTCTCATTTACGGATTTGATGTATATGCAGCAGCCATAAGCTCTCTCGGAGGAATCCGAGAATCCATGCAGTTCTAGTTTTGTTGCTTTAGAAATTATCACATGCCGTGGAATAACAATGTTTCGGACATTTTTAAGGTCATATCTGAATTTTAACCAAGTTTGTTGGATTTCTATAGGCAAGTCGTCATCCCAGTCGATGTTTAATTTCCAAATTTCTTGTATCATTAATTTGGGTAGTATTATAATAGGTGCTATTAACCCTAGTGGGTCCCATAATTGAGCAGTCATTGACAAAATGGTGCGTTTTGTTATTCTGCTAGTGTTCTGCTTTTAAAGCGAATAATGAAATTTATCTTCTGTAGGGTTCCAAATTACACCCAGAGCTTTGTTAGAATCTGAAGTAGAAAATTCATATGATACACTATCTTCCTTACTCTCATCTAATTCTGTAACATTTGATCTGAACTTTCGCAGTGGCAAGCCAGCTTGTTGCAGAATTTGTTTTAAGTTTTGTTGAATAGTTATGAATTCTTCAATTGATTTTGCTCCCGTAAGACAATCGTCAACATAAAAATTGTCTCTGATAATCTTGGCTTCCACTGGATAAGTATCTTCGTTTAATTTAGACAATTGTAGAACACATCTGGTAGCGAGGTATGGTGCAGCAGTCATACCAAATTTAACTGTATTTAATTGTAGACATTGTAACGGTTTGCTTGGATCATCTCGCCACACGATCTTCTGGAACTTGCGATCGTCTTCGTGAACCCACACTTGTCGATACATCCTGGCAATGTCTCCTGTTAATGCATATGTGTGCATTCGAAATCTTAAAATGATTGCCATCAAATCGCTTTGAATGACCGGACCCTTGAATTAAATTTGGTTTACAGAGAGCCCAGATTCTAGTTAAACAACCTTTACTATTAATATTCTACTTGCAAACATCATATAAAATTCTATTATATTAATATGTTATATATTATTTATAAGAGAAAAAAATTCTAAGAACCAGTTTAAAATGCATTTTTCTCTCTATAATTAACGTTTTTTTTAATTAAATAAAATACACATTTATCTTATAATTTTAAATGCAATGTTACCAACTCTATAATAATTTTAGAAATTTACTTTTTCAATTTCTATTATTTCATGTTTATATTATATATAATTGATAAATAATTAACTTATTTATATATTTATATTATTTTTATACAAATTTATACGTTAATTATGTATTAAATATGATTATTTTGTGTTTAATGTATTATATTTTTTTCCACTAGCTTGGCAACACTGATCTCCTTATCTCTTACTAAACGTCAGATATTTTTTTAGGTTATTGATTTATATTAGTACAAGATCTTATTTATACATTATTGTATCTTATTATTATTATTATTATTATTATTATTATTAATAATATCTAACAACAATATTATTATTACTAAACGTAATGCGCATAACATACTATATAAAAGTTGTATGTAGGTATGAAACATATTATAGTATAATGAAATAATTATTTTGCAGAGATATTACGGAAAAAGAAGATCAGATCAGGTTGTAAATATGTGTTTTGTATCTGTACAAAATAGTTTAGAAACGTAAGTTGTTGTCGTGTCTATCTAAACATTGGTGGTGAAATGCAAGACGAATGACAACATTTTTTTGTTACTCTTTGACAACACTTTCTTGGTTTTCGTATTGATAATAAAATTTATTAGGTATTTTGTATCAGAGACTAGGTAATTCTTATACTCTTATTGACTTGCTTTTAGATATATACAGAGTAGTTCAAATATATTTGCTGACAGATCTGAATCTCAGACGAGGAGATCTTGACATTATTTGTTTGTAAAACAGCTTCACGATGCGCCGGCTTTTGACAGCGATAATCATATTGGGTTCTTATTTTTTCTTCAGTAACCTAATTTATGACTGTTTTGTTGGTGCTGGTGTCAAGTTCTGGATTTAGGTTTGACATTTGTATTATTTTAAAAGGTACATTAATACGTAAAATACATTAATATTATTTTGTTTCAGGTAAATAATACAATTTTAATGGGATATTATAGCTGGGATTGATTAATACAAATATATGAACAATGTAATACTAGTGTTATGTATTGTTAGAACAGTATTTCATTGTACCGGTAGAAATAAAGTTGAGGTAGGCAGCATATTATGATGATGGTTTATTTCACAAACGTCAGATATTTATAGGGTAAAAGTACGTTGTACAATATCTTATTTATACATTATTATATCTTATTATTGTTAATAATAATATCTGACAAAAATATTATTATTTATAAACTTTACGCATGACATAAATAAAAGTTGTTCGTAGGTATATAGGATATATTATTATAATATTATACAATGAAATAATTTTTGCAGAGATATTTTATGGATAAATAATGAACAGATAGTTTTTTGTAAATTAATATGTGTTTGAATCTGTACAAATATGTTTATAAACGTAAATACTGAGGAACTGTAACTGTCACGAGATGGCACAGTCTACATGGATACAGTCGATAACAGGAATTTTTATGGTCTGTGTGGTTAAATTTGATGTAAATATAGCTAAAAATCATATTATTTTTAATTATATAATTTGTTGTAGTATTGTTATTATTTCTGTAATAAAGAAGTTTACAAAATGTGGTCATAATTTAATATCAACTCATTTCGTTACTTGCAATTCTTAGCTAATAACCAATTTTCTTTTTCAGCAATTTACAAAATAATTTTAAATTAAACATGTAGACTGATATTGGGTATTGTCGTCTGAGAATGTTCCTGTTCGGTAGGATCTAAACAAATTCTAATCAATATTATATTATATATGAACACGAACGGTTAAATTAGAATAATAATTTTATAATTTCTGTATTACACTCATGCTATATTGAAGCAACTTGTCAAAATTTGCACTTGCATCTGCAATATTGCTCAATGTAAAATGGGATTAATAAAGATGGTTTACAAAATGAGGTCGTAAATTAATATATAACACTCCTTTCATTACTTGCAAATAATCTCAGTTAAAATCTAATGTTAATAATTATTAGTGTGTGCGTTTCTGGGTATGTGTTTGTGTGTGTATGTTTTTGTGTGTATGTGTTTGTGTGTACGTGTTTGTGTGTACGTGTTTGTGTGTACGTGTTTGTGTGTACGTGTGTGTGTATGTGTTGGTTGGTGTGTGCGTATGTTTGTGTGTGCGCGTGTTGGTGTGTATGTGTTTTTGTTTGTATTGTTGTGTTTGTGTGTACGTGTTTGTGTGTACGTGTTTGTGTGTATGTGTTTGTGTTGGTGTGTGCGTATATTTGTGTGTGCATGTGTTGGTGTGTATGTGTTTGTGTGTATGTGTTTGTGTGTATGTGATTGTGTGTATGTGTTTGTGTGTACGTGTTTGTGTGTACGTGTTTGTGTGTATGTGTTTGATGTGTTTGTGTGTATGTGTTTGTGTGTATGTGTTTGTGTGTATTTGTTTGTGTGTACGTGTTTGTGTGTGTATGTGTTTGTGTGTATGTGTTTGTGTGTTAGTGTGTATGTGTTTGTGTGTACGTGTTTGTGTGTATGTGTTTGTGTGTATGTGTTTGTGTGTACGTGTTTGTGTGTATGTGTTTGTGTGTATGTGTATGTGTTAGTGTGTTTGTGTGTATGTGATGGTGTTTGAGTTTTTGTTTGTGTTGGTGTGTGCGTATGTTTGTGTGTATGTGTTTTACGTGTTTGTGTGTATGTGTTTGTGTTTATGTTGGTGTGTGCGTATGTTTGTGTGTGCGTGTATTGATGTGTTTGTGTGTATGTGTTTGAGTTTGTGTTGGTGTGTGCGTATGTTTGTGTGTGCGTGTATTGGTATGTATGTGTAATGTGTATGTGTTTGTGTTTATGTTTGTCTGTGTGTTTGTGTGTGTGTGTGTGTGTGTGTGTGTGTGTGTGTGTGTGTGTGTGTGTGTGTGTGTGTGTGTGTGTGTGTGTGTGTGTGTGTGTGTGTGTGTGTGTGTGTGTGTGTGGGTGGCTTTAGAAGGAACATCTCCACATGTTTTGGATGGATCACCTCTATAGGCTTTGGATGGGGCGTGTTAACAGTATTAAAATGGAACACCGCCACAGGCTTTGGATGGGATATCTCTACAGACTTTGGATGGAGATACTCTCACAGGCTTTGGATGGGATATCCATACAAGCTTCGGATGGAAAACTTAGATCTATCTAAAGACGAGTTTATCATAAAGACGAATGTTTTATCTAAATACGAGTTTAGTCTAAAGACTAATTTAACTTAAAAACGAATTTAATTTATAATACAAGTTTAAATTAGAGACAAGTTAAATTATAACACGAGTTTATTCTAAAGACGTGTTCTATCTATAGTCAAGTTTTATGTAAAGACGATTTCTATTAAAAGATGAGTTGTATTTAAACAAATTTTATCTAAAGACAAATATTATTTAAAAACCAATTTATTTTAATGATGAGTTTTATCTAAAGATGAATATAACCTAAAAACGAGTTATTCGATTATGAATTAAATCTAAAATCAAATTAAGCCAATTACGAGTATTACGAGTTTTGTTTGTGGTGAAATACATTAATGTCGTAGACCTGAAAGCAGGTAATAATATTATTGAAATGCTAACATAATCATGACCATAAAGACGAATTTAATTTAAAAACAAATTTAGTTTATATACCTACAAATTTAAATTAGAGACAAGTTAAATTATAAGACGAGTTTATTCTAAAGACGTGTTCTATATAAAGTTATATAAAGACGATATCTATTTAAAAATTAATTTTATTTAAACAAGTTTTATCTAAAGACAAATATTATTTAAAAACAAAAATTATTTAATCTGAGTTTACATATTATACATCAATTTTAAGAGAAAAGAATTCTAAGAACCCGTTTAAAACTTATGTTTACCTCTATGTGTCTTTAGTATTTTTATAATTAATTAATAATAAAATTACTAAATTTATGTTGGTATTACATATATACGTCATAACGTTGCCCAGCAACCGAAAAACACGCCAAGGCAATGTTACCAACTGTATATTAATTTAATAATTGAAACTTCAAATTAAATTTATTCTATTATGAATTAAACCTACAATCAAATTAAGCCAATTACGATTATTACCTACTACACTGATAACCTACTTTACTTATAACTTAAAGAAGAGTTTAACTTACTTTACTTATAACTTAAAGATGAGTTTAACCTATATTACTTATAACTTAAAGATGAGTTTAATCTATTTTACTTATAACCTAAAAATGAGTTTAACCTACTATACTGGTTACACAACCATCCATTAATTTATAATATACTTGCAAACATTTCGGACTATGATTCTCACATTTTCTAACATATATCAATTTAAAGAGAAAAAAATTCTAAGACCCCGTTTAAAGCTTATTTTTCTCAATTACTTCGGAGTTTTTTATAATTCATTAAAATATATATTAATTAGCTATGTTACTAATAAAATTACTAAATTTATGTTGGTATTACTTACTACGTCATTACACGCGAAGTCAGTGTTACCAACTGTATATTAATTTTAAAATTTTTACAAATTTATTTCAATTTATTCATATTTGAATTACTTCCTATATAACTTATATAAAAATTTATTTATTTTTAAATATCTATATTTAATTAAATTATCATTTGTACGATAATTTTATAGTAAATACGATTATTTTGCACGTTATTTTTCTCAACTACGTTGGCAACACTGGCTTAAGTTTACGTCAAAAAATTTTAGGTTATCGTTATATTAGTACATGGTATAAGATTTTCATCTTATTTATACATTATTATTTCTTATTATTATCAGTAATAATACCTCATAACATCAATATTATTATTCATACTTTAATAATAAACTTCGCATGATATAAAAGTTGATGAATGTACATATACAAGGAAAAATGAACAGAGAAATTGGAAGAAGATCAGAAGAAGCATCAAATGGGCTTATATATGTTTGAAACTGTACAAAATTGTTTATAAACGTGAGTGGTACATGAAACTACAGAGGGTAGCGTATACTGAAAACTTTTTATACTTTGGCGAAATGCAATACGAACAATTTTTACACGACAACATTTACTTTGACAAATGGTTTCTTATTGAAGTTTCTACATTTTAAATATTTACTACATCTACTACAATTTTGCCATTATATATAAAGCATACTAATTATACGACATTAATTTACCGCGTGGGTTTGTATTATTATGATGAAAATGCATTAGAATATATCTTAATATCTGTATTTTTCTTTATAGGAAAACATAAACCAGTTACATTCTCTGACCTAAAATAAAGCATAATTAGGCCCCGGAAATAAGGATCCAGATATAAAAATGATGGTGCACTGCAAAGTCAGCAAAACTTCCAAATGGAAAATCAACAAAACATGTCGTGTTTTCTGCGTACGAAATATCATATTAACCACAAGTAAACATGACTGTTGGTGCTCCTACAAACTTTATGCAGGCCACAGAAGCCCACCAGCTAACCAGGTATCAAAAACAGCTACTCAGCGACAAACACAATCATCTCCTGTCAAATCGACAGTTATTAATTCCAAACGACGATTATCAGCTGCTACTGGATCCTGTGACGATAGTGATATATGGACGACAGACTCGGCGGAGATGATTCCGACGACGAAGAAATGGATGCTGTAATAGCCAAGGAGAAAGCAAAATCTGAAGATGAAGAATATGTAAATGGGATATTATAGCTTTTGACAGCGTTATACATGGTCTTATTTCATCGTATGTTTAAGGTCACAAAAATTTGCTTATGTCCCTAAATCACATTTTGCAAGATAATCATAAGATAAAATAATGATTTTTATCTAATTTAGCGATATAAAACATCCGTCAGTCTTATGACAGTTGTTATTGTTGATATTGTCAAGCTATGGAATTTGGTTTGATATTTTTATTATTTTAAAAGATGCAGTAACGCATAAAATACATTAATATTTTGTTTCAGGTAAATAATACAATTTTAATGGCAAATTATAGCTTTGAAGAAAAGATCAAAACTTGGGACCCGAATTTTTTATTTTGACAAAAATTTTATTATAAGCCCAAAAAAAATTATTTAAATATTCAATATGTGACGTAAAAACTAACCCAACCAATGAATGGCCGTTAAGCCATAGCAACGACTGTACTAGTGAACGCTCCTAACTACGGCTTGCGCAGGAACGAGTTTGGCAAGTTGACAAATCAGATGTGTTTGGCATTATTTGTACTTCGTACATGTTTTGATGCTGTAAAATATAAGTAAATATTTGTGTTTTCATAAACTAAATAGTCTACATTCATAAAGTAATGTATTGTTACTAAATTTTATGTGTATATTTGACAAGCAAGTGTCAAATTCAAACATTTGTTGACTGACACGCACGCTATCTACAGCTTACATTCTTAACTATGCTTCCCTACCTTCTGTTCACACAAATGACGTCACAGAAAATTTAATCTCAATTTACTAAATTACATAATTTTTTTAAAATAAAATTTGTGTTTTTACCTATGTTTTAGTTCTAACATTATGTGCATAGTGGTAAAAATCTAATTTTCAGTACCATGCAAGTACCCTATTATTCACAAGAAGTTAGCTGTAAAAAATCTTTTATCCAAATGTATCAATCAATAATAAATAAATATTGTGTTGTTTAATTTTTTATTTAATATTATTATTTTTCTATTATTTTAAAAATAAAGATAATACTGAGGAACCAAAACCTAGATCTTGCGTAAAGCTGTCACGAGATGGCGCAGTCTACATGGTTACAGCCTATAACAGGAATTTTTATGGTCTATGTGGTTAAATTTGATGTAAATATAGCTAAAAATCATTTAATTTTTAATTATATAATTTGTTGTATTATTGTTATCATTTCTGTAATAAAGAAGTTTACAAAATGTGGTCATAAATTAATATCAACTCATTTCGTTACTTGCAATTCTTAGCTAATAATTATTGGTTTATTCGTTAGTGTGTGTTTAATATCTATGAAATTAATAACATACTATTGGGGTATTCCCGCGTATTGTACTTTATGTTCTAAAAATGCAGAAGTGCCCATTTCACATTGTTGTAACAACTTCAGGTTACTTTGGTGTGCGTGGCACCTATAATAGTTCAAAAATCTACCACTACAATCTTGTCAACCAATTTTCTTTTTCAGCCATTTACAAAATAATTTTAAATTAAACATGTAGACTGATATTGGGTATTGTCGTCTGAGAATGTTCCTGTTTAGTTCGGTAGGATCTAAACAAATTCTAATCAATATTATATTATATATGAACACGAACAGATATATTAGAATAATAATTTTATAATTTCTGTATTACACTCATGCAATATTGAAGCAACTTGTCAAAAGTTGCACTTGCATTTGCAATATTGCTCAATGTAAAATGGGCTTAATAAAGATGGTTTACAAAATGGGGTCGTAAATTAATATATAACACTCCTTTCGTTACTTGCAAATAATCTCACTTAAAATCTAATGTTAAAAATCAGTGTGTGCGTGTGTTGGTGTGTGCGTTTGTGTGTGCGTGTGTTTGTGTGTATGTGTTTGTGTGTAGGTACGTGTTTTTGTGTATGTGTTTCTGTGTATGTTTGTGTGTATGTGTTTGTGTTGGTGTGTGCGTATGTTTGTGTGTGCGTGTGTTTGTCTGTATGTGTTTGTGTGTATGTGTTTGAGTTTGTGTTGGTGTGTGCGTATGTTTGTGTGTGCGTGTGTTTGAGTTTGTGTTGGTATGTGCGTATTTTTGTGTGTGCGTGTGTTTGTCTGTATGTGTTTGTGTGTATGTGTGTACGTGTTTGTGTGTATGTGTTTGTGTGTATGTGATGTTGTTTGTGTTTGTGTTGGTGTGTGCGTATGTTTGTGTGTGCGTTTGTTTGTCTGTATGTGTTTGTGTGTATGTGTTTGTGTGTACGTATTTGTGTGTATGTGTTTGTGTGTAAGTGTTTGTGTGTATGTGTTTGTGTGTAAGTGTTTGTGTGTATGTGTTTGTGTGTATGTGTTTGTGTGTATGTGTTTGAGTTTGTGTTTGTGTGTACGTGTTTGTGTGTATGTGTTTGTGTGTATGTGTTTGAGTTTGTGTTGGTGTGTGCGTATGTTTGTGTGTGCGTGTATTGGTGTGTATGTGGTTGTGTGTATGTGTTTGAGTGTATGTGTTTGTGTGTACGTGTTTGTGTGTATGTATTTGTGTGTATGTGTTTGTGTGTATGTGTTTGAGTTTGTGTTGGTGTGTGCGTATGTATGTGTGTGCGTGTATTGGTGTGTATGTGTTTGTGTGTATGTGTTTGAGTGTATGTGTTTGTGTGTATGTGTTTGTGTGTATGTGTTTGTGTGTAAGTGTTTGTGTGTATGTGTTTTTGTGTATGTGATGGTGTTTGTGTTTGTGTTGGTGTGTGCGTATGTTTGTGTGTATGTGTTTGTGTGTATGTGTTTGTGTGTATGTGTTTGAGTTTGTGTTGGTGTGTGCGTATGTTTGTGTGTGCGTGTATTGGTGTGTATGTGTTTGTGTGTATGTGTGTATGTGTATGTGTTTGTGTGAACGTGTTTGTGTGTATGTGTTTGAGTTTGTGTTGGTGTGTGCGTATGTTTGTGTGTGCGTGTATTGGTGTGTATGTGTTTGTGTGTATGTGTTTGTGTGTATGTGTGTATGTGTTTGTGTGTACGTGTTTGTGTGTATGTGTTTGTGTGTATGTGTTTGTGTGTATGTGTTTGTGTGTATGTGTTTGTGTGTATGTGTTTGTGTGTATGTGATGGTGTTTGTGTTTGTGTTGGTGTGTGCGTATGTTTGTGCGTGCGTTTGTTTGTCTGTATGTGTTTGTGTGTATGTGTTTGTGTGTACGTATTTGTGTGTATGTGTTTGTGTGTATGTGTTTGTGTGTATGTGTTTGAGTTTGTGTTGGTGTCTGCATATGTTTGTGTGTGCGTGTGTTTGTCTGTATGTGTTTGTGTGTATGTGTTTGAGTTTGTGTGTGTGTGTGTGTGTGTTTGTGTGTATGTGTTTGTGTGTACGTGTTTGTGTGTACGTGTTTGTGTGTATGTGTTTGTGTGTACGTGTTTGTGTGTATGTGTTTGTGTGTATGTGTTTGTGTGTATGTGATGGTGTTTGTGTTTGTGTTGGTGTGTGCGTATGTTTGTGTGTGCGTTTGTTTGTCTGTATGTGTTTGTGTGTATGTGTTTGTGTGTACGTATTTGTGTGTATGTGTTTGTGTGTAAGTGTTTGTGTGTAAGTGTTTGTGTGTAAGTGTTTGTGTGTATATGTTTGTGTGTATATGTTTGTGTGTAAGTGTTTGTGTGTATGTGTCTGTGTGTATGTGTTTGTGTTGGTGTGTACGTATGTTTGTGTGTGCGTGTGTTGGTGTGTATGTGTTTGTGTTGGTGGGTGCGTATTGTTGTATGTGCGTGTGTTGGTGTGTATGTGTATGTGTTTGTGTGTATGTGTTTGTGTTGGTGTGTGCGTATGTATGTGTGTGCGTGTATTGGTGTGTATGTGTTTGTGTGTATGTGTTTGAGTGTATGTGTTTGTGTGTATGTGTTTGTGTGTATGTGTTTGTGTGTATGTGTTTTTGTGTATGTGTTTGTGTGTATGTGTTTGTGTTGGTGTGTGCGTATGTTTGTGTGTGCGTGTATTGGTGTGTATGTGTTTGTGTGTATGTGTTTGTGTGTATGTGTTTGTGTGTACGTGTTTGTGTGTATGTGTTTGTGTGTATGTGTTTGTGTGTATGTGTTTGTGTGTTTGTGTGTATATGTTTGTGTGTATGTGTTTGTGTGTTTGTGTGTATATGTTTGTGTGTATGTGTTTGTGTTGGTGTGTGCGTTTGTTTGTGTGTGCGTATGTTGGTGTGTATGTGTATGTGTTTATGTTTGTCTGTGTGTTTGTATGTGTGTGTGGGTGGCTTTAGAAGGAACATCTCCACATGCTTTAGATGGATCACCTCTAAAGGCTTTGGATGGGGCGTGTTAACAGTATTCAAATGGAACACCTCCACAGGCTTTGGATGGGACATCTCTATAGTCTTTGGATGGGAATACTCGCACAGGCTTTGGATGGGATATCCATACAAGCTTTGGATGGAAATCTTAGATCTATCTAAAGACGAGTTTATCCTAAAGACGAATGTTTTATCTAAAGACGAGTTTAATCTAAAGACGAATTTAACTTCAAAACAAGTTTAAATTAGAGACAAGTTAAATCATAAGACGAGTTTATTCTAAAGACGTGTTCTATCTATTGTCAAGTTTTATGTAAAGACGATTTCTATTAAAAGATGAGTTGTATTTAAACACGTTTTATCTAAAGACAAATATTATTTAAAAACCAATTTATTTTAAAGATGAGTTTTATCTAAAGATGAATATAACCTAAAAACGAGTTATTCGATTATGAATTAAATCTAAAATCAAATTAAGCCAATTACGAGTATAACCTAAAGATGCGTTCTACCTACTATACTGGTTTACAGGATCCATCAAACACAATTCGTAACTTGGTTGTCGTACTCTCAGTCTTAATCACAGCATGATGCGGCAAGTAGAACGAGTTGTTGTCAATATTTGAAATTTCTGCGTGATTTTCTTTGAGATATTTTTTAAGACAATCTGCATATTGAAGCTTAAATGTTTCATCTTTAGGAAATCGGCGTTCCAAAGAAAAGAATCTCTGTTTTGCAACTTCAAGCGAGTGTCCTAAATCATGATGATTTGATTTCCATGGATATTTGACAATATTTTATTTCGCCAGTGTTTATACGAACAGCGATACCTCTTTTGTCAACAACGCTATATCCAATAATTATAATCTCGATGTAGTAAATATTTCTACTATTTCTGAAGATGATATTCTTGATGCCATAAAAAAAACTAAAAAATTCGCGCAACCCTGGTCCTGACAACTTACCTTCATATGTGCTCAAAGGATGTTTTCAATTTTTTCTCAAACCACTTCAAATTTTGTTTAATCTATCTCTTCATAAAAACATATTTCCTTCTGTTCTCAAAAATTCTCTTATTTGTCTCATCTTCAAATCTGGCGATAGCACTAATATATCTAATTATCGCCCTATTGCTATCCTATCAAACATCTCTAAAATCTTTGAATCCATATTGTACAAATATATCTATAGTTCAGTTCATAATCATATCTCCATTCATCAACATGGCTTTATCAAAGGTAAATCTACCACAACTAATCTTATGAACTTCACCGAATTCACTCTCAACAAAGTAGATGTTGTATACACAGATTTTTCAAAGGCGTTTGATACTATAGATCATACTGTGCTCCTTAACAAACTCAACAATAATTTTCATTTTTCCTCTAGTCTTCTTCGTTTCTTGTCTTCGTATCTAAATAATCGGCAGATGTGTGTCCGCTACAATAATTATAGATCACTCCCATATTCTGCCACATCTGGTGTTCCTCAAAGATCCAACCTTGGACCTTTATTGTTTAACTTGTTTATAAATGATATTGTTGAAACGGTACAGCATTCTAATATACTGTTATACGCAGATGATCTTAAACTTTTCAGACAGATTAACTCTATTCAAGACTGTTTTCTTCTACAAAGAGATATTGAAAATATTCTTGCTTGGTCACAGACTTCTAAATTATTTTTTAACTATAGTAAATGCAAAATAATGAGTTATTTTGTCAAAAAATACGTCTACACTTATCCATATCACATGGAAGCTTATACTCTTGAAAAAGTCTCACGGTTTAAAGACCTCGGTATTTTGTTTGATGAGAAATTAAGTTTTAATGCACATATTGATACTATTGTTAAATCATCATACAGGAGTCTTGGTTTTATAATTCGTAATTCAAGGTCTTTTAATAAAATCTCGACTCTTAAATCTTTGTATTATACATTTGTACGTAGTAAACTGGAGTACTGTCTACAAATTTGGAACCCGATCTACAACAAGTATGTCAATGTTATCGAATCAATACAAAAAAAGTTTTTAAAATTCTGTTACTTTAAAATTTATAGACACTACCCAAGTTTTCATGTTAAGTATGTTACGTTACTGTCTGAATTAAATGTTGTGTCCTTAGTTAATAGAAGGAAGATACTTTCCTGTTTATATTTATATAAATTAATAAACGGTCTCATTTCTGATCCTTGCACACTAGAGCGCATACCGTTTAAAATACCACGCATTTCATCCAGAAGTAAAACTACTTTTGCCTGCAGTCAGAACAAACTACCAGATTAAATGTCATATTAGACAAATGTGTGATGCATACAATAATGTCACATATAATATTGACTTATTTGGTGAACCATTACTCAAATTTAGAAATTTACTTTTTGCTCATATTTAATTATTCATTTTCTACTATTAGCTTATATTACTTATGGATTATATAATTATGTACATAGATGGTTGATTTATTTCTTGTATATTTGCCTTAGCATCTATTGTTTTATTTAGATTGTATATCTTTTTTTTTGTAATCATATTGTAATTTTATTTCTATAATCGTCCTGTAATTGGGATCTTGTATCCTGTTGGATTGATTCAATAAATTAAATTAAAATTAAATATATTTTCCATCTTCAGCTCTTAATGTTGTTTCCATAAAATTATTTGTGGTGTTTCGTCAATTTTCCAGAATTCTTCAAGTTTCGAATTTAGTGTTGTTAATGAGAGTAATGAAATTTTAGATCTTCTTGGTTGATTTTCAACTTCGCCAGTTATTATCCATCCAAAGTGCGTGTTGAAATATGTGAGACCATTCGAAGTTTTTATTTTCCCCAGAAGTAGGAGTTTCCAGAAAAGCGATCCTCCAATTAATAAATCTATTTCCCCCGGTGTTCTGAAAGTTGGATCAGCCAATTGTAAATTATCAGGAATTAACATACCATTGATCACAATTGGCGAATTTGGTATTATTGTGCTGACCCTTGGCAACACACCACAGATAATGTCTGTTACAAAATTAGTGCACTTTGATGACAGTTTCAAAGTAACATTGTAGTTTATACTTGTGCAAGCTTGTGTGATTCCAGTCAATAAAATATTTGCAGGTTCTTTTCGAAGTCCTAATCGTTTGCAAGCTGTTTCTGAGATAAAATTTGATTGAGCTGCTGAGTCCAAGATCGCACGCAAAGTAACCAAATTTCCTTTGGCATTAGTAGCATTAATCAAGGCTGTAGCGAGAAGAACTTCTGAGTTTAGTTGAGGATTGGACAAGGCTGAACAGGAAGCTTGTACTTTTTGTTCTGTGATTTCTGAATTAGGACTGAAAATTCGGGATTGAGGCTGGGAGTAGAGTAATTTTCTGTGGATTGTTTCGCATTGGTATATGTAAGGTTGTGTGATGTCTTTTTTGACACACTCTACATGATGATGATTGACATGCGGATGCATAATGTCCCTTTTTCAAACAGTTTGTGCATAATTTCAGAGTTTTTGCTTTTTGGAATCGATTAACAGGATCAAGTTTCAAAAATGTTTCACAGTTGGGTATGATGTGATTATCTGAACAAACTGCGCACGATAATTTGTTGGTTGATGCGTAAGCTTTGATTTGTTTCGGTTTTGAGTCAAACTTATTAACTTGTTTGACTGGATTTGTAGTTTGTATAACTTCTAAAACTCCTTGTCTCTTCTTCAGGAATTCTGTGAGGTCATCATATGTTGGAAGATATTCGTGATCATGTTCGGAGCTTAATTTGGATTCCCACGCAGTGATCGACTTTGAATCTAATTTCTTTAACGCGATAGAAATCATTAACGAATCCCACTGATTGCTAGGTTCAATTAAAGAATTTAAACATTGGATATGTGACTGCATTTTATCCAGAAATTGTCTTAAATTGACGTGTGATTCCTTTTGAATCTCATTCAAATTCAATAGCGCATGAATGTGATTGTAAACAATTCGTCTTTTATTATCATATCTCTCCTTTAATGAATTCCACGCAATTTCATAATTGGCATCTGTAGTTTCCAACAAATTTATCATATTCGCTGGTTCGCCCTGTAGAGAAGTGCGCAAATAGCAGAGTTTATGACAATTAGGTCAATCTTGATTGTTGTGAATGATTGTTGTAAATACATCAGCAAACTACCGCCATGCCGTGAATGTGCCATCGAATTTAGGTATATCAATAATAGGTAATTTAATATTATTTATTTTTAGTAAGGTAGAACCAGCGAGTGAGCCAGAACGGTTGCTGGATCTGGATATGAGAGGGAGGGTGAAGTAAACTTCTCACGTACTTAGGCCTCTCAAATGGGCCCATTGTACTACCTCCGGATGCACAGCTCCGGGCTACTGATCTTGGAGCCATTCCACACTGAGGAAGAAGGCTAGCAAGTCAGCAGCGGGGATTGTGCTAAGTGTGGCCATGGAAGGCCACAGTTCTCCTAGCATGGATCCTCTTTTACAAGATAAGGTGGGGCACTCACAAAGAATGTGCTCCACGGTCTCTTCATCGATTTCACAGCCTCTACAAAGGGGACTATCAGAGATTTTTATACGGTTCATGTGTTTCTTAAAACGGTCGTGTCCCGTTAGAATTTCATCAAGAAATTTAAGGTTGTTCCTTGAAAGTCTTATTAGATAACTAGCCAATTTGACAGTTGGCTCAGGGGTAAGATTTCTCGTCTGTTTGCAGTTAGAAGTGGTGTTCCCGCTGCGTGAAAATTTTTCAGATGTGATATTTCGAATTATATTATGAAGAACCGATTTTGCTAGGTGTAACATGGGCTCGGGACTACAGGGTGGAACTGACGAGCCCCGTTTGGCTAGTTCATCGACACAAATATTACCTTCATTTCCATTATGTCCTTCTACCCATATGAGTTCAACGACATTGTCTCTAGATATGTCTGACAGAGCAAGGTGACAGAGTTCGACAAGTCCTGATGTAAATTTGCATCCACTCAGGCTTAGAAGAGCTGCTCTACTGTCTGTAGCAATTCTGATAGTTCTGTTTAGAACGTTACGCTCTTTGACTAGTAATGCACTATGCATTATCCCCATAACTTCCGCCTATAACACGGTGGTGTATGTACCTAGGGGTATACTGATGTACAGATCCATTTGGTCTGAAAAAATTCCTGACCCGGAACCTGTTTCTTTCTTGGAACCATCAGTGAAAATAAGAATGTCTGGCGTTGAAGAGACCTGACAATCTAAAATAATTTGATATGGCTTATCAAAGTAGTGTTTGGAGATAACGCAGTCGGTGCTCATCTGTAAAAGGGGGGCATAAGAAGTTGCTTCTTTTAAGATGGAGCAATGTCTACTGTTCGTTCCTATTTTAGGCCATAGGCCTGAGTGCGACAGGCGCAAGGCGGCCTTCAGTGCTACCTCCACTATATGAAGATTCAGAGGTGGGAGACATTGCTGCTGTCGGGGTGGTGCGTATGGCACCTGTTGTTGCTAGACATGCCAGTCTTTGAACATGTTCCAGTTTTGAGATGGCTACTGCTTGTCTGGCTGTGGGCCACCAGACAAGTGCACCGTAGGTAATCATTGGCCTGATAATGGCTGTGTAGAGCCAGAGTGTAAGCTTCGGGTTTAAGCCCCAAGTTTGACTCATGACACTACGGCATTGCCAGAAAGCTATGCAGTCATTTTCGACCTTGCAGATCAGATGTAAACCCCAGATTAGTTTGCTTTTGAGTATAATACCCAGATACTTGACACTGGAAGATAAACAAAGAGTCTGATTAAAAAGTTTAGGCATGCTAAGTATGCCATCTTTACGTTTTCTTGTGAAGAGAGCCATCTCGGTTTTAATAAGGTTTACCGAAAGAGAGTGTTCCCCACACCAAGTTTCAATTATTATGAGAGCATTGTTTGCTATGTTAGCGAGTATGTTCTCAAATTTTCCGTCTAACAGGATTGTGATATCATCTGCGTATCCTATGGCATGGTAGCCTTTATTGTTGAGGAGTCTTAGAAGACTATCTACCACAGTTATCCACAGAAGAGGTGAAAGTACGCCTCCTTGAGGACAGCCTCTGGTAACATACCCTTTGATATTAGAATCCCCCGAAGAGAATTGTACTGTTCGATGCTCAAGCATGAATGGATCCATTTGAACAGCGGAGGTTCGACTCCGTGTTCTTTTAGAGCATTGACTATAGAGCCGAAAGTGGCTTTATCGAAAGCCCCTTCTATGTCTATGATTAAACCCAAGGTGGAATTGCGGTATTCCAGCGATTTATCGATCTTGCTTACCACTGCGTGGAGAGCAGTTTCGGTCGATCTGCCTTGAATATAAGCATGTTGAGAGGGATGCAGTGGATTACGAACCAATACAGTTTTCCTAATGTGTCTATCGCATAATCTTTCCAAAGTTTTAAGAAGAACAGAGGTAAGACTTATCGGACGATAGGATTTGGGTGTAGTCTGAGCGTCCAGGTTTTGGAATGTAGACTACTTTAACTTCCCTCCATTGAAGAGGAACATATGTGAGGGCAATGCAAGCTCGGAAGATCCAAACTAGATGGGGTAATAACTGATTTCACCCCCACTGAAGAAGGGCAGGTACCACCCCATCAAGGCCTGGCGATTTATAAGGCTTCAATGTGTTTATTGCCCAGGTTGTGCGTGTTTCATCAACGATTGCCGAAGAAAGACGGAGCGCTTCCTCAGAAGAGGTGTGATCACGGTTTGTCCATGGGCAGTCTTGAGATATTACACAGCCATGGAAATGAGTTTTTAGAAGAATTTCGTTATTCTCTGTAATGGAGGTAGCATAGGAACCGTCCTCGTGTTTCAGGCAGCCTAGCTGTTGGTTTGGTTCTTTAGTGAACATTTTTTTCAAACGAGCTACGGGGGCTGTTGCTTCGATATTGCTGACGTAATTGCGCCAAGCAGTTCTCTGCCTTTGCCTAATAGCTTTTTTGTAAAGATTTTTGTGCTCTTGGTAGGAGAGCCAGTCAGCTTCCGTCCTAGAGTTGCTTTCGGCATATTCTTCTGTTTTACAGGTAGTAATATTAAAATTAGCGATACAATTTTCGGCTTTAGCAATCAAATCAAAATATTTATTTTGAAAAGGTTCGAGTTCGTTTAAAATGCTTTCATTATCTGGATCTAACAATTGAATTTCAAATATGATTTCTTCAAACTTTTCTAAAATTGGTCGTATTTTATCTAACCTATTACTAAGGTTTCTTATCACTTTATCATTTAGCGACTGCGGATTTTCGGTAATTGAATTAAAATAATTCGCAAAAAATGTTAATTGTGATTTTGAACTACGCTTTTTATTTGCTAATTCGGTACGTCGTTCTTCCGTCATTTTGTTCAAATTGAGTGAAAAGTGTATACAAAGGAGCAATGAAAGGAAACTAACTTACTTGCTTACTGGCTTTCTTGACGACTGTGGTCAATCTGCGATTTGAATTTTCCCTCTCTAGCTATCGAACTTAACTGCAGTGTGACGATACGTTATGCGATAGACGCTATCGCTCTGTCTCTCTCATCTGCGCGCCAACAAAGCAATGCACCTCGTAATTTAAGGTTAACTTCTGGTAATCACTTTTACAGTTAACTTGGATACTTTGCTACACAACTTGTTTCACAATTTATCACTCGATTTATCTGGTCTGAAGGACCATGTTATGATTTGTGTGGATAGCTGGTTCTTGGATTTTTGTATTAACAAACTACTGGTGACGATTCACTAACCACTTTACTTTCTTTCATATTTCATACATACATCACTGTTGCCAACTTAGTTATTTTACATATTTTACTCATAAGTGTTGCCAACTATGATAAACAGATCTACATAATAAACATCATTTATTATTTAAAGAACATAAATCTTTACAGAGTCTATTTCCCTTTTTCTCTTCTAATTGTGACACCACATATGTATCAGAAGGTAATATTTTGGTGACAACTTTGGGACCTCTATATTTTAATTGTGTCTTGGTACTTTCGCCAGTTGAAACAGGATTTCTTCTCATGACTACTATCTGACCTATTTCAAGTTTCGGAGCTTCGTAATGGCTTTTATCAAATCTTTTCTTTATTAACTTGCAACAAACGTCTTTCCCTACTTCCATAGGTGAGGCCAAGAGGGCAGCACTAATATCAAGAAGCAGTCAAGTCAAGTAGTCGTGGTGTCGTGCGTGGTCACATGTTTGATATTGTTTTTATATGATTATTTATATACTACATGTAAAAATCTACAGTAATTAATGATATGATATGTTTGCATTTAATTAAAGATATAATTTATTAAAGTGTAACGTTCTTTTATTTGTAGTGATTTAAATTGTGTTCGAAATACGTAACCTCCAAAATTAAAGTGTGTGTTACAAACTGGTGTTCGGAAATGATTTTATTTCTTATGTCGTCTCTTACTAGTTCGGGATCTGTTCTGATGTCTTGTTCCTCATGTATTATTCTTCTTAATGTAGAATCGACAATATATGGTCTGTAACCACGTAATTCCTCGAAGGGGGATTTTCCCGTAGTCTTATTATTTGCTTGGTTTAAATTCCTTTCTACTATCTTCATGTTTTTGTCCCAATCTTTGTGTTCTAAATAAGGTTCCATTTCACACATTATCGAGAGTAAAATCGTTCGATTTGCGCGTTCAATCATACCATTGGCTCTTGCATGTGCCGTTGAGTTTAAACAATGATAAATATTCTTTGCATTACAAAAGTTTTCGAAATCATGAGATGTGAAAGATGATCCTCTATCCGAAATAAGTGTTTCCGAATATTCGTATATATTACAATGGTCTTCGAGTGCTTGAATTACTTCTTTAGTTTTCGTAGATTTTGTAGCATAAAGTCTTAGATATCTAGTCAGATTATCAATCATGCATAACATGTAGCTGTTTCCTTTCGAACTTTTCACAAATTGACCTAAATGATCGATATGTAGGTATTATTTGAAATGGCGTCTTGCCGGCGTACCTCCTGGGGTCTTTATCATCAAACATTCCATGCCCATTCGTATGTGTTGTTGAACGTATCTGCGTAATCGTGGAAACCAATATCTTTTCTGTATATTTCTCACTGTTCCAGTTCCAAAATGTCCCATTAAATCGTGGTGTTTAATTATTATGCTTTTACGCATCGATTTTGGTATCACGTATAATTTGTGTGTCTTCCCGTCTTTTAGTATTTTTCTGTATAACCTCCCGTTAACTAATTCATAATTGTCGGTCGCAGATTTTTCACTAGCAGTCCTTTCATCTCTTGGCTTCCTTAATAGACTTATTATTTTCTTCACATCATCATCTGCTCTCTGGATTATAAGTATCTGATCTTCTTAAGTTAACGTAGTTAGTATTGATAACTTATTGTCAATTAAATCGTCATACGTGTCATTTAGTGGTTCTTCGTTCGCAGCTCTACTTAAGGCGTCCACATGCTCCATTTGACTGCCTTTTCTATGTCTGATATTAAATGTATATTCTTCCAGTACCATTGCCATTCTCGCTTCTTGATGATTCGTTGTTTTATGGGTGTTTAGATAAACTAAGGCTTGACAATCAGAATATATTGTGAAGTCAATACCCAATAAGAATTGTCTTAGTCTTTCCACACTCCGAACTATGGCTATTAGTTCTAATTTGCTGGAATGATAATTATTTTAATTTTCAGTAGTTTTACGACTTACACAGTAGATCTTATGTTTCTGACCACTTTTATCTGATTGCAGCAATATTCCTGCTAATCCTAATGATGAAGCATCTGTATGTAATTCGGTTGGTTCATTTTTGTTAAATATTTTTAATACGTTTCAGAGTATTAAATTATTTTTCTTCTTTATCTGTCCATTTAAAATTCTGATTTTTCTTTGTCATGTCCGTTAATGGTATTGCTATTGTAGCGTAATTTCTAACAAATCTCCTAAAAAAACTTGTTAATCCCAAAAATCTTCGAATTTCATGGATGTTACTTGGCGTTGCATAATTGTGAATTGCTTCACTTTTATTTTTATTCCTGGTATAATTCCTTGTTCAGAGATAACAAATCTTAGATACTCCACTTACTTCTTTGCAAAACTATATTTGTTAATATTTATTGTAAGTTGAGCATCTCTAAGAGCGTCCATTACTTTACCCAGTTTCATTAGCATGTTGTCCCAATCAGTAGCTGGAATTAAGATGTCATCAGGGAAACATCTAGCATATTGGCGTATAGGATTAATTACTATGTTCATTAGTCTCGCGAATTCAAAAGGGGCATTAGTTAAACAAAAAATCATGCGGTTAAACTCATATAGTCCGCCTTGAGTAACAAAAACCGTTTTATGTTTCGTTTCTTTTCCTAATGGTACTTGAAGAAAACCATGGGCTAAATCTAATGTCGTGAATATTTTACACTGTTCTAAGTCTTTGAACAAATCGTCTATATTTGGCATTGGGTAGTTTAGTGTCTTTTGCGCATTCAATTTTCTTAAATCGCAAACTAGTCGTGAGTCACCATTTTTCTTCGGAACTAGCAACACAGGGCTTGAATAATCTGATGTTGATTCCTCAATGATACCGGCGCTCTTCCATTCATTGACAATGTCTTGAATGACTTCTCTATCATGTGAGTTTGTACGATATGGTTTTGATCTAACAGGAATGTCTGTATCTTCTATTTTCATTTCTATTCTACTAGTGCAACCTAATTCTCTAATATTTAAGGCAATTCAATCACGATAAGAATTTAAAAGAGTTACTAACTGTTTCGTTTCTTTATCATTAACTTTTGCTTCAATTTCTAACATTTCTGTATTTATAGCATACACAACTCTTGCCTTCGACATGTTCCTGAAACTCCCAGAACTAAAGCAACATTAAAAAATAATAGGTAATATTAGAGAACAACAAAATTGAAACAAAACAAATTCTTACTTTAATCATTAAATATGTTTCATCTGACGCTTCTTTTATAAACTTATATCTTTATATCTTCTCTACAAAGAATTTTAGATTTCTTCGGTTTGAAGCCATTTCTTTTTAAGAACGCAATTAGTTTTGAAAATGTGTTTATCATAATATTCTTATTAATTGCGAGATTTGTCCTTATCATAGAATAATGACTCCAAAAAGAGGAAAGTTTATAAGTTTTTGATCTTTCAGAAAAATATGCCAAAAAAACACTTTCTGTATAATTATTACCAATATTTTTTTGATCGCACCACTTTAAAAATTCATTATATGCCTTTTCATATAAAATTTTTGACTTCTGGGGCAATAAGTCTTGTACAGCCCTTTTTGCGGCATTTTCAATTTCTTTTGGTATACCATTATCACTATTTTCACTCATCTCTGTTCAAATACTTGGTTCAAATCAGTTCTAATTAATGACATTTAATATATTTTTCACTTTGTTGATTCTGATTTTGTTTCATTACCGTAACAACTTAGAAGTATAGTCGACTATGCTGTATTTTTCATTTGAAATATCATTTTTGCTTATAATAAATTAAGAAAATATTAAAGAGGAAATGATTCAGTTGTGCAAAAAACATTGTATGTATTACGGGCGAAATATTTCTGGCCCTCGTTGCATTTAAAACCCTCCGCTTCGCGTCGGGCTTCAAACTTTGCTCCTCGGGCCAGAATCTATATTATTTCGCCCTTATTACATAAATAACTATTAAATTAATTGAAAATATGTCATTTTAATTTAAGTCACAATATCTTTGCATTTGTTGCATAGATACGTGTGTATTTGTTAGGTCCGTGAAGGTGGAGTCCCGACATGAAAATTACAATGTAATAATAATTCTATAATTTTTTGCTAATTTTGTGCTATTTTTTGCTATATTCCACAAATTTTGTGCTATGCTCGTTTTTGTTATATTCTCAATTTTTCACTTGGGACTTCAGGTTCACGCCTAGTCCCGAATGAAAATATATACATTTTTGGTATGTCTATAATTTTTTGCTAATTTTGTGCTATTTTTTGCTATATTCCACAAATTTTGTGCTATGCTCGTTTTTGTTATATTCTCTATTTTCACTTGGGACTCCAGGTTCACGCCTAGTCCCGAATGAAAATATATACATTTTTGATATGTCTATAATTTTTTGCTAATTTTGTGCTATTTTTTGCTATATTCCACAAATTTTGTGCTATGCTCGTTTTTGTTATATTCTCTATTTTTCACTTGGGACTCCAGGTTCTCGCCTAGTCCCGAAAGTTAAATATTAAATATTTTATTATGCTATAATTTTGTGCTCATTTTGTGATATTTTTTGCTGTAGTAAACAAATTTTGTGCTCATCAAGTTTACTTGTTTCTTACGGATAATAAATTGGGACTCCAAGTTCCCGGCTGGACCCGGGTGTTATATGTTTAATGTTTTGTTGCACTATAATTTTGTGCTCATTTTGTGTTATTTTTTGCAATAAGAAATAAATTTGGTGCTCATCAACTTACTCTGTTTTTACGACAATTTCAATGGGATTCATAAGTTTACGTTGAATAGCGAAAATATGTGACTGTACTGATGGATGTAAAATTGTTAGTGTTACCACTAGGCGAGACAAGACGAGACTTGACATTGGTCTTAAGTTGGTCGCGACAACTTGGATTTCATCTTGGTCTTGATAAGACTTTAAGTAAGTCTCGTCTTGGTCTTGAGTCTCGACAAGACTCTTGGTAATAGGCCCCTCATTAATTATCAAATTTATGTATTTTTGAATCCATAATCAGTGAAACTGCGATTGCATTTTTTTAAATTAAAGTAATAGAGATATTAATTTTAAATAATTTAAAATGTCACTTAATTTAAAAAATTCACATTTAAATTAGTTTTTTCTGCGTTAAATAATTACAAGTACCTACTTGTAGATAATTGTACAATATGAACTGCGCAAAATACCTATACTCTATAATGTAATTTAAAAAATAATAAAAAATTCGTCAATGGTAAACGAAATGGTAAAAATTAATTTTAAATAGGTATATTTATTTATTATGTTTTCATTATTTGTGAATTGAGCTTGAAATTTATAGTCTATTATGCTTCTTTATTCGGAACTGGAAAATATCATACTTAAGTACATTTAAGTAATATAGCATAACTAATAGATTGTTTAATTTTGTGGACCAAACAAAAACAGTAACTATTAATTCCATACAATACATTACTAATTTTATTAAAATTAACAGATAATAATCTTACATTTACCCTGTTTCGGTATAGAGAAAATTGTGAATTAGGTACCGCAGATTAACATTGATTGCCCTTTTCATTTTCGTTTTTGATTCTGGAGGTTAACAGTTTAACTGATTTTTATTAGCATCACAAAACACAAACGCTAGGACATGTAATTCGTTCGAAACGAAAGACAAAAGCGAATGAACTTATGTTCATATACTTAAAAGAGCTCTATAATGTAACTATTCCTAGTAGGATTAGAACATTGTAGGTATATTCCTTTGAAACTATAATCTCTATTTTCTTCATAAGCAGATTAACACTTTTAAGGACCGAACATTGTAAATCATCTTTAATTTTACAGGTAGAAAATTAGGAGGAACAGTAAAACTGTATTACAAAAATTAGCATCTTCTTTAATAAAAGTAAAATTATTCGGAATGACAGAAAAGAGAAATATGAAATGAATGTGTGAATTTTTGGCAAAAAGTTGATGATACTACAAAAGCGTTTTTTAAAAAATATATTGCACAGTTATTATCATACGTAACGAATCAATTCAAGTTCATTTTAGATTTACAATAATACACCTGTACTACTTGTGTAATTGTGTATTAGTTTAAAATATTTTTATTTGTTTTATTTTTGTACTGTCTTAAATTGTTTAATAATTTTTTGCCACGAGTACCCACGCATTTGATGTAATTATGTCATTGTTTTTTGTTAAAATCAGGTCATTTAGGGATTGTACAAAAAGTAAATTATTTCTCGGACTAATACAGAAAATAATTTTCATTCATACATAAAATGTTTGTTTGGGACTCGTTAGATCTTACTTACTTGTCTCAAAATCATGCATTAATGAAACAAATTATAATTATAATTCTCCTAAAAATCCATTGTTTGAGCTTTAAGAACTAGGATAATTTAAAGATTTTGAAAAATTAATATCTCGCATATAATAAATAATTTTCCACTGCATGTATACTTATGCTCAGCGTTTTATAAACTATTAAATAAAATTTAAAAAATTGTTGATGAAATAATAATAATAATACTCCTATACCTAGTTTTTACATACAGTGCAGTCACTTATTTTCAATATTCAACGTAAACTTATGAGTCCCATTGAAATTGTCGTAAAAACAAGGTAAGTTGATGAGCACCTAATTTACTTCTTATTGCAAAAAATAACACAAAATGAGCACAAAATTATAGTGCAACAAAACATTAAACATATAACACCCGGGTCCAGCCGGGAACTTGGAGTCCCAATTTATTATCCGTAAGAAACAAGTAAACTTGATGAGCACAAAATTTGTTTACTACAGCAAAAAATATCACAAAATGAGCACAAAATTATAGCATAATAAAATATTTAATATTTTACTTTCGGGACTAGGCGAGAACCTGGAGTCCCAATTGAAAAATAGAGAATATAACAAAAACGAGCATAGCACAAAATTTGTGGAATATAGCAAAAAATAGCAAAAAATTATAGACATATCAAAAATGTATATATTTTCATTCGGGACTAGGCGTGAACCTGGAGTCCCAAGTGAAAATAGAGAATATAACAAAAACGAGCATAGCACAAAATTTGTGGAATATAGCAAAAAATAGCACAAAATTAGCAAAAAATTATAGACATACCAAAAATGTATATATTTTCATTCGGGACTAGGCGTGAACCTGAAGTCCCAAGTGAAAAATTGAGAATATAACAAAAACGAGCATAGCACAAAATTTGTGGAATATAGCAAAAAATAGCACAAAATTAGCAAAAAATTATAGAATTATAATTATATTGTAATTTTGATGTCGGGACTCCACCTTCACGGACCTGTATTTGTTTTGTTTGGTTGTTTTTGCTTGTCAAAAATGAACGCGCCATGTTCTTCTGATCTTGCTTTTTTGTCGAATGTAATTGCTTCTAAATGTGCCGAGGCTTAACTTTTTCCCACCAAGTCAGTAGGAAGATACAAAAAAGAATACAATTTATTTTGTGACTGGCGAAAAATGTAGGTACAATGTGGCAAATAATATAAATGAAAACATCATGCTGGCTTACTTATTAGATTTGGTAAGAACATATTTTTTTAGCTAGAAATCCTTTTAACTAACAAAAATAATTTTTAGTCCAAGAAGTTTAATAGATCTACATTATGGGCCAAATACTCAATGGTTAAATCCACGTTGTTGGTCAATAAAAACGCGGACATCTGAAAATTTCCCAAGTTGACAGCTTTTCTCAAAAAACAGTCTGTAGACTATCAACCAAATAAATCTAAAGTTCTTCTCCGAGAAGAAGTTAATAAATTTATGAAGGAAGCACATACCAAGGATTATCTTTTATTAAAGGTAAAATGGAACCTAATTGTTGAGTCAATTACCTAACGTAACCTAATTTTTGAGTTAATTAGTAACAAAACTTTGATTGTTATTTCAGGTAGTTGCAATGCTAGGTATTGCTGGCGGTTGCCGACGGGATGAATTGTACAACCTGAGTTTTAGCGATGTGGAGGACACTGGGTCGCAATTGGTTGTCATAATCAGTCACACAAAAACTTATGGTAAACGCGTGTTATCAGAAATCAACAACTGCAAGGGAATAAACTTTTTGGATCTGTACAGAAGTTATCGCAATTTGCGCCCTACAAATATAACAGAAAAAGCACTATTTATAGCGTATAGACAGGGCAAATGTATTTCCCAGATAGTTGGTATCCATACGATTGGGGGAACACCAAAAAAAAAGCTGAATATCTAAAATTAGAGCATCCTGAAAGATACACAGGGCATTGCTTCCGTCGCACGTCGGATACTGTTTTGGCTAATGCTGGAGCCGATATCAATGTTTTAAAGCGTCATGGTGGTTGTAAAAGCTCTTCTGTAGCTGAAAAATATGTTGAAGAATCCATTGAAGGAAAAACAAAAGTCGCCCGAATGATTCAAGGTGGAGAAAATTTTGTGCAAGTCCTGCAGCAACACCAAGAAGTGGCTACCACCACAGTAACTACCAATGGAGACATACCATCTTCTAAAATTGGTGAAATAAAATTGTAATAAATTCAATTTTGTTTCTTTTTGCAAAAAAACAACAGTCCGGGAAATGTTGCACTTTCCGGTCTTGTACTGTAATGTGCAATTTCCAGGACTTAAATTAATGACGTAAAGTACTACTTGCTTGACAGTATGAAATAAACTATATTATTAAATTATATAGAAAATTTTTCGGTTATTTAATCAAATTGAGATCTATCATCTTTGAACTTTGTAGATTTTTACAATAGGTAGATTTTTTACAAGAAAATGTGAAATACAAGAAACAAGTTTTTTGACATCGCGATACATTTGGAAAAAAATTACGTTTGGCACATCTCACTTACATATTGAAATTTTAATTACATGTAATTTTTTATATACACAAGTTTGAATGGTCTCAATAGTTGTATTATAATAAAAATTGGTGTAAAATATATATTTAAATATTTCTGGTATTGAAGAATGTGTAAATTAAAAGATAATTTATTTTTGACATTTCATATGAACCAATATGATATTATAGTGCGTTCTGTTAGTCTAAAAATTTTCAAGGATAGTTCATATTTGGATACCAGCATGAAATTTTGCACAGACTATCTACACAATGTCCTTTGTCAAAATCCGTCGAGACACAACTCATATCCCCCCAGGGGGACAAACAGTCACCAGAAAACGGTTTTTTGTTTTATATTGAAAACTGTGCATTATATTTAAAAAATATTTTTTAACAAAAAATGTTCCTCGTAAAATTATCTACGAGTACAACAAAGTATTGTTACAGTTTTTTTGATAGGACGAGCCGGTAGACCAATAATAATTTTTTTATATTGAAAAAATATTAATACGGGAGCATAGGGCATTCCCAAATTGCCAAAATTGCGAAAATGATCTTGTTCGGTCACAAACTATCTACAGATTAATAATTTCCATGGTGTCATTCCATGTTCTAATGCAGACAGATTTGGTGACGTCATAAAGATGGCAGACATGATGAATGTGTAAAATCTTTATTTTTCAACCGATTTCAGCGTTACACGGCTCATTCGATAGAGAATTTTTTTCTATACAAGGAGATTGTTAGAAATTTCTCCGTAAAGTTGATTTTCCCAAAATAATTGGAAAAATGTCAAAATTTTATAGATTTTTGCAGATTCTTCATGTTTGCATTATACCCATGGTGGATTTGTTGATGAAAGGGTTAATGGCATTTATTTTGTTAAAATATATGTAAGAAGGAACATAAATTGCAGGAGAATCCTTTTTTAGGGCTGTAGGTACCCCATTTTAGGTGGTTATTGTTACGTCGTTGGTCACGTCGGTACATTATCAATAGATAATAGTTTCTTTCTGTTATCTCCCATATTTTTGATACATAGACAGCAATTCATAGCTCATAGGTACTTGTGCGTTAATATGCTTTAATTTCACAATTAAACTCATATCTTACAATATCATCATCCTCCTCCTCTATATTTACGTCTGTATCCTTTCCATTTTGTATAATTTGGAAGGTTTTTAAAGTTGAAAACTAATTTTTTTAAATTTTATTAATAATGCTATAATTAATAACCCCCTAAAATGGGATTCAGCCCTAAAAAATGATTCTCCTGCAGTTTATGTTCCTTCTTACATAATATTTTAACAAAATAAATTCGAGTAAACCTTTCACCAATAAATCCAAAATGGGTATAATGCAGACATGAAAAATTTGCAAAAATCGATAAAATTTTGTTATAATATATTTACTCAATTAGTACAGTTTTAATATATTTTTTGTTTTTAAATATTTATTACATGTCATCAGATTTTAATCAATTTTTTATTGTTATTATTACTAGATCACAAAAAATATAATATATAAATTTAATTAGCCTACTTCAATTCCCCCCTTTAATTAAATTTCTGTATTTGCAAATTATTTAAATGGTGTTCCAATTTATCTTGACTGACATCTTTTGTCATTATATCCGCTGGCTGATGTTCTGTTTTAATATACTTTGCTTCTATATTTTTATTTGTTACTTCATCTCGTACGAAATGATATTTTCTATTAATATGTTTCGTTCTAGAATTTTGTCCTGAATTTTTAATCCAGTCTATAACTGCCATACTGTCTGTATATATTTCTATTGGATTCCTGACATAATTTTTTTCATCTAATTCTTCTAATAAATTGGCAATCCAAGCTGCTTCACATGCTCCATCACAAACAGCAAGAAGTTCTGCTTCCATCGTAGATAATGCTACTAGTTTTTGTTTAGCGCTTTTCCAATTTATGATATTTCTTCCTAGTTTTGTTATAAAGGCGCTAAAAGATTTTCCATCGCTGGTCGTACACCATCCAGAGTCAGTGAATATTTTTACGTCTTTATCTTCGGCAGAAATCTTTAAATATTTTTGATTTGTTCCTTGTAAATATCGCATTACTCTTTTAATTGCAATCCAGTGTATTTCTCTGGGATCTTTGCAATATTGTGACAATTTACTAATAGAGTATGCAATATCCGGTCTTGTTCCTCTTGTCAGATACATTAAGGATCCTACAGCTTCTTGATATTTCTCTTGATCAAATTGTTTTGATTCTTGGTAGTCGTCAAGTTTCTGTCCAATCACTCCTGGTGTTTTAACAGGTCTGCAGTCATTCATTTCAAATTTCTCTAAAATTTTATTTATATAATTTTCTTGTGATAAATATATATTATTATTTTCTTTAATTTCTATTCCGAGAAACAATTTCTTGTCTGTAACTTCATTTATTTGTATTTTTTCTTTAATCCTTTTTATACATTCTTCAATTGAATTGTCGCTATCTCCTATTGCCAAGATATCATCTACGTATACTCCGATTATTACATATTTTTCTTCATCTTTCTTTAGAAAAACACAAGGGTCAGTTTTCAATTGCGTGAATCCCGAAGTTTTCATTACTTCGTTTAATTTAATGTTCCAGCATCTTCCTGATTGCGGCAATCCGTAAATACTCTTTTTTATTAAATAAACTTTATCTTTGTCATCGTTGTATCCTGGGGGTAATTCCATGAATATTGTTTCCTGCAAATCTCCATTCAAATAATGATTTAACATCATAGAATCTTCTAACGCTTTTCTTCATCGCAGATAATGCTAATAGAGTTCTTACTGATTCCCACTTTATTACTGGACTGTACGAATCGAAGTAATCCACTCCCATCTTTTGTCCAGCTCCAACGGCTACTAATCTTGCCTTGAATATCTTGTCATTATTTGTTGGATTCTTCTTTATTTTAAATACCCATTTACATTTTATTACTTTTTTATTCTTTGGTCTTTCTACCATTTTCCATACATTATACTTCACCATATTTTCTATTTCTTGATTCATTGCCATTTCCCATTCATTTCTCTGTAGTGATTCAATTGCTGCCTGGAATTAATTTGGTTCTTCTTCTCTTGTAGCATTTACAATATATTCTTTCAGTTTATCTGGTAATTTTCTGATTCTTTTGGGTCTTTATTTTATGCTCTATTCTGTCTTCATTTCTTTCTTCACTTTTTGTTCCCTCTTCATTTTTTTCTCCTTTATCTGTTTTGTCTTTATTTATTTCCTCATTTTCTATCACATCTTTATTATTTTGTTGAAATGTAAAAAGATAATTTAATTCGTTACTATCTTCTAATTTATTTTCTGATGTTTTATTGTTTCTTCTTCCTTTCTTTAATTCATCGAACTGAACATCTGACGTTTCGCATATACGTTTTTCTTCTTCATTATAGATTCTGTATGCTCTTCTTTCTATCGAATATCCAACAAAAATACCTCTTTTCGCTTTGGTATCCAATTTTGATTTTGTAGGTTTACTTATCTTGTAATATGCTAAACATCCATAAACTCGAAGATGTTTGACAGATGGTTTCCTTCCTTTCCATAATTCATACGGTGTCTTGAATTGTTTGCTTTTCGTTGGTGTTATATTATGTAAGTATGCAGCAGTAACCAGAGCTTCACCTCAAAAATTAGCTGGTAAATCTCCATCTGCTAGCAAGCTTCTTGTTTTGTCTAGAAGAGTTCTGTTTCCTCTTTCAGCTATTCCGTTGCTTCTTGGTGAATAATATATAGTTTTTTACCTTCCGCTTACCTGTAAAGGAAGGTATTGGAATCATGCAAAAAATCGGGTAGTGAGTTTTTAGTGGATGAGCACGAATTAGGGTCCTTACAACTCATTTTTGATAGTTTCCCGATGATGTCTGTATGTATGTGTGTGTGTGCGTGTGTGTGTGTGTGTATGTGTGTGGTCCGGGCCGATGCCGTCTGTTGGATAACTCAAATACGAATTACCCAAAAATTTTGATATTTGGTATTTTACAATTGTATACGAATAGGAAGAGCTCATTAGATTTTGGTACAAATATCTTCACCGGAAGTGATATTTTTTGAAGATTGAAAAGATTAAGTGTAAAAAATGTCTATAAATTTTGATAAATATAGTATTTATTTGTAATAAGAATAAGAGGAAAAGTTATTTGCAATCCACTTTATAAAAAAATTGTCTTTATCTGGTAGCATTAAAGAACTGCAGTAAAATTTAAAAAATAAATTTATCAAATAAAACATTGAAATCTTGTAATCCATGTTCGGTTGATTTTTGTTTTTGCATAAAAAATATTGACAGATGAGACGGGTGACAAGTTGGCATACTAGCGCTATATAAGTCATAATTAAGCTATTAAATGTAGTTCCTAACTGAACGTAGGATTGCTTCAACACAGAAGAGTTTTCGTGTGAATGAATCTTTTGATTCAGGTGATACTAATTTCTGTGTTTGAATATTTTAGATTTTTATTTGTATATTTTAAATAGGCACCAGATTGTACGTATACATTTCTGTTTAAAGTCTAGATATGGCGGAAGGTTGTGTGATGGCCACGTCAGATTTTTTGCACATAACTCAGCGAAGTTTCAACCAAATTAGACGATTCTTTCGGGGAAAAACCAAATTGTGGGTGTACTTTAAGGGGATAATCTCAGATTAGAATGATCTCTTTTCGTACCCCTTAAAACCCGAACAAAAAAACACGTTTTTTCGCAAAAAAACGTCTAACTTTGACGATGTGTACCGAGTTGGAAAAAATTTGTCGACTCAATCCACAGAAAAAGCATTGAAACTTGTTCAATTACCTGTGCTGGGCTCAAAAAACGAAGTTCCTACGACGATTTGGCACAAAGTTATGGGCGTTTGAAAAAAGTGCATTTTGTGATTTTTTGACTCATAAATCGGCATTTTTTTGACGAATTTAATTTTTCACGAATGAAATTTTCTTTCAAAATTTCTAATATTTTAGGCAATTTGAGTTATTCACACAAAATTTCCAATTTCATTTTTAAAGCAGTAAGCAAATTAATCTAGAAGAAAACTTTCTTTTGTGTTATTGTTATGTATTGTTATTCATTGTTGTACTTGCTTTAGGATTAAAATAATTTATATTTTAATTATTTTTTGTTTAAACATACGTTGCAATACATCGTTGAAAAGAGAGAAAAAAAAACGCTATTCAACCATGTAAAAATCCAATATGGCGCCTATTTAAAATAAGGAAGTTACTATTAATATCTTGGAAACCGCCATCTTGAATTTTATTCTGACATCATTTTTGAGTTTCTCTCATCAAATCATGTAACTTTTGTATGAAACATTTTTTTATATCTTTTATAATTACGGAGTAATTTGCCTTTTTTTAAATCGCGATTTTCAGTTTTTTTTAATAACTCTCAAACTGTTTGGAATTTTAAATGTTTCTCAACGGAATCTAAATAAGCTAAAAAAACTGCACAACATTGCCCATTTAACCGACCTCGTAGCTCCTATAGTTTCCGAGATCCCAATGGTGACCCAATATATATATATATATATATATATATATATATATATATATATATATATATATATATATATATATATATATATATATATATATATATATATATATATATATACAAGGTGTCATCGAAATGCCCGTCGTCGATATCTCCCTTGTCGTTAAAAATACAGCATAAATTTATTAACAGAATTTTTCGTCTACTCAAGGAGCATAACTTAAAATTATTTTCACATATACAGGGTGTTGCATAATGACTTGGCAATAATTGTTCGTCGTTTTTTAAATGACACACCCTATATATTTTTATATATTTTGAATTGTATTTTATTTACCTATACGAACATATAAATTTCATTTTAGTTTTCCACGGCGTTGCCAAGTTATTCAATTTTTTCTCTAAAAAAAGCCGAATACACGTATTGTTTTATAAAGGCGTACTGAAGTTATTTTAATAGTAAAAATTATCAAATTTTTTTTCTGTACAATTGTAACTATACTCTTTGTTCTGACATAACTTTTTTTTAATGTTATTATACAGTACAGTACAGAAAATCAAATTTACTCAATTTCAAATGGCTATAACTCGTCATTTTCAAATGGAACACCATATATTTTATTATTCTGTTGTGTGTATTTTTGCATCTTCTTATGTTATAAAAGATGTCCTATGCCTATAAACATTAATTTAATTAATTTCGAAATTAATGATTTTAGCCATTTGAAATTGAGTAAATTTGATTCTCTGTACTGAACATTCTGTATAACAACATTTTAAAAAAAAGATGTCAGAACAAAGAGTATAGTTACAGTTGTACAGAAACATAAATTCATAATTTTTACTATTAAAATAATTTCAGTACGCCTTTATAAAACAATACGTGTATTCGGCTTTTTTTAGAGAAAAAATTGAATAACTTGGCAACGCCGCGGAAAACTAAAATAAAATTTATATGTTCGTATAGGTAAATAAAATACAATTCAAAATATATAGGGTGTTTCATTTAAAAAACGACGAACAATTATTGCCAAGTCATTATGCAACAGCCTGTATATGTGAAAATAATTTTAAGTTATGCTCCTTGAGTAGACGAAAAATTCTGTTAATAAATTTATGCTGTATTTTTAACGACAAGGGAGATATCGACTACGGGCATTTCGATATATATATATATATATATATATATATATATATATATATATATATATATATATATATATAACGGGTGTAACACCATACATGTATACATACTCGTAGGCGATTAGCATTGTAATATTGTAGAAATATCGGGATCAGTACGGGACTGATTATTTGAATAAATGGCCCAGATTCGAGAACTCAATTTATTCGGAGAGAGGAGAGTTGTAACCCTTTATTAATTTTGATGATAAATATAATTTTACAGCAATACTCTACAACAAGTAAATCAAATTAGTTTACATTATTTAGATTAATATGATATACAAAACTTACAGTCAGACTTAAAGAAATGTAGAATATGAATAACAACACTTTTAATTGTAGTCCACCAGATCAGAATTACTACAACTATACACTATCTCAACTATTCACATTCAAAGCAAGGTTCTATCTGTTCAAAATGCCGGCGGAAGCAGTCTTCGCGCTGCTGGTGGCTACAATTGCGGCAAAACCGCAAATTAAATTACAAAAAATTCAAGCGGCAAAACTTAAATATTAATAATAAGTAATTTCACAGAGTACATGAAATATTTTCCATTACAACACCCCGCCCACATAATTATAATTTGACCAACTAGGGTTATGTGTTGGAGTTTCTAGGATAAGCCTTGGTGGTACCGTTTTAAATGAACGGCATGAAAAGCTCCTCTCTCCGCACCGTCTGGATGGCACAGAATATATGTGTTCTCATGTATTTTCTTTTTAATTCGGAACGGCCCTTCATAAATTAAAAAGAATTTCTTCGTTTGTCGGTTTGCTGCCGACGAAATAGGATTAGCTCGTAGTAGAACAAGGTTATCGACTTTGAACTCGATGTTTTGAGCCTTCTGACGAGCCAGGCGACGAGCAGCTCTAGAGGCCAGCGCTTCCTTCGCCAGCAAAAGTCGTTGTGGATGTGCCTTCGGCTCCGGAACTGGATAACCAAGTACTTCTCGTAGTAGCGGTGCCGGTGGGACGCCAAAATGAAGTTCCACCGGGGCAAACCCCGTTGACTCGTGCACTACATTATTTAGGATGTCGGCGATGCGAGGAACCATGAGAGCCCAAAGAGTGTTCTTGGTGGACATAAGCGCGGAAAAGCCGCCCTAGTTCCCGCATGCTGCGCTCCGCCGGGTTAGCCTGCGGGTGTCGCACCGAAGTCGTATGGACGAAGAACCCCGCCTGCTCCAGGGTCCTTTTCCACTGGTCGGATGTAAACTGAGTCCCGGAATCTGCTAGGATTCTCTTCGGCTGGCCTACTTCTTCGACATACTTTTCTAAAAAACTGTTTAACAACGCCTTAGTGTTAGCTTTTTTAATCGGGTACAAAGTAACCAATTTGGAGAAGACGTCCACAATCACAAACAAATAGGTGACTCCAGCCCGTGATCTGGGTAAAGATCCGTATAGGTCCATAGCCACCAAGTCATTTGGGCCAGTAGGAAGGATTGGAGTAAAATGAGGTTGAGGATGTCTACTGGGTTTCGTTTTTTGGCAAATGTCACAACCACTTACCACCTCGCTAACATGCCGATGTAATTTTGCCGCCCAGACTTCCCTCTTCATAGCTTGCCATGTTTTTGCCACTCCAAAGTGACCATATGCTTCGTGGTAGGCCCGTACTACCAGTTTTATTAATTGTTGAGGAATTGCTACCAACGCATGTCCCCGCCGGAGATATAATACCTGATTATGCAGCACAAAACGATCGTTTTCTTCATTCTTGAGCGATACAATTATCTTAGATAAACGTTTATCGGCATTTTGGTGTTCTGGAAGTTTTTTAAGTTCTTGTTTCAGTTCTGTGTCGATGCTCATGGTTGTAAGTCGCAGTAGGTAAAAGTGTTTCCCTGGTGGCGTCGGTAGTCGCTCTAGGGGATTACGTGACAACGAGTCTGCAATTACATTCTGTGCTCCTGGAACATATTCAACAGTGAAAACATATTCTTGAAGGGCTAGGGCCCACCGAGATATCCTGGGAGATAGAAACCTGCAAGTAGATAGAAATTTTAGTGTTTGGTGATCAGACAGGATAGTAAATGGTTTTCCCAGTAAATAAACCCTCCACTTAGTGACAGCGAAAATAATTGACAAGGCTTCACGTTCTGATACTGTGTAGTTTCGTTCTCGGGCCGCTAATATTCGACTTGCATAAGCAACCACCCTTCTGTTGCCTGCTATGCGTTGAAATAATTGCGCACCCAGGCTTACATCTGACGCATCTGTTTGTACATAAAATTGATGCTGAGGGTCGGGGCGATATAATAATGTCGCTTCAGCTATTAGTCTCTTTAGGTTCACAAAAGCGGTATGAGCTTCTTCAGTCCATCTGAATCTCGTACCTTTCTTCAGCAGTCTGGTCAGTGGTTCTGCCTGCGTTGAAAAGCTCTTGCATAACCGACGATCGTAATTGCAGATTCCAAGAGGTCCAGTTGTTTCACCGATTTTGGCACTGGAAACAACTCTATCGTTGTCGTCCGTTCAGGATCGGGCCCAGCTCCCTCTTAGTCCAGGCTAATTAGACTTAAAAAAAAAAAACATTAAGAAGAAGTTTCTCTGCAGAAAGTGCTTGGGGAGTGTACCAGGATATTATGTTATAAAAGTGTGGCCACAATTTTGGCCAAGGTCATTGTACAATGAAAGAAAATGCGAAAATCGGTTTTCTGCGTATAATTTTAGAACCGTTGTTGCTATCGAAAATTGACAAAATATCAATTTATAGTTATTAAAAATACCTACAAAATGAGCCGCAGTGGATTCAATTTCGTTAATTAGTTTACTTGTAATAAACAAAAAACTGTCAATTTCGGCCTTTTTTATATTTTACACAATTCAGTTATTTTTGCTACTATATAATCGTAGTACAGGTTTTAGGAAGGTTGTTGTGTACTTAATAAGTGGTAAAATTGTTGGCTTGAAATATTCATAACTTCTTGTTTAATTCTATTTGTTATTAAAAAAGATGTCTTACAAAAATCTAATTTCCAGTTTTTCCAAGCATTTTTTCATGTCTCATTTTACTCGCAAAGAGTTGTAGTATAACGTACAATAAATGAACTTTTAATTTTTCAACGGTTAATTGTCTAAAAATTACGTTAAAAATTAAGCAGTTTAAATAATTAATTTTAAGCAATAATTTTTTTAAAAATTGTATTAACAAATCGATTAGTTCATTGCTATGATTTTTCTTCAAATTTATATGCATTATTTATTGCTCTACGATGCTCTGATGCGAAGATAATTGGCACATAAACGTCTGTTGACTTGCGTTTTCGTAAACTTTGCACGGGCGTCTTAGATGATGCTCTCGCAAGGACCGTTGAAAAATATTGTGAATAAATAAACATGTCAGCTGGCTACATCTCGGTGGAAAGGTTGTCAGCTGATGCTCTGAAGGGTGTAACGCAGGAGCCAGAGAGGAGCATCTATCGCCTATTTAAATGTACCAGCTGACGAGTTTTCCCCCGGCATTTTGCTAGCTGATTTTTTTTTATTACTTACAGGATCATATTAACTATCAGCTTACAAATTTTTATCCGGGAGGAAATGACGTATCTAAAGTTATTCGATATTATGCTTCATGCTTTATCTGAAAGATATAATCTTTTTGTAATGTGTCGATTAAATCAATATTCTTTGTACTTTCGAATTGATAAAAATATAAATAAATAAATGAAGGAATACTGTGATATGCAAATTAATTAATTGATAATTTATTAAAACTAAGATTTAAGGTACATAATGTTTACATTATGTTTACTAATGTTACTCGGGTCACTCTCATCTCTTTCTGATTCACTGTCAGAGTCGCACCAGCTGACGAGTTTACCCCCGGCATTTTGCTAGCTGATTTTTTTATTACTTACAGGATCATATTAACTATCAGCTTACAAATTTTTATCCGGGAGGAAATGACGTATCTAAAGTTATTCGACATTATGCTTCATGCTCTAACTGAAAGATATAATCTTTTTGTAATGTTTCGATTAAATCAATATTCTTTGTACTTTCGAATTGATAAAAATAGAAATAAATAAATGAGGGAATACTGTGATAAGCAAATTAATTTATTAAAACTAAGATTTAAGGTGATCCTTTACCCGTGGCAGAAAACAGTCAAAAATATTGATTCCGCACGCTCAGAGCTGGGAAAGTTACTTTTATAATATAACTAAGTTATTTTTACAAGTTACTGGGACAAAGTAACTAAGATATTTTACCAATTAGTTCCATGTAGAAAAAAGTAGCTTAGTTCTAGAACTAAGTTACTTTTCAAAAGTAACTTACTAAAGTTACTTTTATTTATATCATGAACAGGGAATAATAAACCAGCATACATTTATATAGATTGATTTCAACATATTTTTTATTTGTTAATGAAATAAACAACATGCATGAAAAACTAAATTTTTATTTATGTATAAATTTACAAATATCTGACACAAAAGCAACGAAATTGTTATTGATAGCAATAACAACACAATATTCACATATTACATTAACATTACATTACATATAAAAATGTTGCGTGTAAAACATAAATTCCATAAAAAATGGAAAACTTATGGGAGAATCTCTGACTATACTTCCTTTTCTTTGTTGCGCGACAGGGTTAAAATCAAACAGCAACAAGATATTCCTAACACCATGGTTTATGGGGATGTTGAAGCTAACGATGGTCTTTCGGTCAGTAATCTTTTTGCTGATTATTTTAAATCGTTTTCGTAAACATCGACGATACAAATAAGACGATTATTGATGATAGTTCTAGTAATTTAGTTAATTTACATTCTATTCAACTAAGAGAGGAGGAAATTTTTAATTATCTATCTAAACTCAACACCAGTAAAGGCTGTGGACCCGATCAAATTCCAAGTACATTTATAAAAACTTGTGCCGTTTATCTAACGTCGCCTTTGTGTATTTTATTCAACCAATCACTCGAATCTGGCGTTTTTTCCGATAGGTGGAAATTATCTAAGATTATACCCATTCATAAATCTGGTGATATTAACAATGTCACCAATTACAGACCCTATATCAATTATTTCAACTTTCGGTAAAATCTTTGAAGCCTTGATAATTGAAAAAATAAAATCCGATATTCATACTATTCTTATATTTATTTATTGGAAAATATTCAAAAAAATCTGACGTGGCCATCACACAACCTTCCGCCATATCTAGACTTTAAACAGAAATGTATACGTACAATCTGGTGCCTATTTAAAATATACAAATAAAAATCTAAAATATTCAAACACAGAAATTAGTATCACCTGAATCAAAATATTCATTCACACGAAAACTCTTCTGTGTTGAAGCAATCCTACGTTCAGTTAGGAACTACATTTAATAGCTTAATTATGACTTATATAGCGCTAGTATGCCAACTTGTCACCCGTCTCATCTGTCAATATTTTTTATGCAAAAACAAAAATCAACCGAACATGGATTACAAGATTTCAATGTTTTATTTGATAAATTTATTTTTTAAATTTTACTGCAGTTCTTTAATGCTACCAGATAAAGACAATTTTTTTATAAAGTGGATTGCAAATAACTTTTCCTCTTATTCTTATTACAAATAAATACTATATTTATCAAAATTTATAGACATTTTTTACACTTAATCTTTTCAATCTTCAAAAAATATCACTTCCGGTGAAGATATTTGTACCAAAATCTAATGAGCTCTTCCTATTCGTATACAATTGTAAAATACCAAATATCAAAATTTTTGGGTAATTCGTATTTGAGTTATCCAACAGACGGCATCGGCCCGGACCACACACATACACACACACACGCACACACACACATACATACAGACATCATCGGGAAACTATCAAAAATGAGTTGTAAGGACCCTAATTCGTGCTCATCCACTAAAAACTCACTACCCGATTTTTTGCATGATTCCAATACCTTCCTTTACAGGTAAGCGGAAGGTAAAAAATTTGTAAGAATGTTGTGTGTGAAATTTAATATCTACTGTCAAGATTACTCACAAAGATTGGAATATTTAAATATGACATCACTTAGTAATCGAAGAGTAATCAATGATATGCTCTTTCTATACAAAATCTTAAATAATATGCATGATACACTAAATATATTGTGCCTAATTAATTTTCATATACCTAGTAGAAATACGAGACAACAATATTTATTTCACATGCAACAATCTAATAGCAATAGCCTTATCCACTCAGGAATCCACAGAATTATTAATACATATAACACATCGTTCAGCCACATAGACCCATTTCACCTTTCTTTTTCACAATTCAAAACTGCCATTTTACAAGAAACTTTATAGTTGTAATACACACACACACTTACACACTACTGCTTTGTTTTATTTTCTCCATTATGTTGTATCACTAAATGTTATTGTACAATTGATAATATTTATGATCTGTATGTAAAATTACCTGTATTTGTTCGTGAGAACCTGTTATTGGTCATCTAACTGTTAGTTCTCCTTGGAAAGTAAATAAATAAATAAATAAGATTTATTGGCTTTTAAGAGCACCAGATTTTCAAAATTTCTATCTGAAAGGCCATGTCCTCTTTCAACAGGAGCTGAAGATGGTAATGGCGTATTATATTGTATGAAAACATTTTTTACATAAGGGTATGTATTTTTGCAACATTGATAAATTAGTATCAGGATCTTGAAGGTATTGCAGAAATTATAACCTATACAATACGGATATCGGATAATAATGTAATTATATAACAAGACATTTACACCGGTTACACTGATATTATTCTTACCTGTTTTGTTGTATCAATGATAAAAAAGAGCACCACTTTGTTTTGCAAAGACACTTGGAGTAACAAAAACAACTGTAATGAGTTATGTGCTAAAACGCCAAAATTAGCAGTAACAGCGAACGGCGAATAAGTTATACTTGCAATTTGCAAATATAAATAGAAAAATAATTTTTCAAGTACCTAACTCAATTTCAAAAAAGTTAAAAGTTATAACGTATGAAGTAACTTAAAATAACAAAATAATTATAAGTTACTTTAATGTAACTAAGTTACAAAAACAGTTAAAAGTTATAAGTTCTTTTAGAAGAGTAATGAAAAAATAGTTACAGTTACTGAAAAACAAAAAATATCTTAGTTACTGTTGTTAAGTTACTTAAAGTAACTAAGTTATAAAAAAGTATCTTTTGATATAGATACTGCCCAACTCTGCGCACGCTATTCTATAGCGTTGATTATGTCGGTTGTATTCGACTTTTTATTTATTTGTGATCAGTGGTAGGTAAATCACACAGTACTAAAATAAATAACGATTTGTTTTTATTTACATATTTGATTTACATAGTTAAGTTACAATTAAATTGCATATGCCTGTAATGCTCTCTATCGGCGTGGGCGGAATATGCCGCCCGGACCACTGCCAGCCGTGGATCTAGAGGATGAATGCAGCTACGATCTACCAGGTGATATGACTTGGTGGTGATCTCCACCCTACGTCGTTGGTACCTAGTGGCTGGCGGCGTGGGCGTCTGCACGGGTCTGCGGAAGACCTTAGGAAGCGGCTTCTTGGGCGAGAGGGACCGTTGACGATCTCGCTTCTCCGGGGACACCTGCCGGGATGTTGAGCTGATGTACTTCGTTGGCGACGGTGGTAAAGGTGAAACCGGCCGGATGGAAACTGCTGCCCGGGAGCAGTACCGCTGGGTTAGGCGCCACAACTGTGCCTCGAAACTTTTGTGAGCTGACGTTGTCAGCGAGGGGTGTCTGGTGTTGCCTTGCCGCCGTCTGTCCCTGGGGCAGTCTGCGGACTCTCTGCCGACTCCTTGATGACCGGTCGCCGTCCTGCTTGATACCGATCTACGTCGCTGTAGGAAACGCTCGGTTCTTACCCAGGTCCGGTATGAGTGATTGCCGATTTCTGTTGGTTGCTTGTTGTTTGCTGTTCCTTGTTCAGAAGTCAGTTTGCATTAAATTGCTCTGGTCCAGCGATCCCCTTTTATATTGGCCGTACTCGTCACGGCCAGTCTTAGTTGCAGCTGTGTCAGGCTGCAATTGGTTGGTGGCCTCGTGTCGTGGACTCGCGCCGCTCGTCTGCGAGACTAGCGTCGAGTGTTCGGGGTGGGAGATTTGAATTTTTATTCGTTGCACCCACGACGAGCGCGGGAGATTTGAAAGCTGCGCATCGCCAAAGAGTCAGGCGCGGGAGATTCAAAAAGCTGCGCGTCGCCACAATTGTTTTGTTTAACATAAAAAATTATAAATAATTTATGATTGAGGGGAAAAATTATTTTGGCACCCATATTTGTAAAAAAAACTGCAATAATTTATAAAAAAGAGAGTTAGCGCGCGCCACTGTACAGCTTTTATTTATAAGTTAATTAACTTCAAATTTTAATATGTTGGCAACAAAGCTTGGATCTGCGAAATAACCGATCGACCATTTTGTAGATTGTACATATACATTTATCTTCATCAATATCTTTAAATTATTATATTTAACAAAATAATAAACGCTGTGGAGTGGCGCGCGAAATCCATGTTTTTGGCTGTTTTCTGGCGCGGTAGAGGATCGTTTTAAGAAGCCCGTCTACTACCTAAAATCCAGCATAAAATGTACTAACGTAGCGAGTGTTTTGTGGCCAGTACAAGAATGCTAAAATTTTATTTCAACCAGGATTTAATAGAGAAAGAATGGATCTACACATGTGCCTTTTTAAAATTTTGATTAAAAAATTAAACATGAATATAAAAATTCCGAAAAATTAAAAAAAAATAATCCAATTTTATGCAAACTTATTAGTAAAATCGGGAGTATTCTAGGAATTCGGTGAAAACGTAGACGAACCGCTTAATACATAATGTTTACAAAAAAGTTATTAAATTTTATTTTTTAATTTAATCATTTTCGGTTTGGCTCGTGTCACTCTCATCTCTTTCTGATTCACTGTCAGAGTCGCTGTCAGAGCTGTCTACCACCATGTCTTCATTATCGTCATCTATACAAAAATACAAAGAAATGCATGTATATTTAACGTAATAAATAACAATGGTTAATCTTTTTTTTATCGAGGGTAGGGGGGAAATCTTCAAAAAGACACCCTTGGCAACCGAACCACAGGGTAGTGTGGGATTCCTACCCACTAAAACCCCCCTCCCTTACCGCCCATCATAGTCGTGGAACCGCTTTCGCATTACTTCGCCGGCTATGTGTTGTCTTGTCTTAACTTCCTTATTTTATCTCACTCCCTCTCTCTTCTTCTCTCCCTTTCATCTTCTTCCTTTTTTTTTAATGATATTGTATATCATGTTGTATATAATATAATGTTCCATTTATCCTCGTTTGTCAGCATGATGTCAATTAAGTTGTGCTTCGTCACTTGTATTTGTAAATGTGTGTTTACTTCCTCTCTGGCGTATTCCCATTTCTCACACTCGAACAGAGTGTGCTCCACTGTATCAATTTGTTCGCAGTGGTTGCATTCATCTGAGTCAATCTTTCCGATTCTTTTCAAATAGCTTTGAAAGCAGCCGTGCCCTGTTAAACCCTGGGTTAGGTGATACTCAGTGTTGCCGTGTGTTGTCCAGCCATAATATTATATTCGGCATTAGTTTCCTAAGCCAGGTTTCCGTATTGTTACTTTCAACCCATCTTTCTTGCCATTTGTTGTGCCTATCTAATCTGATTTTTTTCCTTTCCTCTTTATTTACCGAGTAGCACAATATCCTTTCTTGGATTAGGATTGTCATTGGGACTATTCTGGCTATGATCTCCGCCACTTCAGTTGCCACTGTCCTGTAACTACGGCTCACCCCTATGGCTAACTTTCTGTTAAGTTGTTGTAGCATTTTTATTCCTCTCTGTGTGCTTAATACTTTATTACCCCATACTGGCACTGCGTATAAGATAATAGAATGTGCCATACCTGCCAATAGTCTTCTCTTAGCTTCTGATGGTCCAGATATTCTCGGGAACATTATTCTAAGTGCCAAAATCGTTCTATCTGCTTTTTTTGTTGTTTCTTTTAAATGTGTCATGAAAGTCAGCCCTCTGTCGAGATATACCCCCAGGTATTTCACATTTGCTTGCGGGTTGATAGCTATCCCATCCATTTGAAATGCAACTGGCTCACACTTCTTCCGTTCGATTAGTAACACGGCTTCCGTTTTCTCCGGTACTATCTGCAGCCCTTTTGACTCTGTCCATTCTTGTACTTTATGTAGTATAATGTTCACCCTGTTAGTCAAATTTTCTGCTGTTTTTGCTTTAACCAAAATAGCCAGGTCGTCAGCATACGCGACTAGTTTTGAGTCTTGAGGTATACTGAGATTTAGAACATCGTTGTAAAATATGTTCCATAGAACTGGCCCAAGTATTGAGCCCTGTGGAACTCCGCAAGTCATCTTATATTTCTTATTGTTATATAGAATGTACCTTTCATCCAGGAACGAGGCTATGATATTAATCAAATACCCCGCGAAATTCATTCTTCTCATGGCATCAATTATTTCCTCCCTAGGAGGGGTGTTGAATGCGTTTTTAATGTCTATAGTCAGCAACGCACACAGTTTCCTTTTTTTTGCTTCCCTTTAGATTTATCTCTTCTGCTGCAAAGTCGGTAACTTCTTTAATTGCCTGTACTGTAGATTTCCCCTCTCTAAAACCATATTGGCGTTCCGATAGTAAATTGTTCATGTCAAGATGTTCATTGATTCTTTTCGCTATAACTCTCTCAAATAGTTTTCCTGTTGTGTCTGTTAGGCATAATGGCCTATATGTTGACGGATCACTTAGGTCTTTTTTCCCTGGTTTCGGGATTAAGACGAGTTCTGCCTTTTTCCATTCTTCGGTGTACTGTCCACTGTTGAGTACTCTATTGAAAACTGTATCAAACCATCCTGGTTTTTCTGGTATTTTATCAGGACCAGGTGCTTTTCTGGTTTTCATTCTTTTTGCAGCTTCCATTATTTCATCGCAGCTAATGAGGTGTGTTGATGCCTCGATATCCGATCTTTCCTGCCATTTAGAAACTTTTTGCTGGGGGAAAAGGTGTTTGATGATACTATCGATAATTTTTTCCTCGGGTGCAGCTGGAATTGCTTGCCTGGTTCTTTTAACGATAATGTTGTATGGCTTTCCCCATACATCTTCTTCTATAGAGTCGATAAGCTCTTGCCATCTTTTTTGTTTTTCATTTTTGATTTCTAAACTCAGGGCTTTTTTTGTTTCTTTGTACTTTAGTTTCGATGCTATTATAGTCTCTTCATCATTGTTTCTCGCTTTATATCTTTGATATATTCTCCTGGACTGTTGACATTCTTTTCTTAGTGTAGCTATTTTATTTGTCCACCAATATATTTGTTTTCTATTTCCAGGCTTTCTTGTTTTTTCCATTACAAGATTGCAGAGTTTTTCCATTTCGGTTTTAAGTTCTTCGACCGTTTCTACAGCATTGAGATTTTCTATTGCAGACTTGCTTTCTGCAACATTTAGAGACTTAACGTTCCATTTGTGTCTTGGGATTGGACTCTCTTTAACTGTTTCGAGGTCTACCTGGAAAAAGATGTGGCCATGTGGGCTGTAGGTAACTGTATTAACAATGGTTAATCTAATAAACGAAAAATCGACATGATCAAAATTGAAAGAAATATGTTACCTTTTTCGTGCTGAATAGTTATTTCGTAGATCAATGATGGTAACTGAGGTCCAGAGAACCATTGAAAAAAATTGAAAGAAATATGTTACCTTATTCGGACTGAATAGTTATTTCGTCGATCGATGATGGTAACTGAGGTCCAGAGAACCATATGAAATCATACTTATTTTCGATTTCTACCCAGCCATAGTTTGAAGGTTCATTAGTTGTTGGGACTTTCAAATGTGCGTTTCACCAAATTTGTGCTATGTAACAAGTTATTTAAAAATGCTGATACAGTTCCGATTTTGATGGTGGCAGAGACGAGCCATCAATTCCTTTTTTCGGTAATTGGAACGAGTCATCGTTATCAAGGAATTTGTATGTTTTTTGAAACAACGCTACCCTTGCCTCATTAATTTTTTTAATTCTTTTGAAGCTATACATATTACATACAAACTCTTCAATCTTGCCAAAAAAGTCTTCTCTTTTCTCTGACGGCTTTGACAATTGTATAAAACAATCGGTAAATTCTTCAGAACTACTCATTATTGAAAACGGGCGTATTTTGCCTTTTCTAAAAAAAGGCCGGGTTGAAATCGCACCCGGTGAATGCGTGAAACGCTGGAAGTGCTGCACTCAAATTTCTTCCTAGAGTTTTATGCAATTATTGTGTAACATTGATACACCTTTGATTTTTTCCGACACCGACTTCCATACAAATTTGAATATTTTAGGAAATATTACCCATATTTGCTAACATACTGATTAAAACATCAGTATCGGAACAACGAATCGTTACATTTGCATTAAAATCTATTTGGCATACATGAAAAATAATTTTTGTGTCGGCTTCTTCGTGAGCTCGACACGAAAGCGCTTGGTCTAAAGTTCTTATCACTTTGGAATAAGAAACCGTGTATTTAAAACAAATGTCCGCATTGACATAGATAATTTTTTTTTCGCACTTGGTCTGGGCCATCAATATAGTCCGGCGGTTATAGGAAAGAACTATGCATTTTGTGATTAAAGCATGAAAATTTGCACACATATCAATGAAACCATTCTCTTTCATATAAGAAGTGGTACCAAAGTGGTGCGTGCTGCAGACGGCCGCCATTTTGAAAAAATGGTTGCCATTTTTTTTGCATTTATCTCATGAACGATCAGTATAACGAGAAATCTTATTTAATGAAAATTGTAGAGCACAAAATTCTCTATAAAACGGTATATCTATTTTTTATGTAGGTGGTACAGCTTTCGAGAAAATCGTGAAAATATATATGAGCAATATCTAGCCATTTCAGGTTAGACCGCAATTTTGCCTTTTCAAACAAAAACAGCTGTTATTTTTGAATGAATCAAGATATCGACTTCCGGTCTTCAACAATCGATTACTTATATTTATTATGCATATAATTTTAAACTCTTCGGGAGCACTAGTTCGGCCACAATTCAAACATAACGTTTTATAGACAATAGTGAAATTTTTGTATTTTTTGTGTTTATTGAACTGTCATTTCTGAACAAATTAAAATATTGACTTGCGGTTTGCTACACTAGATTCTGCAAATCATTCTGTACAAGATACTTTGTATTAATTTTGTATTGAAGTCTTTGTTAAAACGATATTTAAATACTTTTTCCTCGAGAAAGTAGAAAATTTTTAGTGTTATTATTATTTATTATCTTTGATCAGCTATAGTACCTGAACGGATCTAAATACTGACTTGAAACTTGCAGCATTCGATTCCTTAAAGATTTTTGTATTAGAAGCATGCTTATATTTAAAAAAATTTCTTATGTTTACTCGCAATTAAAAGATATTCTTTCTAAGAAATCGAAGAAATTTTACTGTTATTTTTCTAGTAAATTTATTTAACTGTAATTAATAATTTTAATAATAATATATCGTGTAATACATTATACATTAATAAGAGCATATTTAAGGCCATACCTCGGGCCATACAGCTCTAAAAAAATTCCTGGACAGCTACACAAAAATGTGATTTTCGAGTCACGCGAGACCCGGTTTTGGTATTTCGAGGGTTATGCAGTAAGGTTTACATGACATGTGTGCTAACTGCTAAGTTACTATAATGTTCAGTAATATCAGTAAATTAAATACAATCAACTTAAATGATTTTCATTTTTTCTAAATTCTCTAGCAGTATGAACTTAACCAAAAACTTATGTTTTTAAATGAAGCGTCAAATTTACTCTCAGACAAAATCAGTTACTTGCGGCTAAACCAAAGTTTCAAAAAGTTCTTTAATTAATGTAATTTAATAACGATATGTCAGGAATTAAATGATGGAAACCAGAAGACGATATTTTAATTTGTGCACAAATGACAATTGCTTAAATTCAAAAAACAATAATAATACTGAACTTTAGTTTTGTTCTCTCTAACAAAATCATTTAATTGCAGCCAAATCAAAGTCCGTAAAAAATTCTAAAATAATGCATTTTATAGAAAAATGTACCCGGATTCCGAATCTGGAGTCCGTAAGTCGATTTTTTTCATTTTAAATGAAATTACAGTTAAATAAATTTTCTATAGAAAAATAACAGTAAAATTTCTTCGATTTCTTAGAAAGGATATCCTTTAATTGCGAGTAAACATAAAATTTTTTTTAAATATAAGCATGCTTCTAATACAAAAATCTTTAAGGAATCGAATGCTGCAAGTTTCAAGTCAGTACTAATATAATAAAGAGGGAAGATTTGTTTGTTTGTTTGTTTGAATTGAATAGGCTCCGAAACTACTGGACCGATTTGAAAAATTCTTTCACCGGTGGGAAGCTACACTATTCCCGGGTGACATAGGCGATATTATATTTTCAAAAAAAATCAAAATTGTTTCTTTTTATGACGAAAATGTACAGTGATTTGTCACTTAAGTGAACGAAATAACAAACAGATTAGATAACCAGACATTTAATTAAACTACTATGTATTAGTTTTTGAATAGGAATTTCGAATTCAGTTGGTCTAGGTGTTTTGAAACAGACAGTGGTGGATTGTTAGTATTAAATTTTTATTTATTTATTTGATGTTTATAACGATGTCAAATTGCATTGTTGTCGGCGGCTATCTAATTCAGAGTTCACTGCACCGATTGAGTTCAAATTTGGTATGGTAATAGCTTAAGATGTAACATATGACATGAACACAATAAAATGGCGGTAAGCGATTGGGTTTAAATTTCATTTCTCGAGGGGGGGGGGCAGCGCGTTCAAATTTGGTACAGTAATAGCTAAGAATCTGTCTTGAAACATAAGTATATTAAAATGTTAGTCCGCCATCTTGAAACAAAATGGTGACTAGCTAACCCAAAATGTACTGCACCGATTGGGTTCAAATTTGTAATGGTTATAACTTATAATCTAACTTATGACATGAGCATACTAAAATATCAGTTCGCCATCTTTAAACAAAATGGCGGTAACTGATTGGGTTCAAATTTGATTTGGTATCATGGGCGAAGTTAGAATTGCCACCATGTATGGTATGGTAATAACTTAGAATTCTTATAACCAGATTCCTTTAAATTCGAGTTGGAGGCGTAGCAACGCGAGCCGGGTTCGCTAGTATTAAATATTTTACTCATTCTGTAAATTTTGTTAATGAAAAATATTAATTGCTTGTATCATTGTAAATAGAATAGTTTTTATTTAATGTTTTTGTATTCATTGAATCTCGACTAAAATATATTATTTACAATTATTTACTTTTGTTTTTATTTAATATACAGTAAATAAGTTATGTTTACAAAGTCTCTTTAATGGTAAGCAAAAACTACATTGTAGATGATGTAAACATTTGTTTTGGTATAATACAGAATTTTATAAATTAAATAGCTAAAATTGGAGTGGTGATAGACAGAGAACGTGCTTTAGATAGTGTTTATTCATCGCTTTTCTACCGAATTCCAACAGCGAGTTCAACCCTTGGATGTTATCAAGACACCAATAAGGTAGTGCTCTCACAAATAAAACTATTTCCGGGCTATTCCAAATATGCCCACAAACCTTTTCTCACAAATCAAACTCAATAATCATTCTAACCTAAATTATCAATTAAAAAATCGCTCCCACAAACCAACCTACCAACTCCACCTATTAAACAATAGATTAAACAAACAAACAATACTATAAACAAACACTAATTAACCAACCACAACCAGTCAACGGCGACTTCTGACTACAGAGGTCGCCTACTATACCTCACAAAACAAAATAAACAAACCAAGATCAGTAAAATGACAATGACAAATCTAAACAACTTAAACAAAAACAAAAATTCGCAAACATAACAAAAACACAAAATATAGCACCTACTTCCTTCCCCAAAAAGGATCAGGCCATTCTTATGCAAGGACATGAAGGACTAAAAATAAGAGACTATATATTAAGTATCGGAAACATTGTAGGCCCAAAAAAAGTATTATTCGCATCGCGTATATCAAACAACCGAATCTGCATTTACCTAGAAAGTAAAGAAACAGTAAACCAAATTGTAAATGAACATCAAGTTATAAAAATACAAGACTATGAATTAAACATCCGCAGACTAATCACGCCTGCAAAAAGAATCATCCTCTCAAACGTGTGCCCATCCATCCCACACAATACTATAGAAGAAATACTAACACAAAAAAACATAAAAATGGTATCCCCTATAACATTTCTGCGCGTCGGAATGCAAGAAAATGAATACGCCCATGTATTGAGCTTTAGGAGACAGGTCTATATACTTCCAACTGATCAAACCCCACTACCTGAGTCATTCACAGTAGATTATGAAGAAACAACGTATCGCATCTTTGTAACAGATGAAATAACTACCTGTTTCATCTGTAAACAGACAGGGCACAACACCAACCAATGCCAACAAACGACTGCAGCAGTTCATCAAAACAATACACTGCCACAGTCACAGGCCACAATTGACAAGGCTATATCTACAACTACAACAGAAAACGTAACTAAAGAATCTGATAAAAATGAGCTTCAAACAAATGACACACAAATACAAACTCAAGCTACAAAAAGAACACACTCAGAAATAACTGACGATATTTCGGAGAATATGGATAGCGAATGCGACTTGAACATTACACAGTCCCCCCCCCTTGATATAGATACACTAACACAGGAAAATCTTGACACAAATACCCAAAACAAACAACAAACAAAAAAAGCAAAAAAGCAAGAAAGCACTAAGAATTCAAATGAAACCGTAACAAAAGACCCACTAGAAGCCATAAAAGACGAAATTGTAAAAACCCTGAAAAATATAAACTAAATTTCTCACAATTTAAAGACTTCTTGGACAACGTACACGGATCTAACGAACAACTAAATGTAGCAGAAGAATACATTCATAACGGTCAGGAAATGCTAGATATGCTGCGCAATCTATATCAACAACTGACAGACTCCACAATGAAAAGAAAATTCACTAGACTGCAAGGCAAAATCAAAGACCAACTAGCAAAACGACTAAAAAAATCAAATGAACTGAGATCAAAATCCCTAGAAAGCATAAATGTCGATAATACAGTGGAATAGCAACGGGTTCTATGCCCATATACAAAATATCCAACTACTAATCAACAAATATCAGCCAGAACTTATATGCATGCAAGAAACAAAATTTAAACCAAACCAGAACACATCGTTAAAAAACTATGAATTTTACAGAAAAGACAGACAACACGAACATGCCAGCGGCGGAGTAGCAATATTAGTGAAAAAATCTGTACACTCCGAACAAATAAATTTAAACACGGAGCTCGAAGCTGTAGCAGTAAAAACATACTATCCTCAAAAAATGACAATCTGTTCTATATATATACACCCAAACATCAACCCGGAGCAAAATGACTTAGAACAGCTTATACAACAACTACCGCAACCAAGAATAATTTTAGGTGACTTTAACGCCCATAGCTACAGTTGGGGTTCAAACTACGAAAATAACAGAGGAAAAACAGTAGATCGAGCCATGGAAAATTTCACAATACTCAACGATGGTAGCCCAACATATTTCTGCACACGATCGGGAGCAGAATCAATAATAGACCTTACTTTTGTCGAACCTAGCATTGCTCCAGATTTCCAATGGGAAAGCCTACAACACCTATTTGGTAGTGATCATCACCCCATTTTATTGACCCATGTCATCAAAACAACACTAACCCCAGACATCCCTATACAAAACAGATGGAACTTAGAAAACGCAAACTGGACACCACATGGAACTATGAAAATGCGGATACTGCAGTAAACTTCCTCACTCAAAGTATAACCGCTGCAGCAACAGAAGCAATAGGATATAAAAAAAATAGTGACACAAAAAATAAAAAAGTACCTTGGTGGAATGAAGAATGTCACATAGCAATCAGAGATAGCAAAAAAGCTCTATATAACTATAAAAATAACAAAACTACAGAAAATCTAATTAACTTCAAGAAATCAAGAGCAATCGCTCGTAGAACAATAAAAAACAGCAAAAAGCAATCTTGGAGAAAATTTGTGTCAGAATTGAACCCATCCACACCCGTAAACCTGGTATGGAACAACATTAAAAAAATTAGGGGAAATAAAACCACACTCCCTATTACATCCATAATAAAAAACAACAACACCTACGTACAACCCCAAGAAATAGCAAATACATTAGCAGAGACGTTAGAGGAACACTCAAGCAACAGCCAATATACAGAAACATTTAGGAAACATAAAGAACTAGTTGAAGCTGAAGAACTTACAGGGGAAACTAATACAAATATCCCTATCAATGAACCAATCACTGAAACCGAGCTTACAACAATAATCTCCGAACTAAAAAACAAAAGCAGCCCTGGACCCGACAACATACCATTTGAATTAATAAAATACCTACCCCACAAAATTATACAGTTTATCCTAACAATATACAACCACATCTGGCACACAAAAACCTTCCCAACACAATGGAGACAAGTAACAATCATTCCTATACCCAAACCAGGGAAAAACCAAACAAACCCATCAAACTACCGCCCTATAGCCCTCTCGAATAGCCTTTGCAAGATTATGGAAAAATAATCAATAAACGGCTAGTATGGTTTTTAGAAAAAAATGATATCTTCATGAAGACACAAAGCGGATTTAGAAATGGCCATACAACAACAGATCACATAATACATTTAACTTCAGAAGTTCAAAAATCATTCCAACAAAAACAACATCTAATCGCCGTATTATTTGACCTGCAGAAAGCATATGACACGGTATGGAGACAAGGCATACTAAAAACACTTATAAACTCTGGTATAAAAGGCAATATGTTCTTTTTCATTAAAAACTTCCTAACTGACAGAAAATTTAATGTCAGAGCGAATGGGCACATATCAGATACCAAAGTACAGGAAAACGGACTCCCTCAAGGCGCAATACTCTCTGTTACCCTCTTCCTTCTAGCAATTAACAACGTTAAAGATTACATACAAGTGCCAGTGAAAGCACTACTCTTCGCTGACGATCTGATATTAATATGCAAAGGAAAAAACTATAAAAATGTTGTAACTAACCTACAACAAACCATCAACAACCTTGAAGAATGGTCAGATGTGACTGGATTTAAATTCGCACCGGACAAAACGAAAGCGATCCATTTCACAAGATTAAGGCAAACAAACTGCAATATCCAACTCCAAATACAAGGCATAAATATAAGCTACAAGAACAGAGCAAAATTTCTAGGTATTACTATAGACAACAAATTGACATGGAAACACCACCTAATTGACTTAAAATCTGAATGCAACAGAAGACTGAATCTAATAAAAGTCCTAGCAAATCAAGAATGGGGAGCAGATAAAGAAACACTTCTGGCAATATACAGAAACATAATAAGATCTAAATTGGATTACGGAAGTGCTGTATACGGAACTGCAAAAAACACTCACTTGAGAAACATAAACACTATCCAAACAACAGCACTAAGAATAATTATCGGAGCTTTTCGAACCAGCCCAGTTGAAAGTATTCTTATAGAAGCTGGAGAACCACCGCTACATATTAGAAGAGCCCAACTTACTCTAAACTACGTTGCAAATCTAATCCAAAACAAACACCACCCAACATACAAACACATAAACCCAGAAATACTCTCAAATACCAAACAAACTCCGCTTCAAGAATCTATATGTAAAAGTCTAGAACTCTTTAACATCACACTGCCTGATGCAACTACGCAAAACCATCCTGAAATCCCTCCCTAGCGACCAACAAAACACATATACAACATAGACCTATCCAAACATCCAAAAGAGAGCACTAACCCGCAAATTTTTAAGAATATGTACCATCAAATTAGAGACGATCACAAATCTCACAAGACAATCTATACCGATGCATCAATAATCGGGAACAGGACAGGAGCAGCCTTCGTCACAGAGGGCCAAACTCACAAGTACCATCTTCAAAAAATAACGAACATCTTCACCGCGGAACTATTTGCCATCAAAGAAGCACTAAACCATATACTCACTTTCAACCCACTAACACCCCATATTATTTGCACAGACTCCCTCAGTGCCATACTAGCCATCCAGAAAATCTTCCCGACACACCCCATTGTCAATAAAATCCGAAACCAATTAGCCCACCTCCTAGATCTCCGTAATATTGTAACATTCCTTTGGATTCCCTCTCATATTGGCATTCCTGGCAATGAAGAAGCTGATGCCGCAGCTAAAGAAGCAACTCAACTGCAAACAATTATAAAAAACCCAATCAGCAAGGAAGAAGTAAAGTACCACATCAAACAACAGTGCAGAAAAGTATGGGAAAACCAATGGCTACAAACAAACAACAACAAACTGAGACACATTAAACCGGAAGTAACACCCTGGAAAACAAAAGGCACTAGAAAAGAACAAACATTCATAACAAGGCTGAGAATCGGACACACAAAGCTCACACACAGCCATTTATTCACAAGGACCAACCCGCAGCAGTGTGACACCTGTAACACAAGCCTAACTATAAAACACATAATAGAGAACTGTCCAAAATTCAACAACGCGAGATCAATATATGACATACCAACAAATATCTCTGAAGCCCTCTCCAACGAAGCCCATCGTGTAACCAATACGATACTGTTTTTTAAACATATTGGACTCTTTTCAGACATTTAACATATGTACTTAATTACTAAATCAATAAACTGTATATTTATATCTATAATGTAAAACCAATGTACCAAGGCTCAAATAACCCAGCTGTTGAAGAGCCTTTAAAGCCTAAATAAAAAAAAAAAAAAATAGCTAAAATTCGCATCGGTCTTCAAGATACAGTGCTCCCGGTGTTGTCACGTCGTGTATTATTACGGCCTGTATAGAGTAGCGGTAGATGGCCCGCCTAGCATGCTAGCTGCGGCTAGCGGTCCTCAGTTCGATTTCCAGGACAACCGACTATAATACCACTGGGTCCGAGTGGTTGGATTCCACTATAATAACATCTACCATTTGTAATTGAAGGGTGTAGTGCAAAAGTCCCTAAGTGACATTTCCGCTATTTCGAGATTTTGATGCCATCTATTATAAAATGACATGTACATGTACAACCGATTTGCGACGACAGGTTTTAAAAAGTAGCCCCTAAACGCATGATATTATAATCATAGTTTGAGAATTTTCGTCAGATTTTGTGTAAAAGTCCCTACATTTGTTATAATACCTTAAGTTAAAGTATTTAAAAAATTATGCGTTTAATAATATGTCAATTTTATATTATTAGTAACAATAATTATTTGTGTTATAATATTATTTGACCAAAAATGTGAAAATTCCAAGCATTATTTCGCACATTCAGATATAGACGAATATTAGTAGAACAAAAAATTTAAATCTGTATTTTTGAGGAAAAATTATTTTTGTTTGTTTTAATTCATTGAATATATTTATGTTACTGTAAAATATGTTAGTCGAGGAACTTTAGACGAAAAAACGCCAAAAGCTCGGACGCCGTTAAAGTTACACCGATTTTCATGATTTTTTTTTAATCGCTTCATAATCGAATTTGAAACAAAGTTTACCACCTGAGAACACTTGCTTTTGTTTAAAAAAAAAAAATTTCGAAATGTTTTTTTTCGAAATTTTTGTATTGTATTATTATTTTATTTTTTAAAGTAAATTCACGTAATTTCTATTACTAAATTCTCTGAACAATTCTCTATAAGATAGATTAATTTATTTTTATCGTAAATGCCGTAGTGAATCCAAAATTTTCAGATTTTTGTCGCGGGAAAATTGAGAAATTTTAGTTTGTAATTTTTTTTGTGTTTAATGACCTGTAGTTTTTGAACAAATAAAAATTTTGATATCCGATTTCTTTTATTAAATTCTCTGAACAATTCTCTATAAGTTAGATTAATTTAAAATTTTTTGAAGGCCTTAGGTAAGTCAAAATTTTAAGATTTTTGTCGCGGGAAAATTGAGAAATTTTAGTTTATAAAATTTATTTTATGTTTAATGACCTGTAGTTTCTGAACGAATAAAAATTTTCATATCCGGTTTCTTTTACTAAATTCTCTGAACAATTCTCTATAAGATAGATTAATTTATTTTTATCTTAAAGGCTTTAGTTCAGAAACTACAGGTCATTAAACACAAAATAAATTTTAAAAACTAAAATTTCTCAATTTTCCCGCGACAAAAATCTGAAAATTTTGGCTTCACTAAGGCCTTCAAAAAATTTTAAATTAATCTATTTTATAGAGAAATGTTCAGAGAGTTTAATAAAAGAAATCGGATATCAAAATTTTTATTCGTTCAAAAACTACAGGTCATTAAACAAAAAAAAAATTACAAACTAAAATTTTTAAATTTTCCCGCGGCGAAAATCTTAAAATTTTGGCTTCACTCAGGCCTTTAAGATAAAAATAAAATAATCTATCTTATAGAGAATTGTTCAGAGAATTTAATAAAAGACACCGGATATCAAAATTTTTATTCGTTCAGAAACTACAGGTCATTAAACACAAAAAAACTAAAATTTCTCAATTTTCCCGCGACAAAAATCTGAAAATTTTGGCTTCACTTTACGATAAAAATAAATTAATCTATCTTATAGAAAATTGTTCAGAGAATTCAGTAATAGAAATTACGTGAATTTACTTTAAAAAATAAAATAATAATACAATAAAAAAATTTCGAAAAAAAAATTTCGAATTTTTTTTTTTTAAACAAAAGCAAGTATTCTCAGGTGGTAAACTTTGTTTCAAATTCGATTTCGAAGCGATTAAAAAAAAATCATGAAAATCGGTGTAACTTTCACGGAGTCCGAGCTAAATGTCTAAAGTTCCTGGACTATGTTGTTGTACTTGAAAATATAATAAACTAAAAATTTTTACAAAAAAATATGGAATTTGGAAAGTGAACAATAATTTTATATTAATTTTTTATCAGAACCATGTTACCAAGTAATGTAAATTTTATATAAAATTCAGAACGTTGCTATTTCAGTAGTCATTTCATTGTTAAAAGTACCTGAAAGCCTCATTTCCACCGACTGTTTTAATGCTTAAGAACCATGTTTTATGTATAAGTACTAAGAGTATCACATAAGAACAAAACGTTGCAAACTCCAAACATAAGGCATAATGCTCAAGCATAATGATATGTGTCATATTTATTATTTGTTTTGAGTTGTCAATTTCAGTGTGTTTCTAAATATGGAAATGAATAACTTACTGCCGAAATTAACAGTTCTTCCATTCTTGAATATCGCAAAAATGCCGGTAATTATTAAATTACAAAACTTCGACAACAAATAATGTCATCTGTAGAATTAAGGTAGGTGCTGGTAATAAAGCCTGTCGGTTAATAAGGCCTAAGTAACAAAAATACAATTTATAATTATTGTTGTCGCTCAAAGTCACACTCGTAGGTAGCTAACATTCATAAAATGGCACCTCAAACCTTTCGCGACACGTTAGTTCGAATACTGTCACCAGTGTGAGGGACAATCGCGCGACTCGAATAATAATATTACATGTAATGTAATTAATGTAATATTACACTTCTGTATATAGTTTTACGCTATAGTTTTCTATTGTTTCATGCTTCTACGGCCTTTGATGTTTGAATAATATGTCATGGTCCGAATAATGTTTCTATATATATATATATATATATATATATATATATATATATATATATATATATATATATATATATATATATATACAGGGTTGTCCAAGTTAACGTGCTTGATAATAATATTTTTTTAACTATTTTTATTAAGGGAGACCACGAATATTGATTTTTCTAAAAAGTATCAAATTATGCTTACTAAACTACGAGGAATGGCGCAAACCGCACTTAAAAATCTCTTTTAGTTTCCGAGATATGAGCGTTCAAAATTTAGGTCCAAAATCGAAAAAATGGTTATTCACTTGCCATTTGTTTGGATGAAAATTGTTCTTTTTTTAAATTGGCGGATAATTATAATTAAATAATAAAGGAATCCAATGTAATAATAATTATAATTATTTTAGCGATATTCGCAGGCTTTCTTGATAAAAACAATTTAAAAAATAATTATTATGTAATTTCTGCCTTTATTTTAATTTCAATGTACTTGTGTTTTATATCGTTGAAAAGAGAAAAAAAATCTCTATTAAGACGGGTCATAGCCAACTATGAGCTCCATACGAAAATTTGAATTTGGTTTTATTTTCTCAAAATCTGTAGGAGATAAAAAAATTTTGAGGACTGCTGTGAATTTGTCGCTAAAAACTGCCTATAGAACGTGCAAATTAAAAAATTGTACCAATTCAAACAAAAAAGTTATAGACGAAAAACTAAATTGGCAAAATTTACATTTTTGCGTATATCTAGTCACCTATGCATTTTTGTGGGAAAACTAAAATATTTCTAAATTGGCCCCCTAAAGGGACAACTTTTGTCTAATTTAACCGACGTCTTATCTCTTACCGTTCTCGAGATCCCAAAGTTGAGCACGTTAACTTGGACATCCTGTATATATATACATATATATATATATATATATATATATATATATATATATATATATATATATATATATATATATGTATATATATATATATATATATATATATATATATATATATATATATATATATATATACATATATATATATATATATATATATATATATATATATATATATATATATATATATATATATAATAGAAAAATTGTTATCGACCGTTTGTAGTATAATTAGAGTTAAAAAATCTCGGGAATAAATTTAAGTACGTAATAACAACTAGTATTTGAGCCCTGACCGATTCCCGAGATTTTTTAACTCTAATTATATATATATATATATATATATATATATATATATATATATATATATATATATATATATATATATATATATATATATTAAGGCCTACTAAATTCGACCGTAGGTCTTATTATCCTTCTTTTTTAAATCAACATTTACCTGTTTTACAGTTTTATTTATATCTTTTTCAAAATGTTGGTCACCAAAGACCTGTTTGACAAAAACAAGGAAGAGAAAAAAATTAAAAGGACCTCAACCCCCAAAGGTAGGAGTGGTACGAACGAAAACAAGACGAGTTTTTTTATATATCACGGTTGTGAAGAGGATAAGATGGCTGTTATGAGGAAATGTTCTAAATGCGACAAGTAAGGATGGAAAAATATCGATATGAACATCAGTTGCTATCACTTTTCTTTTGGTATCGATAACTCGATATTTGTTGATATATGTCGATAATTATCGGAAAATTATCGATACATTGATGCCAAACTAAAAGTAATATTGACTGATGTTTATCGATATAACATAATTTTCCCATCCCTAGCGACAAGTGGTATCATGAGGGGTGCGTCGGCTTGTCATCGGATGATACAGATAATTTTGAGTGTCCTGATAGCTATTATCCTACTATAGTATAATAAGGTCTACTGAAGAGGTTTTTAAAAATGTTTAATTTTCTTTTTGTTTACGGCAGAAGTTGCCATTTTTTGTTTATATATGACAGCAATTGATGTTTAGGTTTAATTAACATTGGAATTTGTTGATTCAATTAAATAGTTTTCATTTTATTTCAAATCTCCCTTAGCTATGCCTTATTACCCGCACCTACCTTAGTCCTTAAACAAAATAGGTGGAAATGGCCATCTAATAAATAATCATTATGCATTACGCCTTACGCACAAATCATTATGCATTAAGCACTAAAACAGTCAGTGGAAATGAGGCTTTACTATTTAAAAGTTTAAATATCTCAAAACATGAAAATGTCGCTTAGGGACTTTTTGCACAACACCCTTCGATTGGGAATTAATCCTGTAGCTTGGTTACCATCGATATAAAAAAGAAAAGAAAATTGTACATAGCTCATTATCTCTATTTTAGCGAATTTTTTAATACAATACATTGGTGAAAAACTTTTTTAAATTTAAATTTTAAATAAGTAGCATTTTATTATGTATTAAGCTTTTTAAGCACGAACGACGGGGTTAACTGTACGATGCGATACGAAGTACTTTTAATATGTCTTATACTTTAAAGATACCAATACATATGTACCATACGCTATTTTTTACATCTGCATCCTAATTTGGAAAATAGAGCTTGAAAGCAGTATAATTTTAATGGTGTATTATCGCACGTGTCCCGACAGCGTGGTCTAGTGTGTTAGCTGGCTCGCCGGCTAACGTGCTGTGACGTCAGTCAACGTGAGATCAATGGTTCGAGTCTCCGTCGGGCGACAATGTGTGATTTGTCGTAAAACTAAAAATGCCCAAGGTCTGGCATTCAATCACACTCGGGTGTTACAAGCTTATCCACTTGTTCACCTTAAATGTAGTCCTGGTTGCACAAAGAATATCTCCGCTGCCGCTGTGGTTGAAACCACAGATCGCCGCACGGATTGAGATTCTGACTGCACCAAGATGAATGGGTAAATAGAGCAAGAGAATATGGAGGACTGATCCCCTCCGATAAAAGGATCTAGAAAGCTTCGTGAGAAGCGGCGCTACTCCCACGGGAGTGTTAAGCCACTATATATATATATATATATATATATATATATATATATATATATATATTATATATATATATATATATATATATATATATATATATATATATATATACCGGGTGTCCCATTTTAATCCGCCACTAGCGATAACTTTGAAATAGTGCGGTGAAACAAAAATGTTCCAAATAAATAGTTAATGGTTATGAGGGGGACATCTGATGCGGTCGACCATTTCAATGATTTTTTTCACTTGGTTTGCTAGTAAAGATAACCTTCATGTTAAAATAAGAGTAACCACTTTTTTCAGGCATTTTTATCTTTGTGGAAAAGTTTTTTGTTCCAGGTGCATGGTAGTTTTTAGGGTGGGATACGAGAAAGGAACAAACGTGTCATGTTTGTGAGTGAGTTTTAATTTGAAAAAAAAATTTGGCATTTGCCAAAAAAAAAACGAAAAAAATATCAAAATTAAAAAAACTCAATAAAATTCACCTGCTTTTTAACGCTTTATCCGAATCTGCAATAAAAAATAGGGGTTTCCATTTAAAATTTTAAAGTTTCCCCCGTTCCCGCCCCCCAGGGGGTCTGGGGGGGAAAAGGTCGACGGCATCAGATGTCCCCCTCATAACCATTAACTATTTATTTGGAACATTTTTGTTTCACCGCACTATTTCAAAGTTATCGCTAGTGGCGGATTAAAATGGGACACCGTGTATATATATATATATATATATATATATATATATATATATATATATATATATATATATATATATATAAAATCTCTATTAAGAACGGGTCATAGCCAACTATGAGCTCCATATGAAAAATTTGAATTTGGTTTTATTTTCTCAAAATCTGTAGGAGATAAAAAAATTTTGAGGGGACTGCTGTGAATTGTCGCTAAAAACTGCCTATAGAACGTGCAAATTAAAAATTGTACCAATTCAAACAAAAAAGTTATAGACGAAAAACTAAATTGGCAAAATTTACATTTTTGCGTATATCTAGTCACCTATGCCATTTTTGTGGGAAAACTAAAATATTTCTAAATTGGCCCCCTAAAGGGACAAACTTTTGTCTAATTTAACCGACGTCTTATCTCTTACCGTTCTCGAGATCCCAAAGTTGAGCACGTTAACTTGGACATCCTGTATATATATACATATATATTATATATACATATATATATATATATATATATATATATATATATATATATATATATATATATATATATATATATATATATATATATATATATATATATAATATATATATATATATATATAATATATATATATATATATATATATATATATATACAGGGTGCAATCAATAAAGAATAATGTACAAATGTTGCAAAGGGCACAATACAATTTTTTGCGAAGAATTGACCTTTGCATTTAAGAAAACGGTGGTCACATTGAGCATTTATTGTAATTTTAACAATAAACTTACTTTTTTCTTATTTATTATTGTTTGTTAGACTAGATAAAATTGTATTTTTGAGAAATAAACTGTGCAAGCACACGGATTTGATTTTTTTTCTGTCTAAACCGTAAGCGATATTAAAAAACGAACGAAGAAATTAAAGTTTACTTATGAAAGTTTCTTTCTAAAAAAATTTTTTGAAAGTTCTCAGCCTGACCATTAAAAAGTTACAGCCTATTAAGGGATTAGCACTAAAGTTTTACGTACTGGCAGTGCACTAAAAATAACAAATATCATTTCAAAAGATGACTTATAGCCATGTTTCATGTCATACAGAAGTTTGATCTAAATCGGCCTAAGCAATCTTTAAGCAAAATTCATTATTTTTGCAAGAACTTTGAAGGAGAATTCCGGCTTAACGGTACACTTTTGGATATAGGTAAGTTTGGTTAAACCATGTACACTCATTTTAGAGACATCCTGTATATATATATATATATATATATATATATATATATATATATATATATATATATATAT